>VIIQ02000102.1:0-18746 GCA_007449985.2 Desmodesmus armatus
TCAATGGCATTTTGCTAGAACAAACAAAATCAGGGTTCGTTCTGCAAGCTTCACCGCTTGCCCACTGCCCAAGCCAACAACAGATTTTGTACAGCACTGCACCCCAGCTCCGACAAGGAGGGCATGCACGTGACAACAACCCGACAGCTGCAGATGCTGAGCCACACAACACCAACAAGCTGCAATGGGTGGCGCCTGATTCGGAAGGCTGCACGCAGCTTGATGTCAATGCGACCTCTGACCCCCCTTTGGGAAGGTCACCTGCAGGTAGCAGCAGCATACGGGACCTCAGTCAGCAAGGGAGGCTAGAACGGCTGCTCAAGACTGGGTGTGTAGACAGCCTTAGGGCCACACAAACAGTGAGGCATGCCGCCATCGACGGCTGCTGCATGGTTGAGGACTCAGTCCATGCGGACTTGCAACATAGAGGAGGTGGCACCTGCACTTACTCTGCCAGTTTGGCATGCGTGCAGAGATCTGCTGCGTCTGGCAGGCATCTAGTACTGCACATTGCCACCACCCATGCTGCAGCTGGCCCGCACAGCTCGTGCAATGCTCTGCTGTTGCACAGCACTTGTACTTGCAAGGGGGGTTGTACATGCATGTGGCCCAACGACTGATGCTGTCCTGCGCGCTAGAGACAGCTGTGCTGGACTTACTTTGTGGTTCAAAGCAACACCATATTGCAACTGGTTGCCTGCACATGGCCTTGTCAACACCTCCCAAATGTGAGGCGCTGCTGCGCTTGCATCAACCACCTTGCAGACAGGCAGAAAAACACAGCCACCTGATTGGTACTGGTTGCTGCTGAAATGTGCCGTGCATGCTGCTTCTGTGACAAGAAGGCTCTATAGTGTGCTAGCTAGGGCTGGGGTCTGCAATGCAGCTGCTGCTGCTGGTGTCACATGCTGCATGTGTCGGCACGTAGAGGCTAGGGACCTGCTGCAAGTCACAAGTCTTCAAGACAGCTGCTGTGTGGCTGCAATCCCGAACCAGTCAACTTGCAAGTATCTTCTAGCATGTGAATACCGTTCCTGCATGCTTCCTCAATGCCCATTGCTTACCTGCTGGCACACAATTGGCCAACAGCCTGGAAGGGCCTCGCTGATACTGCACTTGCACTGAAACTCAGCTTCGCCTGATCAGCCCATTTCTGGGACCCCGTACTTCCTCCATATCGTTGCAGACAGGTGACGGACTCCAGCAACTCCTGTGTGTGCTGCAATAGCACTTGGCTGCCATCTTGCTTGCACTGTTGCCAGCTGTCATGCTCGCCTGCTGCATGCAGCTGTGCTGGGGCTGTGGGGCTTGCAAAACATTGCCTTTGATATAAGTATCAGATGTGTGCAAACGAGACTGCATTTGCGTTCAACATACAGAAGTGCCCTCTGCTGCAGCCCAGATCTTGGCACAAACAGCAGAGCAGTATAGTCGCGAAGCACTGCCCAGGCCTCAGATCGCACTCAAACGATGATGATTGATCTTTCCTATGTGATGGAGGCACCGCAGAGCCGGCAAAACAGGTGCAGGACGACGTCATGACAAATTCACAAACCGGCTGTCACCGGTCCCGCATCAGTGGGTTCGGAAATGTTTTTCCAGACAGCTGGGGCTGCTATTTTCACCGTGCGTGTCCTGCGCTGACCAAAGCCTCGCAAGCTGTTTCTTTCCTACTGCTCCTACACCCTGTAGTGCCTGGCAGGCCAGCTGGCACTGAGCACAGAGCAGGCCGTTGAAACCGTTGAAGTAACAGATGTTTGAATGTCACACTTTGACCAGTGCCGGTGCCTGATCAGGCATTCTAAGCAGGAGAAACTGGGCAGCACTGCACACTACACACACACTTTTACAAAATTACTGCAGCACAGAGGGGTGCTGCCTTACAAAAACAGATGCATCGATGTCCTCAACTTTAGTCCCTGTCGAAAACAGACTATGGAATCGTGTGGCACACAGAAGCCAAAGCAAGTCAGGCAGAGCAGCAGAAAGCTGCACAGCAGCATCAAAAAGACAATCAGACCCTCAGCAGGCACGGCCGCAAGCCCAAAAAACAACAGAAATTATTTTCCGAGGCTCAGCTGGCCCTGCCAGAGCCCCAGAAGCTGTAAAAGGCTCTCGGACGCAGAGCGTGGGGAGGGCCATCCGTAAATTGCTATAACTCGTCATACAAACACTTTCGCCACGACTTAAGCACAGTTCCTGATAGCCATATGTCTCTAGTTTGTGTGTACGTGCGGGGGTGGGAAAACATTTCCGAACCCACTGATCTGGGCGCAGTTGCCATCCGCCGGCCAAATGGACGTGCCACCCTGGCACCATGCACAACTCACTAGGGCAAGACCACACACCACAATTGAGGCTGACTTGTGGCCTGTGCGCGTAGGCACCAACGGCCCCATTTTGGCTCCAATGGCCCCTTGCCCAGAATGGGGTACAGTGACACCAATGTGCGTACAACACAGCAGCAAGCTTTGCTGGCCCCAAAGGCAGTATACATGCAACAGTGACAACCTTCAATGCATTTTGCTAGAACAACAAAATCAGGGTCGTTCTGCAAGCTTCACCGCTTGCCCACTGCCCAAGCCACCAACAGATTTTGTACAGCACTGCACCCCCTCCGACAAGGAGGGGCATGCACGTGAACAACCCGACAGCTGCAGATGCTGAGCCACACAACACCAACAAGCTGCAATGGGTGGCGCCTGATTCGGAAGGCTGCACGCAGCTTGATGTCAATGCGACCTCTGACCCCCCTTTGGGAAGGTCACCTGCAGGTAGCAGCAGCATACGGGACCTCAGTCAGCAAGGGAGGCTAGAACGGCTGCTCAAGACTGGGTGTGTAGACAGCCTTAGGGCCACACAAACAGTGAGGCATGCCGCCATCGACGGCTGCTGCATGGTTGAGGACTCAGTCCATGCGGACTTGCAACATAGAGGAGGTGGCACCTGCACTTACTCTGCCAGTTTGGCATGCGTGCAGAGATCTGCTGCGTCTGGCAGGCATCTAGTACTGCACATTGCCACCACCCCATGCTGCAGCTGGCCCGCACAGCTCGTGCAATGCTCTGCTGTTGCACAGCACTTGTACTTGCAAGGGGGGTTGTACATGCATGTGGCCCAACGACTGATGCTGTCCTGCGCGCTAGAGACAGCTGTGCTGGACTTACTTTGTGGTTCAAAGCAACACCATATTGCAACTGGTTGCCTGCACATGGCCTTGTCAACACCTCCCAAATGTGAGGCGCTGCTGCGCTTGCATCAACCACCTTGCAGACAGGCAGAAAAACACAGCCACCTGATTGGTACTGGTTGCTGCTGAAATGTGCCGTGCATGCTGCTTCTGTGACAAGAAGGCTCTATAGTGTGCTAGCTAGGGCTGGGGTCTGCAATGCAGCTGCTGCTGCTGGTGTCACATGCTGCATGTGTCGGCACGTAGAGGCTAGGGACCTGCTGCAAGTCACAAGTCTTCAAGACAGCTGCTGTGTGGCTGCAATCCCGAACCAGTCAACTTGCAAGTATCTTCTAGCATGTGAATACCGTTCCTGCATGCTTCCTCAATGCCCATTGCTTACCTGCTGGCACACAATTGGCCAACAGCCTGGAAGGGCCTCGCTGATACTGCACTTGCACTGAAACTCAGCTTCGCCTGATCAGCCCATTTCTGGGACCCCGTACTTCCTCCATATCGTTGCAGACAGGTGACGGACTCCAGCAACTCCTGTGTGTGCTGCAATAGCACTTGGCTGCCATCTTGCTTGCACTGTTGCCAGCTGTCATGCTCGCCTGCTGCATGCAGCTGTGCTGGGGCTGTGGGGCTTGCAAAACATTGCCTTTGATATAAGTATCAGATGTGTGCAAACGAGACTGCATTTGCGTTCAACATACAGAAGTGCCCTCTGCTGCAGCCCAGATCTTGGCACAAACAGCAGAGCAGTATAGTCGCGAAGCACTGCCCAGGCCTCAGATCGCACTCAAACGATGATGATTGATCTTTCCTATGTGATGGAGGCACCGCAGAGCCGGCAAAACAGGTGCAGGACGACGTCATGACAAATTCACAAACCGGCTGTCACCGGTCCCGCATCAGTGGGTTCGGAAATGTTTTTCCAGACAGCTGGGGCTGCTATTTTCACCGTGCGTGTCCTGCGCTGACCAAAGCCTCGCAAGCTGTTTCTTTCCTACTGCTCCTACACCCTGTAGTGCCTGGCAGGCCAGCTGGCACTGAGCACAGAGCAGGCCGTTGAAACCGTTGAAGTAACAGATGTTTGAATGTCACACTTTGACCAGTGCCGGTGCCTGATCAGGCATTCTAAGCAGGAGAAACTGGGCAGCACTGCACACTACACACACACTTTTACAAAATTACTGCAGCACAGAGGGGTGCTGCCTTACAAAAACAGATGCATCGATGTCCTCAACTTTAGTCCCTGTCGAAAACAGACTATGGAATCGTGTGGCACACAGAAGCCAAAGCAAGTCAGGCAGAGCAGCAGAAAGCTGCACAGCAGCATCAAAAAGACAATCAGACCCTCAGCAGGCACGGCCGCAAGCCCAAAAAACAACAGAAATTATTTTCCGAGGCTCAGCTGGCCCTGCCAGAGCCCCAGAAGCTGTAAAAGGCTCTCGGACGCAGAGCGTGGGGAGGGCCATCCGTAAATTGCTATAACTCGTCATACAAACACTTTCGCCACGACTTAAGCACAGTTCCTGATAGCCATATGTCTCTAGTTTGTGTGTACGTGCGGGGGTGGGAAAACATTTCCGAACCCACTGATCTGGGCGCAGTTGCCATCCGCCGGCCAAATGGACGTGCCACCCTGGCACCATGCACAACTCACTAGGGCAAGACCACACACCACAATTGAGGCTGACTTGTGGCCTGTGCGCGTAGGCACCAACGGCCCCATTTTGGCTCCAATGGCCCCTTGCCCAGAATGGGGTACAGTGACACCAATGTGCGTACAACACAGCAGCAAGCTTTGCTGGCCCCAAAGGCAGTATACATGCAACAGTGACAACCTTCAATGCATTTTGCTAGAACAACAAAATCAGGGTCGTTCTGCAAGCTTCACCGCTTGCCCACTGCCCAAGCCACCAACAGATTTTGTACAGCACTGCACCCCCTCCGACAAGGAGGGGCATGCACGTGAACAACCCGACAGCTGCAGATGCTGAGCCACACAACACCAACAAGCTGCAATGGGTGGCGCCTGATTCGGAAGGCTGCACGCAGCTTGATGTCAATGCGACCTCTGACCCCCCTTTGGGAAGGTCACCTGCAGGTAGCAGCAGCATACGGGACCTCAGTCAGCAAGGGAGGCTAGAACGGCTGCTCAAGACTGGGTGTGTAGACAGCCTTAGGGCCACACAAACAGTGAGGCATGCCGCCATCGACGGCTGCTGCATGGTTGAGGACTCAGTCCATGCGGACTTGCAACATAGAGGAGGTGGCACCTGCACTTACTCTGCCAGTTTGGCATGCGTGCAGAGATCTGCTGCGTCTGGCAGGCATCTAGTACTGCACATTGCCACCACCCCATGCTGCAGCTGGCCCGCACAGCTCGTGCAATGCTCTGCTGTTGCACAGCACTTGTACTTGCAAGGGGGGTTGTACATGCATGTGGCCCAACGACTGATGCTGTCCTGCGCGCTAGAGACAGCTGTGCTGGACTTACTTTGTGGTTCAAAGCAACACCATATTGCAACTGGTTGCCTGCACATGGCCTTGTCAACACCTCCCAAATGTGAGGCGCTGCTGCGCTTGCATCAACCACCTTGCAGACAGGCAGAAAAACACAGCCACCTGATTGGTACTGGTTGCTGCTGAAATGTGCCGTGCATGCTGCTTCTGTGACAAGAAGGCTCTATAGTGTGCTAGCTAGGGCTGGGGTCTGCAATGCAGCTGCTGCTGCTGGTGTCACATGCTGCATGTGTCGGCACGTAGAGGCTAGGGACCTGCTGCAAGTCACAAGTCTTCAAGACAGCTGCTGTGTGGCTGCAATCCCGAACCAGTCAACTTGCAAGTATCTTCTAGCATGTGAATACCGTTCCTGCATGCTTCCTCAATGCCCATTGCTTACCTGCTGGCACACAATTGGCCAACAGCCTGGAAGGGCCTCGCTGATACTGCACTTGCACTGAAACTCAGCTTCGCCTGATCAGCCCATTTCTGGGACCCCGTACTTCCTCCATATCGTTGCAGACAGGTGACGGACTCCAGCAACTCCTGTGTGTGCTGCAATAGCACTTGGCTGCCATCTTGCTTGCACTGTTGCCAGCTGTCATGCTCGCCTGCTGCATGCAGCTGTGCTGGGGCTGTGGGGCTTGCAAAACATTGCCTTTGATATAAGTATCAGATGTGTGCAAACGAGACTGCATTTGCGTTCAACATACAGAAGTGCCCTCTGCTGCAGCCCAGATCTTGGCACAAACAGCAGAGCAGTATAGTCGCGAAGCACTGCCCAGGCCTCAGATCGCACTCAAACGATGATGATTGATCTTTCCTATGTGATGGAGGCACCGCAGAGCCGGCAAAACAGGTGCAGGACGACGTCATGACAAATTCACAAACCGGCTGTCACCGGTCCCGCATCAGTGGGTTCGGAAATGTTTTTCCAGACAGCTGGGGCTGCTATTTTCACCGTGCGTGTCCTGCGCTGACCAAAGCCTCGCAAGCTGTTTCTTTCCTACTGCTCCTACACCCTGTAGTGCCTGGCAGGCCAGCTGGCACTGAGCACAGAGCAGGCCGTTGAAACCGTTGAAGTAACAGATGTTTGAATGTCACACTTTGACCAGTGCCGGTGCCTGATCAGGCATTCTAAGCAGGAGAAACTGGGCAGCACTGCACACTACACACACACTTTTACAAAATTACTGCAGCACAGAGGGGTGCTGCCTTACAAAAACAGATGCATCGATGTCCTCAACTTTAGTCCCTGTCGAAAACAGACTATGGAATCGTGTGGCACACAGAAGCCAAAGCAAGTCAGGCAGAGCAGCAGAAAGCTGCACAGCAGCATCAAAAAGACAATCAGACCCTCAGCAGGCACGGCCGCAAGCCCAAAAAACAACAGAAATTATTTTCCGAGGCTCAGCTGGCCCTGCCAGAGCCCCAGAAGCTGTAAAAGGCTCTCGGACGCAGAGCGTGGGGAGGGCCATCCGTAAATTGCTATAACTCGTCATACAAACACTTTCGCCACGACTTAAGCACAGTTCCTGATAGCCATATGTCTCTAGTTTGTGTGTACGTGCGGGGGTGGGAAAACATTTCCGAACCCACTGATCTGGGCGCAGTTGCCATCCGCCGGCCAAATGGACGTGCCACCCTGGCACCATGCACAACTCACTAGGGCAAGACCACACACCACAATTGAGGCTGACTTGTGGCCTGTGCGCGTAGGCACCAACGGCCCCATTTTGGCTCCAATGGCCCCTTGCCCAGAATGGGGTACAGTGACACCAATGTGCGTACAACACAGCAGCAAGCTTTGCTGGCCCCAAAGGCAGTATACATGCAACAGTGACAACCTTCAATGCATTTTGCTAGAACAACAAAATCAGGGTCGTTCTGCAAGCTTCACCGCTTGCCCACTGCCCAAGCCACCAACAGATTTTGTACAGCACTGCACCCCCTCCGACAAGGAGGGGCATGCACGTGAACAACCCGACAGCTGCAGATGCTGAGCCACACAACACCAACAAGCTGCAATGGGTGGCGCCTGATTCGGAAGGCTGCACGCAGCTTGATGTCAATGCGACCTCTGACCCCCCTTTGGGAAGGTCACCTGCAGGTAGCAGCAGCATACGGGACCTCAGTCAGCAAGGGAGGCTAGAACGGCTGCTCAAGACTGGGTGTGTAGACAGCCTTAGGGCCACACAAACAGTGAGGCATGCCGCCATCGACGGCTGCTGCATGGTTGAGGACTCAGTCCATGCGGACTTGCAACATAGAGGAGGTGGCACCTGCACTTACTCTGCCAGTTTGGCATGCGTGCAGAGATCTGCTGCGTCTGGCAGGCATCTAGTACTGCACATTGCCACCACCCCATGCTGCAGCTGGCCCGCACAGCTCGTGCAATGCTCTGCTGTTGCACAGCACTTGTACTTGCAAGGGGGGTTGTACATGCATGTGGCCCAACGACTGATGCTGTCCTGCGCGCTAGAGACAGCTGTGCTGGACTTACTTTGTGGTTCAAAGCAACACCATATTGCAACTGGTTGCCTGCACATGGCCTTGTCAACACCTCCCAAATGTGAGGCGCTGCTGCGCTTGCATCAACCACCTTGCAGACAGGCAGAAAAACACAGCCACCTGATTGGTACTGGTTGCTGCTGAAATGTGCCGTGCATGCTGCTTCTGTGACAAGAAGGCTCTATAGTGTGCTAGCTAGGGCTGGGGTCTGCAATGCAGCTGCTGCTGCTGGTGTCACATGCTGCATGTGTCGGCACGTAGAGGCTAGGGACCTGCTGCAAGTCACAAGTCTTCAAGACAGCTGCTGTGTGGCTGCAATCCCGAACCAGTCAACTTGCAAGTATCTTCTAGCATGTGAATACCGTTCCTGCATGCTTCCTCAATGCCCATTGCTTACCTGCTGGCACACAATTGGCCAACAGCCTGGAAGGGCCTCGCTGATACTGCACTTGCACTGAAACTCAGCTTCGCCTGATCAGCCCATTTCTGGGACCCCGTACTTCCTCCATATCGTTGCAGACAGGTGACGGACTCCAGCAACTCCTGTGTGTGCTGCAATAGCACTTGGCTGCCATCTTGCTTGCACTGTTGCCAGCTGTCATGCTCGCCTGCTGCATGCAGCTGTGCTGGGGCTGTGGGGCTTGCAAAACATTGCCTTTGATATAAGTATCAGATGTGTGCAAACGAGACTGCATTTGCGTTCAACATACAGAAGTGCCCTCTGCTGCAGCCCAGATCTTGGCACAAACAGCAGAGCAGTATAGTCGCGAAGCACTGCCCAGGCCTCAGATCGCACTCAAACGATGATGATTGATCTTTCCTATGTGATGGAGGCACCGCAGAGCCGGCAAAACAGGTGCAGGACGACGTCATGACAAATTCACAAACCGGCTGTCACCGGTCCCGCATCAGTGGGTTCGGAAATGTTTTTCCAGACAGCTGGGGCTGCTATTTTCACCGTGCGTGTCCTGCGCTGACCAAAGCCTCGCAAGCTGTTTCTTTCCTACTGCTCCTACACCCTGTAGTGCCTGGCAGGCCAGCTGGCACTGAGCACAGAGCAGGCCGTTGAAACCGTTGAAGTAACAGATGTTTGAATGTCACACTTTGACCAGTGCCGGTGCCTGATCAGGCATTCTAAGCAGGAGAAACTGGGCAGCACTGCACACTACACACACACTTTTACAAAATTACTGCAGCACAGAGGGGTGCTGCCTTACAAAAACAGATGCATCGATGTCCTCAACTTTAGTCCCTGTCGAAAACAGACTATGGAATCGTGTGGCACACAGAAGCCAAAGCAAGTCAGGCAGAGCAGCAGAAAGCTGCACAGCAGCATCAAAAAGACAATCAGACCCTCAGCAGGCACGGCCGCAAGCCCAAAAAACAACAGAAATTATTTTCCGAGGCTCAGCTGGCCCTGCCAGAGCCCCAGAAGCTGTAAAAGGCTCTCGGACGCAGAGCGTGGGGAGGGCCATCCGTAAATTGCTATAACTCGTCATACAAACACTTTCGCCACGACTTAAGCACAGTTCCTGATAGCCATATGTCTCTAGTTTGTGTGTACGTGCGGGGGTGGGAAAACATTTCCGAACCCACTGATCTGGGCGCAGTTGCCATCCGCCGGCCAAATGGACGTGCCACCCTGGCACCATGCACAACTCACTAGGGCAAGACCACACACCACAATTGAGGCTGACTTGTGGCCTGTGCGCGTAGGCACCAACGGCCCCATTTTGGCTCCAATGGCCCCTTGCCCAGAATGGGGTACAGTGACACCAATGTGCGTACAACACAGCAGCAAGCTTTGCTGGCCCCAAAGGCAGTATACATGCAACAGTGACAACCTTCAATGCATTTTGCTAGAACAACAAAATCAGGGTCGTTCTGCAAGCTTCACCGCTTGCCCACTGCCCAAGCCACCAACAGATTTTGTACAGCACTGCACCCCCTCCGACAAGGAGGGGCATGCACGTGAACAACCCGACAGCTGCAGATGCTGAGCCACACAACACCAACAAGCTGCAATGGGTGGCGCCTGATTCGGAAGGCTGCACGCAGCTTGATGTCAATGCGACCTCTGACCCCCCTTTGGGAAGGTCACCTGCAGGTAGCAGCAGCATACGGGACCTCAGTCAGCAAGGGAGGCTAGAACGGCTGCTCAAGACTGGGTGTGTAGACAGCCTTAGGGCCACACAAACAGTGAGGCATGCCGCCATCGACGGCTGCTGCATGGTTGAGGACTCAGTCCATGCGGACTTGCAACATAGAGGAGGTGGCACCTGCACTTACTCTGCCAGTTTGGCATGCGTGCAGAGATCTGCTGCGTCTGGCAGGCATCTAGTACTGCACATTGCCACCACCCCATGCTGCAGCTGGCCCGCACAGCTCGTGCAATGCTCTGCTGTTGCACAGCACTTGTACTTGCAAGGGGGGTTGTACATGCATGTGGCCCAACGACTGATGCTGTCCTGCGCGCTAGAGACAGCTGTGCTGGACTTACTTTGTGGTTCAAAGCAACACCATATTGCAACTGGTTGCCTGCACATGGCCTTGTCAACACCTCCCAAATGTGAGGCGCTGCTGCGCTTGCATCAACCACCTTGCAGACAGGCAGAAAAACACAGCCACCTGATTGGTACTGGTTGCTGCTGAAATGTGCCGTGCATGCTGCTTCTGTGACAAGAAGGCTCTATAGTGTGCTAGCTAGGGCTGGGGTCTGCAATGCAGCTGCTGCTGCTGGTGTCACATGCTGCATGTGTCGGCACGTAGAGGCTAGGGACCTGCTGCAAGTCACAAGTCTTCAAGACAGCTGCTGTGTGGCTGCAATCCCGAACCAGTCAACTTGCAAGTATCTTCTAGCATGTGAATACCGTTCCTGCATGCTTCCTCAATGCCCATTGCTTACCTGCTGGCACACAATTGGCCAACAGCCTGGAAGGGCCTCGCTGATACTGCACTTGCACTGAAACTCAGCTTCGCCTGATCAGCCCATTTCTGGGACCCCGTACTTCCTCCATATCGTTGCAGACAGGTGACGGACTCCAGCAACTCCTGTGTGTGCTGCAATAGCACTTGGCTGCCATCTTGCTTGCACTGTTGCCAGCTGTCATGCTCGCCTGCTGCATGCAGCTGTGCTGGGGCTGTGGGGCTTGCAAAACATTGCCTTTGATATAAGTATCAGATGTGTGCAAACGAGACTGCATTTGCGTTCAACATACAGAAGTGCCCTCTGCTGCAGCCCAGATCTTGGCACAAACAGCAGAGCAGTATAGTCGCGAAGCACTGCCCAGGCCTCAGATCGCACTCAAACGATGATGATTGATCTTTCCTATGTGATGGAGGCACCGCAGAGCCGGCAAAACAGGTGCAGGACGACGTCATGACAAATTCACAAACCGGCTGTCACCGGTCCCGCATCAGTGGGTTCGGAAATGTTTTTCCAGACAGCTGGGGCTGCTATTTTCACCGTGCGTGTCCTGCGCTGACCAAAGCCTCGCAAGCTGTTTCTTTCCTACTGCTCCTACACCCTGTAGTGCCTGGCAGGCCAGCTGGCACTGAGCACAGAGCAGGCCGTTGAAACCGTTGAAGTAACAGATGTTTGAATGTCACACTTTGACCAGTGCCGGTGCCTGATCAGGCATTCTAAGCAGGAGAAACTGGGCAGCACTGCACACTACACACACACTTTTACAAAATTACTGCAGCACAGAGGGGTGCTGCCTTACAAAAACAGATGCATCGATGTCCTCAACTTTAGTCCCTGTCGAAAACAGACTATGGAATCGTGTGGCACACAGAAGCCAAAGCAAGTCAGGCAGAGCAGCAGAAAGCTGCACAGCAGCATCAAAAAGACAATCAGACCCTCAGCAGGCACGGCCGCAAGCCCAAAAAACAACAGAAATTATTTTCCGAGGCTCAGCTGGCCCTGCCAGAGCCCCAGAAGCTGTAAAAGGCTCTCGGACGCAGAGCGTGGGGAGGGCCATCCGTAAATTGCTATAACTCGTCATACAAACACTTTCGCCACGACTTAAGCACAGTTCCTGATAGCCATATGTCTCTAGTTTGTGTGTACGTGCGGGGGTGGGAAAACATTTCCGAACCCACTGATCTGGGCGCAGTTGCCATCCGCCGGCCAAATGGACGTGCCACCCTGGCACCATGCACAACTCACTAGGGCAAGACCACACACCACAATTGAGGCTGACTTGTGGCCTGTGCGCGTAGGCACCAACGGCCCCATTTTGGCTCCAATGGCCCCTTGCCCAGAATGGGGTACAGTGACACCAATGTGCGTACAACACAGCAGCAAGCTTTGCTGGCCCCAAAGGCAGTATACATGCAACAGTGACAACCTTCAATGCATTTTGCTAGAACAACAAAATCAGGGTCGTTCTGCAAGCTTCACCGCTTGCCCACTGCCCAAGCCACCAACAGATTTTGTACAGCACTGCACCCCCTCCGACAAGGAGGGGCATGCACGTGAACAACCCGACAGCTGCAGATGCTGAGCCACACAACACCAACAAGCTGCAATGGGTGGCGCCTGATTCGGAAGGCTGCACGCAGCTTGATGTCAATGCGACCTCTGACCCCCCTTTGGGAAGGTCACCTGCAGGTAGCAGCAGCATACGGGACCTCAGTCAGCAAGGGAGGCTAGAACGGCTGCTCAAGACTGGGTGTGTAGACAGCCTTAGGGCCACACAAACAGTGAGGCATGCCGCCATCGACGGCTGCTGCATGGTTGAGGACTCAGTCCATGCGGACTTGCAACATAGAGGAGGTGGCACCTGCACTTACTCTGCCAGTTTGGCATGCGTGCAGAGATCTGCTGCGTCTGGCAGGCATCTAGTACTGCACATTGCCACCACCCCATGCTGCAGCTGGCCCGCACAGCTCGTGCAATGCTCTGCTGTTGCACAGCACTTGTACTTGCAAGGGGGGTTGTACATGCATGTGGCCCAACGACTGATGCTGTCCTGCGCGCTAGAGACAGCTGTGCTGGACTTACTTTGTGGTTCAAAGCAACACCATATTGCAACTGGTTGCCTGCACATGGCCTTGTCAACACCTCCCAAATGTGAGGCGCTGCTGCGCTTGCATCAACCACCTTGCAGACAGGCAGAAAAACACAGCCACCTGATTGGTACTGGTTGCTGCTGAAATGTGCCGTGCATGCTGCTTCTGTGACAAGAAGGCTCTATAGTGTGCTAGCTAGGGCTGGGGTCTGCAATGCAGCTGCTGCTGCTGGTGTCACATGCTGCATGTGTCGGCACGTAGAGGCTAGGGACCTGCTGCAAGTCACAAGTCTTCAAGACAGCTGCTGTGTGGCTGCAATCCCGAACCAGTCAACTTGCAAGTATCTTCTAGCATGTGAATACCGTTCCTGCATGCTTCCTCAATGCCCATTGCTTACCTGCTGGCACACAATTGGCCAACAGCCTGGAAGGGCCTCGCTGATACTGCACTTGCACTGAAACTCAGCTTCGCCTGATCAGCCCATTTCTGGGACCCCGTACTTCCTCCATATCGTTGCAGACAGGTGACGGACTCCAGCAACTCCTGTGTGTGCTGCAATAGCACTTGGCTGCCATCTTGCTTGCACTGTTGCCAGCTGTCATGCTCGCCTGCTGCATGCAGCTGTGCTGGGGCTGTGGGGCTTGCAAAACATTGCCTTTGATATAAGTATCAGATGTGTGCAAACGAGACTGCATTTGCGTTCAACATACAGAAGTGCCCTCTGCTGCAGCCCAGATCTTGGCACAAACAGCAGAGCAGTATAGTCGCGAAGCACTGCCCAGGCCTCAGATCGCACTCAAACGATGATGATTGATCTTTCCTATGTGATGGAGGCACCGCAGAGCCGGCAAAACAGGTGCAGGACGACGTCATGACAAATTCACAAACCGGCTGTCACCGGTCCCGCATCAGATCTGGGCGCAGTTGCCATCCGCCGGCCAAATGGACGTGCCACCCTGGCACCATGCACAACTCACTAGGGCAAGACCACACACCACAATTGAGGCTGACTTGTGGCCTGTGCGCGTAGGCACCAACGGCCCCATTTTGGCTCCAATGGCCCCTTGCCCAGAATGGGGTACAGTGACACCAATGTGCGTACAACACAGCAGCAAGCTTTGCTGGCCCCAAGGCAGTATACATGCAACAGTGACAACCTTCAATGCATTTTGCTAGAACAACAAAATCAGGGTCGTTCTGCAAGCTTCACCGCTTGCCCACTGCCCAAGCCACCAACAGATTTTGTACAGCACTGCACCCCCTCCGACAAGGAGGGGCATGCACGTGAACAACCCGACAGCTGCAGATGCTGAGCCACACAACACCAACAAGCTGCAATGGGTGGCGCCTGATTCGGAAGGCTGCACGCAGCTTGATGTCAATGCGACCTCTGACCCCCCTTTGGGAAGGTCACCTGCAGGTAGCAGCAGCATACGGGACCTCAGTCAGCAAGGGAGGCTAGAACGGCTGCTCAAGACTGGGTGTGTAGACAGCCTTAGGGCCACACAAACAGTGAGGCATGCCGCCATCGACGGCTGCTGCATGGTTGAGGACTCAGTCCATGCGGACTTGCAACATAGAGGAGGTGGCACCTGCACTTACTCTGCCAGTTTGGCATGCGTGCAGAGATCTGCTGCGTCTGGCAGGCATCTAGTACTGCACATTGCCACCACCCCATGCTGCAGCTGGCCCGCACAGCTCGTGCAATGCTCTGCTGTTGCACAGCACTTGTACTTGCAAGGGGGGTTGTACATGCATGTGGCCCAACGACTGATGCTGTCCTGCGCGCTAGAGACAGCTGTGCTGGACTTACTTTGTGGTTCAAAGCAACACCATATTGCAACTGGTTGCCTGCACATGGCCTTGTCAACACCTCCCAAATGTGAGGCGCTGCTGCGCTTGCATCAACCACCTTGCAGACAGGCAGAAAAACACAGCCACCTGATTGGTACTGGTTGCTGCTGAAATGTGCCGTGCATGCTGCTTCTGTGACAAGAAGGCTCTATAGTGTGCTAGCTAGGGCTGGGGTCTGCAATGCAGCTGCTGCTGCTGGTGTCACATGCTGCATGTGTCGGCACGTAGAGGCTAGGGACCTGCTGCAAGTCACAAGTCTTCAAGACAGCTGCTGTGTGGCTGCAATCCCGAACCAGTCAACTTGCAAGTATCTTCTAGCATGTGAATACCGTTCCTGCATGCTTCCTCAATGCCCATTGCTTACCTGCTGGCACACAATTGGCCAACAGCCTGGAAGGGCCTCGCTGATACTGCACTTGCACTGAAACTCAGCTTCGCCTGATCAGCCCATTTCTGGGACCCCGTACTTCCTCCATATCGTTGCAGACAGGTGACGGACTCCAGCAACTCCTGTGTGTGCTGCAATAGCACTTGGCTGCCATCTTGCTTGCACTGTTGCCAGCTGTCATGCTCGCCTGCTGCATGCAGCTGTGCTGGGGCTGTGGGGCTTGCAAAACATTGCCTTTGATATAAGTATCAGATGTGTGCAAACGAGACTGCATTTGCGTTCAACATACAGAAGTGCCCTCTGCTGCAGCCCAGATCTTGGCACAAACAGCAGAGCAGTATAGTCGCGAAGCACTGCCCAGCCTCAGATCGCACTCAAACGATGATGATTGATCTTTCCTATGTGATGGAGGCACCGCAGAGCCGGCAAAACAGGTGCAGGACGACGTCATGACAAATTCACAAACCGGCTGTCACCGGTCCCGCATCAGTGGGTTCGGAAATGTTTTTCCAGACAGCTGGGGCTGCTATTTTCACCGTGCGTGTCCTGCGCTGACCAAAGCCTCGCAAGCTGTTTCTTTCCTACTGCTCCTACACCCTGTAGTGCCTGGCAGGCCAGCTGGCACTGAGCACAGAGCAGGCCGTTGAAACCGTTGAAGTAACAGATGTTTGAATGTCACACTTTGACCAGTGCCGGTGCCTGATCAGGCATTCTAAGCAGGAGAAACTGGGCAGCACTGCACACTACACACACACTTTTACAAAATACTGCAGCACAGAGGGGTGCTGCCTTACAAAAACAGATGCATCGATGTCCTCAACTTTAGTCCCTGTCGAAAACAGACTATGGAATCGTGTGGCACACAGAAGCCAAAGCAAGTCAGGCAGAGCAGCAGAAAGCTGCACAGCAGCATCAAAAAGACAATCAGACCCTCAGCAGGCACGGCCGCAAGCCCAAAAAACAACAGAAATTATTTTCCGAGGCTCAGCTGGCCCTGCCAGAGCCCCAGAAGCTGTAAAGGCTCTCGGACGCAGAGCGTGGGGAGGGCCATCCGTAAATTGCTATAACTCGTCATACAAACACTTTCGCCACGACTTAAGCACAGTTCCTGATAGCCATATGTCTCTAGTTTGTGTGTACGTGCGGGGTGGGAAAACATTTCCGAACCCACTGATCTGGGCGCAGTTGCCATCCGCCGGCCAAATGGACGTGCCACCCTGGCACCATGCACAACTCACTAGGGCAAGACCACACACCACAATTGAGGCTGACTTGTGGCCTGTGCGCGTAGGCACCAACGCCCCATTTTGGCTCCAATGGCCCCTTGCCCAGAATGGGGTACAGTGACACCAATGTGCGTACAACACAGCAGCAAGCTTTGCTGGCCCCAAAGGCAGTATACATGCAACAGTGACAACCTTCAATGCATTTTGCTAGAACAACAAAATCAGGGTCGTTCTGCAAGCTTCACCGCTTGCCCACTGCCCAAGCCACCAACAGATTTTGTACAGCACTGCACCCCCTCCGACAAGGAGGGGCATGCACGTGAACAACCCGACAGCTGCAGATGCTGAGCCACACAACACCAACAAGCTGCAATGGGTGGCGCCTGATTCGGAAGGCTGCACGCAGCTTGATGTCAATGCGACCTCTGACCCCCCTTTGGGAAGGTCACCTGCAGGTAGCAGCAGCATACGGGACCTCAGTCAGCAAGGGAGGCTAGAACGGCTGCTCAAGACTGGGTGTGTAGACAGCCTTAGGGCCACACAAACAGTGAGGCATGCCGCCATCGACGGCTGCTGCATGGTTGAGGACTCAGTCCATGCGGACTTGCAACATAGAGGAGGTGGCACCTGCACTTACTCTGCCAGTTTGGCATGCGTGCAGAGATCTGCTGCGTCTGGCAGGCATCTAGTACTGCACATTGCCACCACCCCATGCTGCAGCTGGCCCGCACAGCTCGTGCAATGCTCTGCTGTTGCACAGCACTTGTACTTGCAAGGGGGGTTGTACATGCATGTGGCCCAACGACTGATGCTGTCCTGCGCTAGAGACAGCTGTGCTGGACTTACTTTGTGGTTCAAAGCAACACCATATTGCAACTGGTTGCCTGCACATGGCCTTGTCAACACCTCCCAAATGTGAGGCGCTGCTGCGCTTGCATCACCACCTTGCAGACAGGCAGAAAACACAGCCACCTGATTGGTACTGGTTGCTGCTGAAATGTGCCGTGCATGCTGCTTCTGTGACAAGAAGGCTCTATAGTGTGCTAGCTAGGGCTGGGGTCTGCAATGCAGCTGCTGCTGCTGGTGTCACATGCTGCATGTGTCGGCACGTAGAGGCTAGGGACCTGCTGCAAGTCACAAGTCTTCAAGACAGCTGCTGTGTGGCTGCAATCCCGAACCAGTCAACTTGCAAGTATCTTCTAGCATGTGAATACCGTTCCTGCATGCTTCCTCAATGCCCATTGCTTACCTGCTGGCACACAATTGGCCAACAGCCTGGAAGGGCCTCGCTGATACTGCACTTGCACTGAAACTCAGCTTCGCCTGATCAGCCCATTTCTGGGACCCCGTACTTCCTCCATATCGTTGCAGACAGGTGACGGACTCCAGCAACTCCTGTGTGTGCTGCAATAGCACTTGGCTGCCATCTTGCTTGCACTGTTGCCAGCTGTCATGCTCGCCTGCTGCATGCAGCTGTGCTGGGGCTGTGGGGCTTGCAAAACATTGCCTTTGATATAAGTATCAGATGTGTGCAAACGAGACTGCATTTGCGTTCAACATACAGAAGTGCCCTCTGCTGCAGCCCAGATCTTGGCACAAACAGCAGAGCAGTATAGTCGCGAAGCACTGCCCAGGCCTCAGATCGCACTCAAACGATGATGATTGATCTTCCTATGTGATGGAGGCACCGCAGAGCCGGCAAAACAGGTGCAGGACGACGTCATGACAAATTCACAAACCGGCTGTCACCGGTCCCGCATCAGTGGTTCGGAAATGTTTTCCAGACAGCTGGGCTGCTATTTTCACCGTGCGTGTCCTGCGCTGACCAAAGCCTCGCCAAGCTGTTTCTTTCCTACTGCTCCTACACCCTGTAGTGCCTGGCAGGCCAGCTGGCACTGAGCACAGAGCAGGCCGTTGAAACCGTTTGAAGTAACAGATTTTGAATGTCACACTTTGACCATGCCGGTGCCTGATCAGCACTAGCCGGAGAAACTGGGCAGCACTGCACCTACACCACACACTTTACAAATTACTGCAGCACAGAGGGGTGCTGCCTTACAAAACAGATGCA
>VIIQ02000103.1:0-330153 GCA_007449985.2 Desmodesmus armatus
GGGGGGGGGTAGCGGAGCCAGCACACAGGCTGCGAGGGACGGGAGCAAGACGTAGGTGCTGCAAGACAGCTTACATACATCACACATGTGTTGGTGGTGGGTGCTGGAGCAACAGCACACCCACGGGCACTTGGCAACAGGAGCCTACGAAGCAGCTGCTGTCTGCGAGATGTGATGTCACACATGCACACCATCACCCTCTGTTCACACGCCTTACGTCACCCCCCCCCCCCCTCCCTCCAGCGTCCTGTCCTGCAGGCTGTTGAGGCTCCTGCGCTGGCTGTGATGGTGCCGCTGCTGGTGAAGGGTCTGCGCGAGTCCACAGCCATCCAGCGCAAGAGCTGTTGATCATCACAAAACATGAGCAAGCTGGTCACAGCCCAGTGGACGCAATCAACTTCCTGCCAAAAGTGAGTCAGGGAGGGGGGGAGAGGGGGGAGCAGGCGAAGGGGGCAAGGGGTGTCTAGCAGGGGGGAGACGGACAGTGTAGTGCAGGCGCACACCTTGTGGCCAACTGTTGAGGGGGGCGGGGTCATATCTCGCTCACTGTGCATGTCATATGCTTGCCACTGATTCCCCTGGAGGAAGTTTGGCCGGGGCTGGAGCATATGCACAGCCATGGGGATGTGTGCAGTACGGCCAATAAGTGTATTATGCTGCCACGTTGTGCTGTGCTGCTGCTGTTGCTGGCTGTTCAGGCTAATGCCTGGTGTTGAGAAGGTTGCTCGTGTCGCAGCGGGACCTGAGCTGCGTGACGTGGCCACTGCAGCCATCACAGTGCTCACACGCGTCAGCAAGGAGGGTGAGGAGGCACAGGCACAGCCAGAGTCAGCCAAGGCAGACCCACAGGTGAGACCAGACAGCAGCGGCATGCATACGCCAGCAGCTTGTTTCAGCGGGGGAAAGAGGGAACAAGGAGGGGGGCGCGGCGGTGGAAGCTGCCAGGGGTTGGGGGTGTCTTCAGCAGCATGGCAGGTTGACAAGGCAGAGTGGGGCGCTAAAGTACTCGCCTGCGTTGGTTTTCAGTTTGGAACAAAACAGCACTTGGACCACAAGCAGCAGCAGAAGCAATAGCAGAAAGGCAATATGCTAGACTACTTTGGCTGTGAGTGCCGGCGGCAGTGGTGGCACATGCCACGTTTTATATGGCCAGGCCTGGCCAGCGCAGCTTCTTGGGTGCTGTGTGGTGCTGCATCTGCTGCCAACACACATCTGCACCTAGTGCTGTCTGCTTACCGTGTGTCCTGCTTCTGCACCCACCCTCCCCACCCCCTCCCTCCCCCCCCCTCCCAGGCGTTCCAGCAGATGCTGAAGGACATCATTGCTCGCAGCCTGGGTGACATCAAGGTTGACCAGACCACGCTGGAGTATGTGTCCCGTATGACCACGCTGCTGTTTCAACAGCAAGAAACTACGACTTTGACGAATGGGCGGACGCAATGGTGCCATACCTCACAGCATTCCTCAGCCAGGACGGGGCTGAGAGCGTGTGCAGGACATACCTGGGCAAGTGAGTATTGATGGATAGGCACATGCAAGGGAGGGATGTAAGGGGTGCCTCATCGCGAAGAGTGCGCAAAGGGCTTGAACCGCTCGGCCGGCACGTGCTCTTCATCGTCAGCTTGAAGAGATGTGCTCTTCTTGCTTGTGGTGTCCTGCACCATTTCCCTCTTGCCCCGCTGCTGACGTCTGGTAGTGTCGTGCCGTGCTGTGCTGTGCTGTGCTGTGCTGCGCATCATCAGGGCGATGAGCCAGCTGTGTGATGCAGAGGAGGAGGACCAGGGCTGGGAGGGAGCAGGACGCTGAGGCTGATGAGCTGTGCAACTGCCGCTTCAGCCTGGCCTACGGAGGCAAGATCCTGCTGAACAACGCCACGCTGGGGCTGATCAGGGGCAGGCGTACGGCCTGTGTGGTGGCAACGGTGTGGGCAAGTCGACGCTGATGAAGGCCATCAGCAGGGGACAGCTGGACGGCTTCCCCCGGCTGACCAGCTGAAGACGGTGTATGTCGAGCATGACATCCAGGTAATGGCACGGGGAGGGGGTGGGAAAGGACGACTCACGCTGCGGAGGGGTGCCGTCAGGGAACTTCAGCAATGGGGGTCAGGGGAAGGTGGGGGTCAGGGGCGGGGTTCCCTTCCCCTGGGAGGGACGGGGACGGGGTGACGGACGAGAAACCAAGCACACAGGTGCTGCACGTGCTGAGCATGACGATTAGGGGTGTGGGGGGGGGGAGAGAAGTTGCGTGGTGTGGGGGGCTGCATATGGTTTGGACCAACAGTTGTAGTTGCATGGTGTGGCGGTCCCAGTGCTGGTGCCGCATGTGCAGCCTTGCCTGCATGTTGCGCAGCCTTCACCACGTACGTGTCTGATCAGCCCTCAATCTTATCCGTGTGCAAATCTCTGTGTGTCGTACAGGCGTCTCTAGCTGACCACAAGGTGCCTGACTATGTTGCTGAGGACCCCCTCATCAAGGGCATGGGGGTCACACGCGACCAGGTGGTGGAGGCACTGTCAACTGTCGGCTTCTCAGACGAGCTGCTGGTGAGCAGCGGTGGTGCAGGGGGGGGGGGGACATGTGCCGTGCAATGCGGGTTTAATTTGCATCATGCATTAGTGATGGGTGCCAGGACGCTGGTGTTTGTGGGTACCAGAGGGCGGGTGGAAAGTCACGCCATGAACACGAGCCGCTTGCAGCAGTGTGCTTCAACATGTCAGTAGGTTGGAGTGCTGTTGTTGCTGATGCTGACCTGCAGCGATTTCTGCACCACCTGATGGTATCCCCTCCCCTCCCCTCCATATCCCCTGCTGTTGTGTCTTGCCAGGCGAAGCTGATCACTGAGATCTCTGGTGGTTGGAAGATGAAGCTGGCGTTGGCTCGTGCGATGCTGCTGAAGGCTGACATCCTGCTGCTGGATGAGCCCACTAACCACTTGGACACAACCAACGTGGCCTGGCTGGAGAACTACCTGGTCACACAGCCCAGCATCACATGCATGACAGTCTCGCACGACAGGTCAGAAGAGGGCGCGAGCGGGGTGCAGCAGCAGTGGTTTAGGACCAGTGGCAGGGGCCAGCTTCCAACTTACTGCTTCTGGGGTTTCGGCAGTCCAAGAGCTGTTAGCCTGTTGGTTTTGAATGAGCAAGTAGCTACCTGATCATTGACATTTTGACATGGTGCACTCAACGTGTGTTTTGTGTGTCCACCTGCTGCCCTGTGGTCCTGTTGACCCTTGCAGTGGTTTCCTGGACAACGTGTGCACAGACATCATCCACTACCAGAACCGCCAGCTGAAGCGCTTCAAGGGTAACCTGAGCGAGTTTGTCAAGGCGGTCCCCTCAGCCAAGTCCTACTATGAGCTGGAGGCAGCCACCCTCAAGTTCAGGTTCCCCACCCCTGGCCTGCTGGACGGCATCACCAGCAAGGAGAAGCCCATCGCCAAGCTCACGGGAGTGACCTTCAGCTACCGGGTGCAGCCAAGCCGCAGCTCACGGACATCAATGTGGCGGCGCGCCTCAGCAGCAGGGTGGCGGTCATTGGAGTCAACGGAGCCGGCAAGTCGGTGAGGAACGGGGGGCTTGGGCTTTTGATAAGCTGTGCAGTTACTGGCCCACACTTTCCCACCATTGAGCAGTGTGACCTTTGTGTTGCCAGCAGAGTGTACCGCAGCAGCTGGCTGTGCTGATGTTGGCAGTAGCCTTTTCAGCTTGAAAGGTGGTAGTTGCAAGGTCTGTGTTGACCTGCTGCATGTCTGTTTGCTGCGCCCCCACCCCCTTGCAGACCATGATCAAGATCATCACCGGCGAGCACAAGGCCAGCTCCGGCACTGTGTGGCGCCACCCCAACCTGCGCATGGCGTATGTGGCCCAGCACGCTTCCACCACTTGGAGGAGCACCTGGACACCACGCCGCTCAAGTACATGTTCAAGCGTTTCGGCCTGGGGACGGATCAGGTGCGCAGCCAGGACCCCAGGACACAGCACCTGACTTTACCGCAGTTGCCGTCGAAAGCCCACGAAAGAATGCCGGTGTCCTGGATGCATGCAAGGACGTGCGAGGAGCCTGCAGGTGCCCCTTGCTCTTGTCATTGTTGCCGCCAGCAGCTCTTGTGTGAGAATGGGTCACCCAACCAGCCCCCCTTGCCGCTTCCCTCCTGCCCCCACTTGCAAGCATGGGTCAACCAACCAGCCCCCCTTGCCCCCCCCCTCCCTCCCTGCAGGGGGACAGCCACATGATTTTGTTGTAGCTGCCAGCAGCCCTCTTGCAAGCATGGGTTGACTAACCAGTCACTGTTTCCCCCCCCCCCTCTCCGTTGCCCCCCCCCCCCCCCTGTCCCCCTCCCTCCCCCTGCAGGAGGACAGCCACAAGGTTGACCGCCAGGCTGAGGATGAGGAGAAGAAGAAGATGAACGAGGCCTACTGGATGTTTGACGGACACCCACGCAAGTTCAGGGAGATCATCTCACGACGCAAGAAGAAGAAGGGTGAGCGGCAGCACTGCTGAGACATTGTCACCGACAACCTGTGCTGCGGGCACCCACACAGCTTGTGGTGCAACTGTGAAAGGACGCACCGAAAGGGCTTGTCAAATGCCTTGCGGGGACACGACACATGGTTCTGCAGGCTGTAGTTGCAACATGCAGCTAGCCTGTGTTGGCCATATCAGCACATCATTATAAGCCCTCGCAATCATCTCCTGCCTCCACTCACCTTACATACCATCGCCCTGCCTGTCAATGCAGACTTTGAGTATGAGTGCGCCTGGCAGGGCCTGGCCTCCCTCAAGTTCAACCGCTGGATCACGCGTGCTGAGCTGCTGGAGAAGGGCTTCAGGAAGTTTGTGGTGGAGTTTGACCAGCGGCTGGCCGCCAACGCCCTGGGCAACGACGCGCGGCCCCTCAGCAAGGAGACCATCACCAAGTTCCTGTGTGACTTCGGCCTGGAGCCAGAGTTTGGTGTGCACAGCAACATCAGGGGCCTGTCAGGTGCGTGTGTGCGCATGTCTGCGCGACATGGTGTGATGTCTGCCTGCGGGAGATGCAGTTAGTCTGTCGGGCTTGGCGGCGTGCCTTATAGGTAGCATGTTGGTGGGTGCAAGTGCTGACGTGCCCTCCTGATGGGTGGTGGTTGGGCCGGTGGGGCGTAAATAACCGACGTGCAGTTGATAACGCCGCCTATGATTGACGTGAGGTTGATAACGCCGCCTGTGATGGCTTTAGGCCCAGGGCTATGTGTGCAGCTTGGCTGCTGATTACCCGTTGGTTCACGTTGGTACTGCTGGCGACCATTTGGTGGCCAGGTGTACCAACTTGAACCAACGGGGATCAGCAGCCAAGCTGCACACGGAGTCCTGGGCCTAAAGTCAGCACACCTGCAGGGGTGTCTGCTCATAGAATTGACAGTTTGCTCATCGGGTTGTGTTGCGTGTGGTTGTGCTGCAGGTGGTCAGAAGGTGAAGCTGGTGCTTGCTGCAGCCATGTGGAACAACCCCCACTTGCTCATCATGGACGAGCCCACTAACTACCTGGACAGGGTGAGCAGGGTGTCGAGGCTGATCGTCGCATATCCTGCATGAGCGCTGGGCAGCGACTGCTCTGGTATGGGTCGGTTCTAGAGGTAGAGTTGGCCTTGCAGCATTGGTCCAGGGGCCGAAGGACACTTATCCAGCGGTATATGAACATCGTACCCCTGGTCCTTGCTGCCGCTTACTCCTGTGTGAGATGATACAAGTGTAGCTAGCATGTAGGCAACATATCAGTCACATGCAAGCAGTTCTATGAAGCATATCACCCACCCATAGTGTGTGTACCTGTGCTGTGCTGTCCCCTGCTGTGTGTCACCCTGCAGGAGGCGTTGGGTGCGCTGGCTGCTGCCATCAAGAGCTTTGAGGGTGGTGTGCTGCTGATCAGCCACAACAGCGAGTTCACCAGCACATGCTGCCTGGAGACCTGGAAGGTGGCTGATGGCGTGTGCACGGTCTCAAAGGAGGTGCCCCAGGCCCTGCAAACTAAGCCACCGCTGCTGCAGGGTGCTAGGTGCAGCAGTGGTGTCCTTGCTGCTGCACATGGCAGCGGCTGGGTGCTCTGCTGTGCTGACGCATCTGGGGTTGAGTACGTACCCACCGTGCAGAGCAGCTGCTGCTTGCTGCTGTCTGGAGCTGCAGCCCTTCGCTGAGTGGTGGACGCAGCATGCATTGGTGAGGTGCCCTGGTGTCTATTTGTGAGGGGTTCAGGGTGGGGGTCTGGTCGGCTGTGGCATGCGCTGCCAGGCTGTTGTGCAGGGTGTGTTGCTGCTGCTTTTCTATTTGTGTGCTGTGAATTGCTTGCGCTGTCTTGGGCGCCTGACCTCTGCAACAGCGTTGCATGTGGCCGCTGGAACAGGCTGCCGCGCCCGCTGCTTGTGGTGCATTGTGACTGTGGCTGTCTGTTGGTTATACCTAGCTAGCATTATGCAACCAGACATCACTCAGTGGTGTTGTGCAGGCAACCTGCCTGCACGCTGTGCTGTTGCTGCATACACATACATACCGGCAACAAGCAGGCCCCCAGGCATGCACATGGAGAGTGTATGCGTATGTGTAGTGTCAGAGAGAAAGCGGTGTGTGCAGTGAGGGAGGAGTAGAGTGTGTGCTTAGTTGGTGCTCAGCACGTTGGTGGCTGCAGTCTGGTGGTCCACTGTGGGTATTGGCACCGACCATATGGTGGTGTGAGTGAGTTTGCTGCCTGGCTTGGGCAGACATTGAGTGAGTGAATGATGTTGAGCAGGGCTGTGTGCAGGCCCAACAGACCTGCCCTGACATGCTTCTCTGGCATGTAATGAGTTTATGGTGCATCTGGACGCAGCACGAGACGCCCCCTCCTCACCAGGCTGCTACACGCCAACTTGGCAGGCTCATATACCCAAATCCATGGATTGATTGGTAAACATCCAAGTGCACGCAACATTCAGCCAAGGCCCCAATCGTGCCGGCCTCCAGCCTGTCACTTTGCATTTGAACCTGGATCGAGATCAGCAGAAGCAACGGTACAGTCCATCGGGCAAACAACGGGCAGCCTTGAAAACTTTGTCGCAGTGTATCCGTGTGGTGGAAGGTGGCAGTTGCACGTCCAAGGGATTTTAAAACACAGCTGCCTCTGACTATCACTTGTGCTGCTGTGTGCTGTGATGGACGCCATAGACCTGTGCAGCGACGACGAGCCTAGTAAACATGTAGAAGAGGATGTGTGTATTGTCGTTGACGACGTTGGGACGCCAGCAGCACCCAGAACAGGCAGAGCAGCAGCACCACCAGGCGAGAGACAGGAGCCAGATTTGTACCTATTGGATTGTGGCTGCCAGTCCAGCCATGTCAGTCTCGCTGCAAAGATGCAGCAGAAGGCTTCGAGACTGCAGGAGCTCCTGAGCAAGCAGGGTGGAGACACAGCTGGCGCAGTTGCTGACGCTGCAGCATGCCTGAGTTGCAGCACTTGCAGCGCGCTGCTCTCTGCCCAGGACACGTTGAAGCTGCTGGGGCCTGCTGTCACGGGGACTGTGTACTCAGCTCTTGCTGGTGGCGTCAAGCAGCTGGCACAGCAAGCCGCGCACGCGCAGCAGGAGGGGGCCTCCCCAGCACACGCAGCACTGACAGTCTGTGCTGAGCTGTGGCAGGAGTTTGCTGCACTGGAGGCCCTCCTGCTGGGTGGAGAGCCTCCTGCAGCCACAGCGCAGGGGTCAGGCGCGAGGCCCAAGCGTGGGAAGAAGGCCGGCCAGCAGCAGCCGAAGCAGGCTGCAAAGTCCAAAGCCAAAAAGTCCAGCAGCGGCTGGGCGGCAGGCACAGGCTATGGGGGCAATGGGGGCGCGATGACCAAGTCAGACAAGGCAGCCATGACTGCTGCAGCACAGCGGCAGGCAGCTGCAGACGCAGCCATGACACAGCACCTGCAGGCCATCACAGCAACCCTGCAGGACCCGGTCAGCACAGCACCCCCCTCAGCTGCTGCCGGCCCAAGCAGCAGCAGTGGTGTGGGCCGCAAGCGTGGCCGGGCTGGCAGCAGCGCGTTTGCAGGCCTGCCATGGCCTGTGTGTGGCGTGGTTCTGTCCGGTCCCTGGCGTGGCTGCTGCGGCTGCTGTTTCAGAACGACAGCTTGATGGATGTGGTAGCACGCGGGGAGCTGTACGGTGCTGCAATTGAACTCCTCAGGTGCGGCTGGAGCAGCTGTGTACTGAGGAGGGGTTTCCGTACATGCAGCATAGACGGGAAGCCAATAATAAGTGTGCACACTTGTTGTACTAGGCCGCCATAGTATGCTGCCTGACGGTGGGGTTGTTGCTCCTTCCTGCAGGCACGTGGGCAGCAGCACAGACCTGTTGCCTCTGCTTCAGATCAGTGCTGAGGACCCTCGGGACGCCACAACTGCACCCAACACCAGCACAGCAGCAGGCCCAAGCAGCAGCGGCGGCGTGACGCTGATTGCTGCACTCACAAGGCTGGAGCAGCAGGCCAAGCTGTACAGGTAGGTGGGCAGGAATGCATGCGGGCTGGATGCACCTCGCACAGCTCCTGCTGGCAGTCAGCAGCGTTGTAACTGCATATCTGCCATGATGCTGTGGCACTTGTGGCAATGGATGGCTAGTCCGCAGCCACATGAGGGGCCATGTGGTCTTGCACCACCACCAGTCCGACACAGCTAGCTGTCCTGGCTGTGTGCCCTTGCAGGCGCAGTGCCGAGCAGCTGATGGCAGGAGATGAGGGCAGTGATGGCGAGGACGAGGAGCAGACCACAGCAGCTGTGTGCCTGGCCCTGGACCTCAGCACCTTAGTGCAGAGTCTGCAGGACGGACTGCAGCTCTGGACAGCCACCCTGGGCGAGGCTGGTGCCCTGCAGATACAGCCACAGCCCGCAGCAGCACCCAAGCAGCAGCCTGCTGCGCAGCAGCCAGCACCAGGCACTGCCAAAAATCGCTGGTGGGGCTCCTCAGCACCTGCGCAGCCGCCAGCAGCAGCAGCTGCAGCCCCCAGTGCACAGGCCGTGGCTGCTGCCGCGCAGGTGGGTGTTTCCACTTTTTTCTCTTCTAAAGTCCCTTTTCTCTCTGGATATCTGCTGTACCACCTGATAAAGGAATGACTAAATACATTTTCTGAAATGTTATCATACTGAAGTAAACGAATTTCTTGTGACAAGTGTGCTTTCCTTTTCTGCTGCAGGCCCAGCGCTACCTGGCAGCCATGCAGCCCCACCGCTTCATAGAGGCAGACCTCCTGGGCGCAGGGCACTACTTTGCGCGGGACGCTGCCGCTGCCGCCAAGACCAGTGCTGGTGGGGAGGTCATGCGGCGGCGGCTGAAGCGTATCACTGAGGAGCTAGGGGCCCTCAGCACCAGCCTGCCCCTCAGCTGGGATAGCAGCATCCTGCTGGCGGTGCATGCGGACAGGCTGGATGTGCTGCGTGCTGTGCTGCTGCCGCACCCTGACACGCCGTACGGGGTGGGAGTCTTTGTGTTTGACATCCTGCTGCCGCCAGAGTACCCAGACCACCCACCCAAGGTGTGTACTATACTGTACCATATGTGAGGTAGTTATTCCGGTGTTGTTGGGCCTGACTCACGGTGCCACCTGGTTTGAGAGATGCGGCAGGGATAGACTCAGGCTGCTGCTGTTGCTGCTTTCAACCAGACCTGCACAGTATCGGTGCATGGTTTGTCAGCTGGTATGGTGCAGCACTCACAGCCTTGCTTTGTGTGCAAGGGCTGCACAATCAGTGCCCAGCATGCGCACAATAGCAGCTGCTGTTGCTGCACTGGCTGCAGGTCCAGTTCCTCACAACGGGAGAAGGGAGGTGGAGGGCTAACCCCAACCTGTATGACAGCGGCAAGGTAGGTGCTGACTCAACCCAGCCTGGCAGGCGGCGGTCAATGCACTTGCCCATCTCGGGGCAGTGGGTTCGGGCACGGTACAAGTGGGGAGGGAACCCACGTCGTTCTTTTTGGTCGCTATCATGGGCATGTCCACACAATATCTCATGTGTGCCTGGTCAGTACATTGTTGGGAGCAGCCAGCACAGGACCAGCAATTTCAACGTGTAAGTTCACCGTCCTCTGCGCTGTGCGTTGCTTGTTGCCGCCCTCAGGTGTGCTTGAGCCTGCTGGGCACCTGGGCAGGGCCAAGCTGGGAGCCTGGGGTGTCAACACTGCTGCAGGTGACAGGGCGCTGGCACTGAGGGCGTGGGCTGCACAACAGCCAAGCAGAGAGGCTCAAAGCTGCCCAGCCTATTGCACATGTTCAACCTGCCAAAGTGAAATCACTCAATTGATTAGCTGTCACAACCTGGCGTAGGTCAGCTGCCGCACCACCTCAACATCCGTGTCTCAGCCCTTCAGCCTCAGCCACCCATCATCCTTGACACACATACGCATACTGCTCTTGCTCTCCCTGCTGCTGCTGCTGCTGCTGCCCCAGGTGCTTGTCAGTCTGCAGTCCATGGTGCTGGTGACAGACCCCTACTTCAACGAACCAGGCTGGGAGCGCTCAGCCGGAACAGCTGCAGGCAAGAAAGCATCAGCAGAGTACAACGCACAGGTCCGCCTGGGCACCGCCACACACGCACTGCTGTCACAGCTGCGGCGGCCAGACCCCGTGTTTGGTGACGCAATCAGGGTGCACTACAGCCACCAGCAGGAGCGGGTGGGAGCGCTGCTGCAGCAGTGGGTGAAGGAGGCTCAGTCAGGCGCAAGAGGCACCAAGCCTCAGCTGCAGGAGGTGGTGAAGCAGGTGCAGCAGGAGCTTGGCAAGCTGCCAGCGCCTGTTGACCCCCCACAGCAGCAGCAGCAGCAGCAGCAGGCCGCACAGCCAGTGAGCCGTGAGGTGCAGCCGCCCGGCAGGCGGCGGAGGACAGCAGCACGACAGCAGGAGCAGGAGACTGAGGGTGCCACGACAGCAGACGTGATTGACCTGACCTGACCAAATGCAAGCAGACTCGGTGACCAGATGGTTGTAGTTTCTGGTGTATGTGTGTGTATTATTGACCTGGGTTGTACAGCGTTGTTTGTCTAGGGATGGGACATGCGGCTGCAGGCCTCGTTGTGGGAAGGTTGCAGTTGCGACAGCGTGCAGCGCTGGTGTTTTATACTGTTTGTTGTGGTGATATCCAATTGTACAGCTGTTGCTGGAGTGCACAAGCTCCAGCCTTGTCCACCCCCTATTTGTTGTGCACTATGACACATGTACATCTGGGGCACTATTGCCAGGGAGAATAATCATCTTCGCTTGCAACATGCCAATGAGCCTTCGGAAAGCTTGCAGTTTGCTGGCAATGGCCTGGCTGCTGGCCCCATCTCAACAAGAGTCTTGAAGGAAGCACTGCATTGTTTCGCAGTATACTGTCAGACAGAGTCAGTGCTCTCAATGCTCTCATGGGCTATTCCACAGCCGCAAGACTTCGCACAAGCTCATTCAGTTGAATGCAAAACAGAGAGCTACTTCTTTCCGTTGAGAGACACGGCAGCTTCAGCCTCTGCGATCTTACTACAACAAAACAGAGAGCAAGCCTCCTGCACATACTCACGCCGTACAGTCAACCTCCTTCAGGAGCGCTCCAAGCAGGCACATACCGCATGCACGTTACATCATGTGCAGTACACAGCACCACATTGATTGCCAGTAAAATGTATCCACAGTTACATTTCAAGCAGACACGCGCCAGTCGGAGCCCCTCCAGCCTGGAATCAACCGTGGGCCACATGTCGCTCGCACGCCGCCACGCCCTCAATCCTGCCGCCGTCTCCTCGGCCCGTTCCAACACCCGCCGCCGCTCCTGCTGCTGCTGCTCAAGGCTGGGATGGCCCCCCCCCTTAATGCTCGCGCTGTGGTTGTCTGGTGTCCCTGCTGCGTGGGGTGCTGCAGCAGCTGCAGCTGACATCCTCCTGGCTGTATGAGGCGGTGGTTGAGCTGGAGCTTGTGGAACAGCTGCGCCTGCTGTGGCGGCGCATTTTTTTGCTGGCTAGCTTGCGCATGCTTGTCTGGATACGACTGCAGCAATCCTTCACGAGTGTGGTGGTTGCCTTGCTGCTGGTGCCACTCTGAGATCTGCCCACCTTGGTGAAGGATGATGAGCTGTCATAGCTGCAACTTTAGCTGCTGCTGGTGATGGTGCTGCTGATGCTGCTGCTACGGCTTGTAGGGGTGCTAGAAACAGAAGAGCATGGAGAGTAGTACTCCAGGATGTTGATGTACGTGATTTCATTGATATGTGAGGGTGGGCAGGATGGATGTGGGTATGTAGACTTGGCGCTTGTGCTGGGGGTGTCGGCCACAAAGTAGTCCTCAAACAGCACACAGTATCTTGTGGCCAGGAATGCCTGCAGAGGCATGGGTATAGCGGCAGCAGTAGCAGCAGCAGCAGCGTGAGGCAAGATAATGATTCGTGGCCATTGCTGGGGGAAACACTGTGTCCCTGGCAGGGAGGTTCATGCCCACAAGCAGACACAAACAATGCACCATGCGTTTTGAGACATAGTCACGGTATCTCAACAAGACAGTGTGATTTGTTGAGGCTGAACAAGACAGCAGGCTGTGCATATGTATGCAAGCACTGCTGTTGTTGAGCCAACCCACCTCACCGGCACACGCTGCTGTCGCCAACAAATACTCCCCTGCGGAGTGTCACTCTGCTGCCGTGCGCAGCAAAACTCCTCTGCGGAGTACATTCTGGCTCAAGCCTCACCACATGAACAACATGAGGAAGAGCCCACCCTGATGATCCGGCTTGGTCACTGCCAAGCTGGTGAAGGGTGCCCATTCTGAGCTTGCCTGGCTGGCTACCACAGCAGCGGCACACGCTGCTGTGGGAGGAAGTTCGATCCTTCCATGGTTCTTCAACTTGCAACACTCTCGCAGCGCAGGAACACATGCTCACCAAACCCAAAGTGGTGTCGTATTGCATTGATATGTACCTTGAACGAACGGCGCTGTCTGCACCCAAGCTGCACGTCTTTGTGTGTCACACACAATGCTCTGGGGAAGCACACATACACACTGCATTTTTTGCAGCCCCACAGCAATAATGCAGTGGACCAAGATGGTCTGGCAGGACTCCTGTCGGACGGGTTGAGCACCACGTCAACCAGCGCCCAACACACTGCAGCTACACGCTGATGCTGAATGCAAGATGATCCCCATCAGACACCGGCCTGTGACATGCATTGTGACACGAACAGCTGCTCAATAGGTTGACACAGGTGACCAGCACCCATGGCTCAACCAGTAGTGTTGCACACAGGTTCACATGGCAACTCACGCCCGCCTGGGCCCTACCAGACATTCTCGATATTATCACAAGCAATAACAAACGACCTTATGGGCAATGCATTCAGATTGGAGCTCAGCCGGCCACACGTTCATTGTAACGAATTTTAACAGGTGGGCGTGACAGTGTTTCTGAATCCAGCGCCCACATAGGTCCTGACCCACCGCTACCTCACCAAAAAGTTCGATGCTTTGTTGCTCGATAAATAATATTCTCATACTCATTTCGTATGCAAGGGGCTGGCTCCCCTGAGGAGCTGGCCTGCACAACAGTAGCTTGAACTCCCCTGAGGAGTTTCGCCCTACTGCCCTGAGCAGTAGAGCAGCAAACAAATACTCCCCTGTGGAGTTTGCTAGTGCTGTCCTGTGCAGCAGACAACTCCCCTGCGGAGTTTCGCCCTCCTGCTCAGAGCAGTAGAGCAGCAAACTAAAGCTCCCCTGTGGAGCTTGCTAGTGCTGTTCTGTGCAGCAGACAACTCCCCTGCGGAGTTTCGCCCTACTGCCCTGAGCAGTAGAGCAGCAAACCAAAGCTCCCCTGTGGAGCTTGCTACTGCTGTCCTGTGCAGCAGACAACTCCCCTGTGGAGTTTCGCCCTACCGCCCTGAGCAGCAGAGCTGCAAATTCAAACTCCCCTGTGGAGTTTGCTACTGCTGTCCTGTGCAGCAGACAACTCCCCTGCGGAGTTTCGCCCTACTGCCCTGAGCAGTAGAGCAGCAAACCAAAGCTCCTCTGTGGAGCTTGCTGCTGCTGCTGTCCTGTGCAGCAATAGCTGGCAAACACTCCCCTGTGGAGTGTCACTCTGTTGCTCTGTGCAGCAGATAAACTCCCCTGTGGAGTTTCACGCTGCTGCCCTGCGCAGCAGTAGCCAGCAAACACTCCCCTGTGGAGTGTCACTCTGCTGCCGTGTGCATCCAAAAAAACTCCCATGTGGAGTTCGCTACTGCTGCCCTGCGCAGCAGTAGCCAGCAAACACTCCCCTGCCGAGTGTCACTTTGCTGCTGCCCTGTGCATCTAAAAAAACTCCCCTGTGGAGTTTGCTACTGCTGCTCTGCGCAGCAGTAGCCAGCAAACACTCCCCTGCCGAGTGTCACTTTGCTGCTGCCCTGTGCATCCAAAAAAACTCCCTGTGGAGTTTGCTACTGCAGCCCTGCGCAGCTGTCGCCAATAAATACTCCCCTGTGGAGTGTCACTCTGCTGCCGTGCGCAGCAAAACTCCTCTGCGGAGTACTTTCTGGCTCATGCCTCACCACATGAACAATATGAGGAAGAGCCCACCCTGATGATCCGGCTTGGCCACTGCCAAGCTGGTGAAGGGTGCCCATTCTGAGCTTGCCTGGCTGGCTACCACAGCAGCGGCACACGCTGCTGTGGGAGGAAGTTCGATCCTTCCATGTCCTTCCATGGTTCTTCAACTTGCAACACTCTCGCAGCGCAGGAACACATGCTCACCAAACCCAAAGTGGTGTCGTATTGCATTGATATGTACCTTGAACGAACGGCGCTGTCTGCACCCAAGCTGCACGTCTTTGTGTGACACACAATGCTGTGGGGGAAGCACACATACACACTGCATTTTTTGCAGCCCCACAGCAATAATGCAGTGGACCAAGATGGTCTGGCAGGACTCCTGTCGGACGGGTTGAGCACCACGTCAACCAGCGCCCAACACACTGCAGCTACACGCTGATGCTGAATGCAAGATGATCCCCATCAGACACCGGCCTGTGACATGCATTGTGACACGAACAGCTGCTCAATAGGTTGACACAGGTGACCAGCACCCATGGCTCAACCAGTAGTGTTGCAGACACAGGTTCACATGGCAACTCACGCCCGCCTGGGCCCTACCAGACATTCTCGATATTATCACAAGCAATAACAAACGACCTTATGAGCACTGCATTCAGATTGGAGCTCAGCCGGCCACACGTTCATTGTAACGAATTTGAACAGGTGGGCGTGACAGTGTTTCTGAATCCAGCGCCCACATAGGTCCTGACCCACCGCTACCTCACCAAACAGACCTAGATGGAGCGGTTACCAGTCGATTTATTTAGGGTGGCTCCTGTGGAGTTGGTCTGGGGTTGGCAGGGTGTGAGGTGCCTACTTGCTTGCAGAGGTCCCGCTGTTACAGTGTGATGTGCATAGTGCCGTCTTCATTTTGAATCAAGTTTTTAAAAACACAAAGTGCATGCCAGGCGGTGGTAACTGATGCCAAGGAAGATTGCATACGTGGGGCATTGCTGCATCTTCAACATGTGTCTAATCAACTCCAGCTGGGGCCATGCATCGACCCCATGGGGGGGGGGGGGGGGGGGGAGTGTGAGGGGGGTCCCCCCACCCTCCACAAAAGAGGCACTGCCACTGCTAGTCGCTGCGTCGGCATTAAAAGCAACGCCAGGGGGAGGCGCCGTGCGTTGACTTCTTGAGGGGGGAGTGTGGGGGGGTCTCCCCCCTCCACAAAAGAGGCAGTGCCACGGCTTGCAGCTGCGTCGGCATCAAAGCAATGCCAGAGGGAGGGGGACCTAAGTCCTTTCTGGCTTGTTACACCTCGTCCACGCAGCACACAAGGGCGGCATTCACACAGCCAGCACTCACAGTCCTGTCCTAGTGACTGTGTGCTGACTGCAGCAGCAGACGATCACTGCTACCCTGGCCCTAGACACAACAGCACTGCAGGAGCAACAAATGTACGGTACACAAGACCAACCACCACAGCACTGCACCCCAGGACCAAATCAGCAGCAACCACACCACAACAGGGAAGGCACCCACCAAAGAAAGGGGGGCACCCCCCCCCCTGCCTGGCGGGCCTGCCAGCTGACGCATCACTAGAGGAGCATTCGAAAACCCACCGCGGCCTGTTCGACGGGTGTAGCGCAGGAGCGCCGTTTAAAACACAAAGTGCATGCCAGGCGACTTGCACAGTGGTAGTTGGCGATGCCTTGTTATAACAGCTGTTACAACAACTGCCACTTCTGAACGAGGCACCGGATGCCCCGGGTGAGCATTGATCTAACATCAGAGCATGCATGTTCCAGTTTAAGCCCCCGTTTATTTCGTGTTCGGGAGACTGCACGTAAAACGCGTTTTCAGAATTCAACGCCTGTTGCACTCATCGCAAGTTGAAGGCCTTTTGACGTTGTAGATTTCGGAAGTACATACCATAAACACATGCAGAGCCCCTGACGTGCATTTGTTACAACAACTGCCCCAATTTTGGACAGCACCCTGCCCTTATCTGCGGCACTTAATGCTGTAACAGCAGCATCATAACACGTTTGCTGCCTGTCTGGTTAGCGGAGTGCTGCTGCACACTGTCATCAATTGACTGCTGCTCGGCTCGGTGGACGTAGCTACGAGTTTTCCCCTGAACATTGTGGTCTTTATTGGCTTGGTCTCGAATCTGGAGTTTCAGCCGGATACGGGCCCCACAGCAAAATCGCGACAGAGAAGTAGTTTTTGCTCATGTTCAGATTGTACTGGTAACCGTAAAAAGTTCGATGCTTTGTTGATAAATAATATTCTCATACTCATTTCGTATGCAAGGGGCTGGCTCCCCTGAGGAGCTGGCCTGCACAACAGTAGCTTGAACTCCCCTGAGGAGTTTCGCCCTACTGCCCTGAGCAGTAGAGCAGCAAACAAAAACTCCCCTGTGGAGTTTGCTACTGCTGTCCTGTGCAGCAGACAACTCCCCTGCGGAGTTTCGCCCTCCTGCTCAGAGCAGTAGAGCAGCAAACTAAAGCTCCTCTGTGGAGCTTGCTGCTGCTGCTGTCCTGTGCAGCAGTAGCTGGCAAACACTCCCCTGTGGAGTGTCACTCTGTTGCTCTGTGCAGCAGATAAACTCCCCTGTGGAGTTTCACGCTGCTGCCCTGCGCAGCAGTAGCCAGCAACACTCCCCTGTGGAGTGTCACTCTGCTGCCGTGTGCATCCAAAAAAACTCCCCTGTGGAGTTCGCTACTGCTGCTCTGCGCAGCAGTAGCCAGCAAACACTCCCCTGTGGAGTGTCACTTCGCTGCTGCCCTGTGCATCCAAAAAAACTCCCCTGTGGAGTTCGCTACTGCTGCTCTGCGCAGCAGTAGCCAGCAAACACTCCCCTGCGGAGTGTCACTTCGCTGCTGCCCTGTGCATCCAAAAAAACTCCCCTGTGGAGTTTGCTACTCCAGCCCTGCGCAGCAGTAGCCAACAAATACTCCCCTGTGGAGTGTCACTCTGCTGCCGTGCGCAGCAAAACTCCTCTGCGGAGTACTTTCTGGCTCAAGCCTCACCACATGAACAACATGAGGAAGAGCCCACCCTGATGATCCGGCTTGGCCACTGCCAAGCTGGTGAAGGGTGCCCATTCTGAGCTTGCCTGGCTGGCTACCACAGCAGCGGCACACGCTGCTGTGGGAGGAAGTTCGATCCTTCCATGTCCTTCCATGGTTCTTCAACTTGCAACACTCTCGCAGCGCAGGAACACATGCTCACCAAACCCAAAGTGGTGTCGTATTGCACTGATATGTACCTTGAACGAACGGTGCTGTCTGCACCCAAGCTGCACGTCTTTGTGTGTCACACACAATGCTGTGGGGGAAGCACACATACACACTGCATTTTTTGCAGCCCCACAGCAATACTGCAGTGGACCAAGATGGTCTGGCAGGACAGGTTGAGCACCACGTCGGCCATGAGGAAACGTCTGCAAGATGCCTGCTGTGTTTCAGGAAGAGGGTGCATGGCCGTCCTTGCAGTGTCCAGGGTCCACGAGCCAGTCAGTGCTGAAGCTGTCACGTGAATACACTGCCAGTGAGAGTGTAACGTCCTGAGCCCAGGCCTTTGGTACTGATGCTGCATCAACCCACCAAGCTGCACTACCTAGCTGCACTACCTTCCCATGCAGTCTTGACTATTGAAGCCTTCTTGACTGCTGAAGATGATCTTGGCCAGCCTGAACACACACCATGAACACCCTGTGCCCTGCTTCACTGCCTGTGCCTCCAAAACCCAGGCCTGAATGGTGTGTCAGTTACAAGGCTCAACGGTAAACCACACATGCAGCCTGGGGCGAACACGCTATACTTCACATGGTTGGCTGCAGCACAGCGCTGACCCAACCTCTCAACTCAGACACCCCAAAAGACACACAGGAGCATACTGTATCAAAAATCACGTGCAATGCAAGCTGTGTTCATCAACACGCATCAGCACACAGTCACCAAACACACCAGGGGCAGTGGGACACAGCGGTGCAGCAGTTGCCAGGCGCCTGCATAAGCACCCCACAGCCACCACCACCATACCATCAGCTCCCCGGCATTGTGCTGTGTCAGGGGCTCACTGCTCCTGCAGCAGCCCCCAGACCAAACCAGCACCTCCAGCAGCACGCAGCAGCAGCAGCCACAGTGTCTGCAGCACACCAGCACACATAAACTGTGCAGAGCACCGCAACACACCACACTGGCATCCACATCAAGCCAGCACACACACGCTGTGCATGCTGGCGAACGCAGCACACCAGCGAAATCAAAGGTGGCGTCCACATCACACAGCACGCACAAGCACTGCGCATGCCAACATGCACAGCACACCAGCACACCCAACAACAAGCACAGCTCAGGTGAAGTGGTTATCACCAGCACACACGCAATGTGCACGGCAGTGCGGGCAGCACACCAGCACACCCAACAGCAAGGGCAGCAGCTCAGGTGAAGTGGTTGTCCACATCCACCCCAGGGTCTGCATCCTCCAGCGTGGCAAACTCCAGGAAGTGAGCAGGGCGGTGGACGTCCGCGTAGAACTCCCGGGGTTGGCCAGCTTCACGCCGTAGCGCATGCTGGCCGAGTGCTTCACCCCCATGAAGTTGTAGTTCCAGCTGCCAGTGTCTGGCACCATGTAGAAGCCCATGAACCTGTGTGAGCAGCGACGGTGACAGCAACAGCAACACTATGAGGAACATGCACAAGCCAGGGCAAGCCACCTGGGCTGATGCAGACATGGCCATGGTGCACAGCAAGGGAGGGTTGGGAGGGCATGTTGATGTTGAGTTGCACAAGCTGCCGGACCCACGTCCTAGGGGCGCAATGTGCAGCTCTTGCTGTCAGTCAACAAAACACAGCCGCTATTGCACAAGACACCATCGCACCCTCCTTGTTTGCTGCAACACCACCAATATGCAGCTGCAGGTAGAGCTGTTGCTTCCAGTCACCGTCCTGCTGACCATTGTTGACAGTGGCCGCAACCAGCCCCCTCCTCACCTGTCACTGAGCAGCAGCTGCACCTTCTCATAGAAGGTTGGTGAGTAGTCCTTGGGGTTGGCGCTGTTGTCCCTGTTCTGCCTGCCCCACTCATAGCCGGCAGGCGTGAGCTTGTAGGCGGTGAGGCTGCAGCTGCCAGGTGTGAAGCTGCAGGTGACCACCGTGCAGCGCTCACCATCCCACGACTTGTTTGCCTCAAGCATCTTGGCATGGGCGGTCACGTCCTACAGTGATGACACATGGCAGCGGCAGGAGGTAAACGAGGAGAAGCTATGCCATCACTTTGATAACTCAGTCAACAACACACACCGCAAGAAACAAATCGACTCAACTCCAGAGCTGCCGGAAACAGAGCAGGCATCACAAACAAGCCACGACTGCATGATCCTCACCCAACACATCCAACAACACGTCACCAGCATACTGCGCAGCCAGTCAAACCCAGCCGAGCCTATCACAGCACATGCAGCAGTCATTGCCTGGAAGAAAGGCCATGTCAAGCCATGTCGAGCAAAACCCCCCGTCAAATACCTCACTCCCTCACCAGTGGGCTCATCTGTGGGCTCTCATTGGGCTGTGTGTGCAGCCAGCCCAGTGGCTCCAGGTCCCTCAGCAGCTCATGGTCAGGCAGGCTTGAGGGCAGGTTGACCTGCTGGTGGTTGCCCCACTGGGGCGCCATCACAATGGAGCGGATCTCCTTCACCTGGGGGTTGTCAGGGGGGCTCACACCGTACATGTACCCAGCGATCTGCGATGGGGGGGGGGGGGGGGGAAATGGAGGCAGTGGCAGCAGGGGCAGGCAGAGGAGGGGCGGCACCCGTAGGAATCAGGAAGACAGTTGCGAGTGCTGACACCCTGTACCCCCCGCACCAACTCATACGAACCTGCCAGAAGTATGGTCAACAGCCAGCCAGCTCGCCGCCATGCACGCCGATGCTACTGAGCCACATGACCACGTGTACCAAAGTACCCAGTACACCAGGCCTCACCCACCGAGCCACAACTGTCAAACGCACATCAACCAAGCGGCACAGGGCACAACCACAGCGCCCACACCCTCAGCTGCTCTCATACCCAAAGCCTACCTGTGTGCGCAGGTCGGCGATGCAGATGAACTTGCGCAGCAGGTTCTTGGGCATGACGTACGTAAACCCTGTCTCGCTGATCTCGTCACTGTTGACGTAGATGTGGTTCACCCGCAGGTGCAGGTTGGCCGCACTGATCGCCCGAATCCGCCAGTCCGTCTTGCTGCCGAATGCCGCCTGCTCATACGGACTGGTCGTCGTCACAATCAGCTCATCCCCGTGGACGTTGACAGAGCGGGTAGTAACCGCCGTGAGGTTGCCGCCCTCCCGAGCCTGCTTTTCGATCTCTGCGATCTGCTGCCGCTGCTGGCTGGGTGGTGTGATCTCTGCTCCCAGGATGATGTCACGGATCTCCGACTGCGTGAGTGCGTTGGGGTTGACGTTGTTCTTCTTCGCATAGTCGGCCAGGATCAGGTCCTTGAGCGCAATCTCAACCTGCAGGCAGGAATCGCGGACACAAAGTCAGTCAATACACAGTGACAGGCATGTATACCTATCGAAAGCACTGGCGCAAGTAGCAAGTCAGCGGTTGAAGAGGACGCATGTTGAGCAGGCAGGTAGTTTCACGACAGCAGCAGCGATGAAGGCTAGGCAGGAGGCGTGGCGAGCATCAAGGTGATGAAGCGGCGACCCGGTGTGACACCCCTGAGCTGTCGATCGGAGATGGCAGCCATGCCACAACACCAAACAGAAACACATGTACGCAAACCAACACACTTTGAGTTATACATGCCGCTCTGCTAGCAAGGTGTGTTGCAGTTGAGGATGTAAGAAACACAACCCAATGGACGATGTGACTGGCCCCACCCCCCACCATCCCCCCCGCACCTTGATCCACTGCTCGTCCGTGAGGCTGGGCCACACATGGTGTGGCTGTGTAATGATGGACTTGTCGGGCCGCAGCAGCATGCGCGCCTTGTCAGGGTTGACGTGCAGCGCCCTCAGGATCAGGATCAGCCTGCTGAAGGCTGTGTAGCTGCTGATGGACTTGAGCCAGTCATCATAGATGTTGAACAACACCCTGAACGTATAGGCACAGCAACAGCGACAACAGGAACTCAACAATTAGAACAACTATGGACCACCACTATCCACCAAGCGTTGATCCTTGGTGCCTTCAGATACACGCCACATCATGATGGCCTATAGACGATACACATGTCACAACATACCACAGGAGTGCCTGCAGCTGATCGCTGATGAGGCCGTCCTTCCTCTGCCACCATCAGCTGCATGGTGCACCCTCCACTGCCACTGACGTATTCTAGCTAACATGCTGCGGCTGCCGCTTGCCAGAGGTGCTGCAAGAGCTGCAGGTACTGTTCTGCCTTGTGCTGCCGCCCCCTACTGCCACCGCCACTGCCTCACGCCAGAGGGTGGGGCATCACATCATCCAACAAGTTGTAACACTCACTGCGATTATGACACAAACCCCTTACCCAACTGCCACTGGTGTGACTCCCCCCCCCCCCCCCGCCACTCACATCTGCGGCTCTGTTGCCTTGAGGATGAGGTCGCCAAACTTCTCCAGCTTGATTGCTGCCTGGAAGGGCAGCTGCAGCTCACTGCCGGTGATGACGATGTTGGGGAAGTCAAGCAGGTGGACCTCAAGGGGTCAAGCATGCCCTTGCGCGTGACGATGATGCGCTTGGGCTGCTCCTCAACAGGCAGCGAACGGACCAGCGCAGCAACCTGAGAGGAGTAGGAGGGGGGGCAGCAGCAGCATGGCAACAAGTACTTGTGAAAAAGGCAACAACACACAGACCACTCCATGCCTGCAGTGCAATCAAGACAGCAGCACGTGATGCTGCCTGTCATGCATGGCGGCTGGTGTGTAGCACACATGCAGCTAGCTGCAGTGTTTGTTTTCAGCGCCATCCTCCCGCCAGGGCCATCACAACACATCCACACACCAGGCTGATGCATGTCCCGCAACCGCACCCCCTTCCCAAAAAAAACCCTCAAAACCCACCTCCTCCGCCGTCTTCCACTTTGCCAGCTGGCTGAGTCGCTTCTGCCCGGCCCACACGCTGGTGTGGATGATCTTCAGGAACAGCTGACCCGTGCGTGGGTTGAAGATGAAGATGGCTCCGTTGATGGGCTTGGTGGTCAGGTTGCCCTCAAACGTCTTGTGGATGGTCACCCTGCACAAATACACATCATCACAAAGGAAACAGTACAAGCAAGCCTGAACAAATCTGAGGGTGATGAGAACACCTAGAGCTGGCAGGACTACACACCAACATGTGCCGCACCTAATATGGAGAGACCATGTGTCAAACCGCCGCATGCACTCTCTCAGTTGATACACAACCCTGACCCTGTCCCCCCCCTTACCCAGCGTGCCTGATAGAAGTGCACGCAGGTGTCTTGCATGTTCAGTATGCTAGCTGCACACGTATCCATTGTGCCAGACACACACACCTGTAGACGTTGGTGTCGTCCACGAACCATATGATCCCCCCTCTCTGTGCCCCACATCCCCTCCCACACCTTGCCGAGTACCCTGCCCTCCCCCCCCCCCCCCCAAAACACACACCTATAGACGTTGGTGTCGTCCACGAACCAGATGATCTAGTTGCTGTGCCGCACATACAATGGAGAGACCATGTGTCAAATCGCCGCATGCACGCTGACAGTTGGTACACAACGCTGACCCCCCCCCCAGACACACACACCTGTAGACGTTGGTGTCATCCACAAACCAGATGATCTGGTTGCTGAAGAGCTCCCCGTAGTTCTGGCTGGACAGGTAGGGCTCTGTAGGCTCTGAGCTGTACAGCTGCAGGCCCTTGCGGATGCGCTCACGCAGCACGTACAGCGCAGGGTTGCTCTTCATGATCTTGGCCATGGCCTGGATGATCAGAGGCTTCACACCAGGGAACCAGTTGCCAAAAGCACTGCGGGAGCAGGTGATGCAGTGTGACACACAAACATGGTGGTTCAGTTGTGGCAGCACTGGTACAGCTGAGTCAGCGGGGGGGGGGGGGGGCTCAACAGCAACAGTCACCATCACCAGGTAATACCAGCCTTGCAAAACCCTTCCCCCTGCACCTCCATTCGGCAGGTACCAGGCCACCCCTCCCCTGCAGGACATGGGTGGCAAAGATACAACTTACTCCTGCAGAAACAATTTTTTTGGTTTTTTTTGTTTTATGTGTTTTTGGTTTCAGATGCCTGCAGACACAATCACACGCATTCACACCACAAACACATACGTCACCCACCTGTGCAGGTTGTAGGCCAGGTCAATGCCGAGCATGCAGCCAACAGGACTGTTCCCACCCCAAATCCCCATCGCAGACCCCTCTCAAAGGGCCGCATGTACCCCATGCTCCCTACCTGTGCAGGTTGTAGGCCAGATCAACGCCGAGCATGCAGCCGTAGGGGCTGGGGTAGATGGACATGTTGTCCGTGGTGTAGTCCAGGAACTTGGCGCGCACATATCGCTCAATGTCGTGGCTGTCGTAGTCACCCCAGCGCAGCTGCACATCCAGCCAGTACTTGTTGCCAGGCTTCTGGTCAAAGCTGTCGTTGCTGTCAGCCATCAGGCTGGGCTTGGACATGGACCAGCGGTACGCAGCAAACAGCAGGATGTCTGCACAGCGGCAACGGCAGATACAGCAGCAGGCAGCAGCACAGGAGCATGCTCATTGTCTGCAACAGGACCACAAGTAAGGTAAGTGCTGTGCCGCACAAAAACTGTCAGCAGCTCTGACACACGCGCCCCCGCCCCAAATTGAAGCGCGCAAGCCTGCATAATGCAAAGAATTCTCTTCCATAATCGTGTGACAGCTTCTACCCCGTAGTCACTGATGTGACATGCTGCCGGCATGTTCGCGCATTGCATTTTGTGCACAATGCCTCGTCCAGCAACACTGACAGCCCCACTGTCCTGCGGCTGTGGCAGCCACCAGTAAGCAGCGCCGTCAAGGGGGTGCTGCAGCGCCTCACCTGCGCAGCTGCTGTTCATCTTGTAGGACTTGCGGGGTGGATGGTCTCCTTCTGCACCGTCTCGATCTCGAGCGCATCCAACTCCTGGTCAAACACCTGCAGGGGGGGGGGGGGGGAGAAAGGGAGGGGGGGGGGCGGCGTGAGCGGGACACACATTGGTTGGTGGGATGCTGTAGAAATGCAAGTATCCCATGGTGAAACACCTGAGGGGGGGGGGGGGGCGCAGCAGCCAGACAAGTCGAGGCATTGTAAGCAGGGGGCGCAAGACGGGTCAACACTGGGCAGGAGCACTGCAAAATCCAGCAAAGGCCATGCAGATGCACAGCTCACAAAGCAAGCAGATCGCTACACCGTCCTCTCAAAAAACACCAAGTTCAGCACATGGCGGAGGTCCACGAACTAACTCCCTTCCACCCTCTGCCACAGGTGGCTCGCAAGGCACCCCCCCCCCCATTCCCCCCAAACCCCACCACCCACCAGCACCACATTGATTCCCCCCCCCCCTGCTACCCCCCCCCCCCACACACACACACATCGGAATGCACTATTTCAGAATTGCCCTGTCACCATCATCAATGTCGTGATGATACTGTATATAAATGATTGATGCAACTCATGTGTTTAGCACACCCAGCCCCTCGTACCTGGCACAGGTCCATGACCACACTCTCGTGCACCTTCTGCCACAGATGCGCCCTGAAGATCTGGATGAGTGAGATCTTGAGTGTGGGGATCTTGCCGTGCATGAATATTCCCGTCAGGTCCAGCTGCACCTGGAAGCCCACGTACACGTTGGCGCGGTTGATGGTGGGGGACCACCACAGCGTGAAGCGACGGTTGGGGATCTGGTTCAGACCAGAGCGCTGGGCGTTGGTCAGCTTCTTGAACTTCATGCTCTCCTCAAAACCTGGAGGGTGTGGAGGGGTGGGAAGTTTTGGGGGGGGGGGGGGAGAGCAACGGAGCAGACAAAGCTAAGCATTGAAGCAACATGGGTTGGAATTGAGGGACTTTTGGCGTTGACAGTCAGCACGGCATGCAGCGGCCTACTGCTAACACAAGCTGGCAGGCCTTGGGTACTGCAAGCCGCCAGTCTTGCTGAGATACCCTCAAGCTGTCCTGCCGCAACCAAAGCTAGCCTACCATAGCACCAGGGTGATAGCCCCCCCCCCCCCCCCTCAGCCACCACCACACACATCATCGACTGCCCCCCTCCCCAGCCACTCACCGCTGGCCTTCTCCCAGAAGAGTCCCTCCCATGTGGGGAAGTAGGTCCCCTTGAACAGGGTGTGCTCCAGGATGCCCTCCACTCCCCCCAGCGCCTGGATGACGTCAGTGCGGTAGTTGTTCAGGTTCCACAGCTTGCCATCGTGGCGCTGGTGTGTCCACCAGAAGGGGTTCTGACGCAGCATTGTGAACTGCTTGAACTCCTGCCGCACACGCCACCCGCGGTCATACGCCAGCGTGTGCCGGTCCTCTGCAGCAGGAGGGAAAGGGGGGGGGGGGGGGTTTGGGGGGGGGGGGGCAGCTTGACATCAGGCATGCCGTACGGCTCACAGCTTCCTCTCCATCAGATCCATTCAACTAGTCTGCTTGCTAAGGTTGTTGAAAACGACCAGGTTAGTGAAATGGGTACATTCCTGGGTAAAGCAACTGCAACACACCAGATGATTGCCTGCTACCCCAAGTCAGCCTGCACACACGGGGGGAGGAAGAGGGGGAGGGGGGTAGCCCCCTCCTCCCCCCCCCCCCCCCCCGCACCCCCCCCCTGTGACTCACTCTGGAAGAGTGTGTTGATGCGTGGGATGCCCCTGTCCCAGCTGTCCTCCAGGTCCTCCAGGGTGAGCCTCCTGTTCTGGCTGCGTGCCTCCTCCTTCTTCAGCGCATACTCACTCCACACACGCTCACTGTCAATGAACTCACTCTCCCACGGCTGGATGTACCTGTGGAAGCAGCAGCAGCAGCAGCAGCAGCAGCAGCAGCAGCAGCAGAGGACACCACACACATGGGTCAATTGATGCACGGCAGACGGGTCAGCAGCGAAGTGACCGGACAGCAGTAAACCTCAAGCGCATGTTAGCAGTCTGGACTGATGCAGTTCTGTGCGAGAAAGCTGCCGTGGCTTTGAGCAGCCAGATAGCCCTCACAGCCCTTAACTTGCAGCATATGCCTTCACAACAGGACCAATCCAGCCTGAGCACATCGTTTCTGTTTTCCCGCCAAGACAGAATCACCCAAGGCCCCCTACAATGCAGCAGACTAGCCATGCCAGCCACGGCAATACCCTCAAGCTCTCTTCTCCCCTCCCCCTTCAGGCTCACCTGTAGAGGTTGGGTATGAGCTGGTCCTCCTCATGAGTCATGCCTGCCCTGAAGTGGGTCACACCCAGGTCCGTCTGCTGGCTGTAGCGCAGGTCACTCTGCAACACACACAACACAACAAACAACGGAATGTTTATGATTCAAGCACAAGCAGACAACCACAGACAACAGCAAGAGCTCTTGCACCAGCAACCAGGTGCCATACGATGAGGCCCAACTGAGCTGGTGTACACACCCAGCCCATCCAATTGACCTGGGCAGTATAGGCTGGTGCTGCTGCTGCCACCAGAATGCTCGTTTCAACCAACCTGCCTGCCCTTCGCCCCTGCCGCACCTGTGGGATGAGTATGTGTCCCATGGACAGCATGCCCAGGCCTCCAATCTCCTTGGGGCTGTAGAACACAACCGGGGGGAAACGGCTGGGCATCTTGGAGTTGAGACCAATCTTGATACTGCAGCACACACAAGGCGCGACAGCAGCAGCAGGGCAACACATCAGCCGCACAGCTCCAAATGACACAGCTGCACCCCACCCTCCAAAACACCACTCTGTACCGTTGCCAGGCAGCTGATATACAGCTGGCTGTGCTGCACACAGCAGCACCCTTGAGTCGCCCATCTGCACCACAGGCAGAAGCATGTTGACAGCCACACCCCCCTTTCTGTCGATGCCTGTAAAACTCGTCTTTCTTCCTGCACTGTCTTCTTTGCACTATCTGTCTGAAAGGATTAAGTGCATGCACCTTGCCCCTCACTGCCCCTGCCGCTCCCTCCACTCCCCCCACCCCCACCTCACCGTGTCTGTATCTTGTTCTCACACTTGACCAGCAGGTCCAGCAGCTCCTGGGTGTGCACCACAGCCTCCCTGTAGTACGTCATCAGACCAATCAGGGCCGTGTTCCACTTGTTGGCTATCTTGGTGAACGTGGTGCTGCCACTGCTCATCAGGACCTGACACGGGGGGGGGGGGGGGGGTAACATGTGTAGAGTCAGAGGGCAAGCAAGCGACATGGATACAGCCACATACATATTATCAGAAGATCGAGCCCCTCTGTGCAGATGTCAGTGCGCACACCCGTGCTTGGGCACCTTCATGGTCAACCCTTGCCAATTCCCTCACCATGCGTGGAGCTCTATTGAACCTTTGCAGTCTTGCCCTGCAGTGATGTCTGCCTTGCTGCAAATCGCCAGCTTCGAAGCCACCTCCTCACCCCATTCACCCCCTGCTGCTGCTGCTGCTGCTGCTGCTGCTGCTGGCGGTTACCTCTCTACCTCTCCCCCTACCCCCTCCTGGCTGCCTTGCCTGCCTGCCCGTGTTGCCTGCTTCCCTCCCTTCCCTTCTATCATCCCCCCTGCACTGCATCTGTGCATGTCAAATGTTGTCATGACCCCTCCTCACCTGCCTGACCCTGTGCATCTCCAGCCCCGTTCACACCCTGCTGCTGCTTGAGGCTCTCCCACTCTCTCCCCTCCCCCCCCACCCTCCCTCCCTGCCCCCCCCCCCCCGCTCCTGCTCACCTGCCTGACCCTGTTTTCAAAGGCCTTGAGTGCCTCATCATCCACACGCAGGAAGGCCTGTGCGGTGCGCTCCTTGGTGGCAGCGTTCTGCAGGGCCCACACACCATCCTTGTTGGCAAACGCCTCGGTGGACATGCGGGCCTTGGGCAGGATGCGAACCTGTGTGTGTGTGTGTGTGGGGGGGGGGGGCAGCAGCAGACACAGCGAGCACACGATGTGTCATCAGAGACAGAGATATAAAGGGACGCATCGGTATGTGCCGCGTTTGGCCTACTGGGTACCTACCAAAATGAAATTCAAGATGCAATTGCCAGTGTCTTTGTGGGTAGACAGGTTGAACAACACCACGTGCCTCGTTCTGATGCCTAGTCGCATACATAGACGCAGACGGGCTGTCGCAATCAACCCATCATCACCCCACCCACGACGCAGCCCGGGCCAGTAAACATTCGCTCACCCCTCCCTGAACACTCGCCACCCACCTCGAATCCGCTCATCCTGAGAGCAGGTTTGGATTGTCCTTGCTGTGCACGCTCACAAAGCTGTTGGACCTAGGACATCACAGCACTGCCACACACCCACCCACAGCACACCTGGCCCATGTAACACGCCATTCCAACCTCCCCTTTCCCCCACAATCCTCCCGCTCCGTCCCCCTTCCGCACCCCCCCCCGGGCAAAGAGCGCCACCCACCTCAAAACCGCTCATGCTGAAGAGCAGGTTTGGGTTGTCCTTGCTGTACACGCTCACAAAGCTGTTGGACCACTCCAGCGTGGTGATGCTGCGCGGCAGGCGGTTGCGCATGTCCCAGAACACCGCGCGCCCCAGGTTCACGTCGTGCTTCATCAGCCGCATGCGCGCGTCGCGCGGCCAGCACTTCTTGTTGTTGTAGCCCACGATGTTCTCGTTGTTGGGGTCGGGGTGCTCAGTGAGGTAGCGCTGGATCAGGTCACGAGCCTCGTCAGCGGCAAACCTGAACGGAATGGGGGTGGGGGTCAGGGTGTGAGTGTGTGAAGGAGGGGGCAGGATGTGTGTGTGTGTGTGGGGGGGGGGGGGGGGCATGTGTGTATGTGGAGAGGGGGGGTTCTCAAGTTGTTGGGGTCGGGGTGCTAGGTAAGGTAGCGCTGGATCAGGTCACGAGCCTCATCAGCAGCAAACCTGAACACGCGGGGGGGGGGGGGGGGGGGGGGGGGGAGAGTCAATGAGGAGTACTGGTTGACATTTGGGTGTGCATATGTAAGTGGGCGGAGGGGGTTGCAAGCAAGGGCATCGACATGTGGGCTCAACATCGACCCACCTTGACTGTATGAATTCAAGACGGGCTGAACCGCACAAGATCTTGTCCGAGTATCTGCAGTACAGCCTGATGGGGTGCCGCGTCTCTATCGCCCTGCTCTGGAAGCTGAGCCAGTCATTGGGCATGTTGGGCTGCCCTGCCAACTCCAACGCCCTCGTAAGCCCCAGCAGCAGCAGGTCCATACACCACACCTGCAAACCCCCACCCCCCACACACTCCCCCCCACACCCCCTGCAAACATCACACCCCACAACACCCCGCCCCCACTCACTTGAATAGCACAAAGATCTTGTCCGAGTATCTGCAGTACAGCCGAATCGGTGCCGCGTCTCGATCGCCCTGCTCTGGAAGCTGAGCCAGTCATTAGGCATGTTGGGCTGCCCTGCCAACTCTGACCCTGTAAGCCTCAGCAGCAGCAGGTCTATACACTACCCCTGCACACACACACCCCCCACACCCCCCTGCAAACATCACACCCCACACACCCCCCCCCCCACTCACTTGAACAGCACAAAGATCTTGTCAGAGTATCTGCAGTACAGCCTGATAGGGTGCCGCGTCTCTATCGCCCTGCTCTGGAAGCTGAGCCAGTCATTGGGCATGTTGGGCTGCCCTGCTAGCTCAGACGCCCTGGTAAGCCCCAGCAGCAGCAGGTCCAGAATGAGGCCATAGTACTGCACCACGAATGAGCTGAACTGCAGGCCGCGTATGAGGCCGTAGCTGTTGGTGTGCAGCATGTCCTTGTAGGCGATGGGCACGTTGTCTTGGCGCTGATGTAGTCAGCGAGGTTGTGGTCAACAACCAGACGCAGCAGCCTGTGGGGGGTGGGGAGCAAACACGGGAAGTGACGGAGCGGCAAGGCAGTTGAAAGAACGGCTTCTGGATGTAAAGGAAAGCCAGTCAAGAGCAACCACACGCACAAAACTGTTCGTTCCCCTACACCGATCTACATTTATTAAATCATGACATCGGTCTTGAGATGAACATTGAGGTTGTGGTGCATTGCCGAACGCAGCAGCCTGGCGGCGTTGAAGAAGCAGCCCTCCACCTTCCCCCCCTAAGCCCCTGACCCCCTGTCATCAATCAAAATCCCCCCTTCCCTTTCCACCACCCCCCCCCCCCCCCCACAAGACACTCCGAGCAGAGTGATGGCATTTGCCCGCCCCTCGCTGTACCCTCTGCCTCAGCCCCCCCCTCCCCCCCCCCCCCCCCTCCCCCCCCGGGGGTTTCAATCCCCCCCCCCTCTACCCTCCTCCACCGCCACCTGTTGAGCAGTGTAATGGCATTCACCTCACCCTCCTGTAACCTCTGCCTCAGCCACCCCTCCCCCCTGGTTCCCCCCCCCCCCCCCCCCCTCACCTGTTGAGCAGTGTGATGTCGACCTTCTCATACATCTTCTCTCCAGCACGCTCTGCATCATGACCACGCACTCGCCTCCGCTGGTCTCCCACACGTCTGTGAGGTTTGTTGATGCCGTTGCACCACTTGTACACCAGCCAGGAGGGGCTCGTGGTCAGACGGCTTCACCCAGTTGGGGAACAGCAGCGCTTGTCAGCCTCGTACTGAAGGGGGGGACATCACAGCGAGCGGTGGATGGGTCGGTGGGGGAAGTGTTAGTGATAGCTCAGGGGGTTTAATGTCGCAAACAACAAAATGGTCGTATCTGCTGCTGGACATAATAGCAAGGGTGTGATAACATCAAGAGTTCCATCAAGCAGGTACATGATGGCAATGTCACGATGACAGTGTGATCTGTGTGTTTGTGTGTCTGGGTGTGTCAGCTGGGGAGCACATGTACTACCATGCATGCATGCGTGGTTGTGTGTATAGACACAGCGAGTGCATCCAGCCAATGCATCAACCATCCAAATTTCTGTGTGTGGTGTGGGGGGTGGGGGGTGAGGCAGGCAGATACTTGTTGAGCACTCTGCTGGGCAGCTTACTGGGCGGACATCACATTGACTGCTCAAAATGCACCGGGGTGGACAACTTCCCCAATGGATCAGGTGGTTGCGAGCACATCCGCTTGTGGGAGTAACCTGATGACCTCATCATCGGGAAAACTCCACAACCCGGACTGCTCGCAAGCCACCTGGTCATATGTCCCAATAGGAAGACTCCTCCGACTCCTCCCCACTCCTCCCCCGCCATTCTCCCCCCCTCCCTCATTCTCGCCCGCCCCCCATCTCCCCCTCCCCCCCATCTCCCCCCCCCCCCCCCCCCCCCCCCCACCACCACACCATAACCTCGCAAGCCACCTGGTCATCTGCATCACTTGCAGCCCCCCCCCCCCCCCCCCCCCCCCCCGCACCACACACAACTGAGGGATTGCGTCGCTGTTGCTTGCCTATCTAGTAGGACAGTCTTAATGACTTGCATGTACCCAAGTACTCCATCTGTCGACACACATCCCCCCCATCCCATCTTTCAGCCTGCCTCCACACACCCCCCCCTCACCCCCCCCCCCTCACCAGAGGTACTGGTCCAGGTGTCAGTGCATCATCTAGCAGCTCAGCCATCCATATGCACCCCTGATAGCTGCCCACACCAGGCAACCAACCAGGCCTCCCTCCACCCCCCCCCCCTCCTCCATCTCCCAGGCTGCCTCCACCTGCTCATCCCCCCATATCCCCACCCCCCTCACCATAGGTACTGGTCCAGGTAGCAGTCTGCAACTGACACCAGATCCTATTCCACGACCGTACATGCTTCCAAGCCACCTGGTCATATGTCCCACCTGTCCCACTAGGAGGACCTCTTCGCCCTCCCGCCTTCCATCTCACCTCTCCCCCCCCCCCCCTATCCCCCCCCCCCCCCCCCCCCCCTTCACCATAGATACTGGTCCAGGTAGCAGTCTGTGATCTTCTCCAGCGGCTCAATCTCGTAGACGGGTATGAGGTGGCTGTACAGGTCCATGAACTCAATGGACACCTCCTTGAAGCTGCGGTTGGTCAGCAGGTGACGCTTGATGCGCTGGAGCGCCTCGTGGGGGTTGTCGTACGCCTGAAGGGGATGGCCGGGGGGGGGGGGGGGCAGGGGTTGGTGAGAGGCAATTAGAGCAAGTGGCGCTTGATGCGCTGGAGCGCCTCGTGGGGGTTGTCATACGCCTGAAGGGGATGGCCGGGGGGGGGGGGGGGCAGGGGTTGGTGAGAGGCAATTAGAGCAAGTGGCGCTTGATGCGCTGGAGCGCCTCGTGGGGGTTGTCATACGCCTGAAGGGGATGGCCGGGGGGGGGGGCAGGGGTTGTGAGAGGCAATTAGAGCAAGTGGCGCTTGATGCGCTGGAGCGCCTCGTGGGGGTTGTCATACGCCTGAAGGGGATGGCCGGGGGGGGGGGGGGCAGGGGTGGGTGAGAGGCAATTAGAGCAAGTGGCGCTTGATGCGCTGGAGCGCCTCATGGGGTTGTCATACGCCTGAGGGGATGGCCGGGGGGGGGGGGGGCAGGGGTTGGTGAGAGGCAATTAGAGCAAGTGGCGCTTGATGCGCTGGAGCGCCTCATGGGGGTTGTCATACGCCTGAAGGGATGGCCGGGGGGGGGGGGGGGCAGGGGTTGGTGAGAGGCAATTAGAGCAAGTGGCGCTTGATGCGCTGGAGCGCCTCGTGGGGGTTGTCATACGCCTGAAGGGGATGGCCGGGGGGGGGCAGGGTTGGTGAGAGGCAATTAGAGCAAGTGGCGCTTGATGCGCTGGAGCGCCTCATGGGGGTTGTCATACGCCTGAAGGGGATGGCCGGGGGGGGGGGGCAGGGGTTGGTGAGAGGCAATTAGAGCAAGTGGCGCTTGATGCGCTGGAGCGCCTCATGGGGTTGTCATAACGCCTGAAGGGGATGGCCGGGGGGGGGGGGAGGGGTTGGTGAGAGGCAATTAGAGCAAGTGGCGCTTGATGCGCTGGAGCGCCTCATGGGGGTTGTCATACGCCTGAAGGGGATGGCCGGGGGGGGGGGGGGGGCAGGGGTTGGTGAGAGGCAATTAGAGCAAGTGGCGCTTGATGCGCTGGAGCGCCTCATGGGGGTTGTCGTACGCCTGAGAGTGAGGCGGGTCGCATGCAAGGAGAAGGGGTTGGTGAGGGAGCAATACAGGCGGCAGTGCCATACCAGCTAGTGTCTGCCTACTGGCAAGGATTGCAAACGCCCCTGACTCATCGGCTAGTTGCCCAGCATATGAACCCTGTCATGGCGGGTGGGTCGTGCAAGTAAAAGAATTGCAGGTTGCACACAACACCACCAGGCCACCACAACCACGAGCGGCTTCATTATTAAGCTTGTGCATGGGCAATTGACTGTACGTCAACATGTTGTTGCCCCTGCCCGCCCTCCAAGGAACCCCCTCCTTCCCACCCCCCTCCTATCTCACCTGCTCCACCAGCCCAGCTCCTCCCTCTGCTGCTGGTTGAGCCTCACCGCCACCACGTACTGCTCCTTCAGTCGCTCCAGGGCCAGGATGAGCAGCTTGGTGTCGTGCTTGTAGTTCAGGGGAGGGAACGGGATGGGCGTGAACCTGGGTAGTGGAGGGGGCAGGCAACACGCAACAGCACAACAACAGCAACAGTGAGTATCTGCCTAGCAGCTTGAGGCATTCTCGGCAGGGTGTGACATATTGCAAGATTTTTTTGCAAAAACACCCAGCTGCAAAGGATATAGAGTAGCAGCAGCTGCATGAAAAGACGATTGCAGTCGCCAGGTCAGCTGGCACATGCCCGTTGATTGTGCCCCCCCCCCCCCCCCTGGCTCACTTCCTGCTCTCCAGCCAGTGCACGGTGGTTGTGTAAATGGCCACCGCCTCCTCAGGTGTCACGTAGGGGCCGTCCTTCAGGTAGTTGTGCTGGCGCTCCTGTTGGGGGACACAAACAAGGGACAAGGGGGGGGGGTAAAGGGGGGAGAGGTGCACATTGTGGTACAGTGTTTGATGATAATAATGACAGCACCACTGTGTATACACGGCAGCATTTGATTAAGTGCGGCCGTAGAAGACAGACCCAGCACAGCTGCACGCGCAATAGGCCTTCCTGCAACCACACCCACAGCGCTTCAAGGGCAACATCTGTGACTGCATTGCACCTGCCACACCCCCACCATGTCTGCATTTGCCCATGTGTGACATGCAGCACACCACTAGCTGTTGTAGCACAGCACAGAGAGTGCACAGAGAGGATATCTCTAGAGACCTGCACTGTCTCAAGCACCCATCCCCAAACACAACACGAACAGCACCCCAAAGTGTTTTGCCCTGCCCCCCCCCCCCCCCCCCCCCCCGCCCACCTGCTCGCTCTTGAGGTAGAGGCGTGTGAGGCGTCCCAGGTTCTTGCGGCACACCGTCTTGTCCACAGTGGCACCCCGCCTGATGCGCTCACGGTTGTAGTGGGCAACCTGCAGCCCAACATGACCCAAACAACAGCAGCGCAGCAACCAAACTCCTCAGCTGAGTGTCCCACATTATGTCACCTGCTGGGCATGTTATAGCAACCCACCTACACCCAGCACCAGCCAATACACCAACACAGCAGCACATCCCACAGCCTGTTTCAAGCCCTTGTACGGCTCAGGCACCCCCCCCCCGCCCTTTTGTGGCTGTGGCTGTGGCGAACGGTCATAACAAGAAAAGACTACAGACAGAGTAGATTTTTGGCTCCCCGGCTGGTGGCTTGCTCCACCCATGGACACCATGGAGTGCATAAGGCTGTAGCGATCAAAAAAAAGCATCAGCATGGTGGCTGTAGCAATCATAGGATGCATGCCATGGTGGCTGTAGCAATCATAGGATGCATGCCATGGTGGCTGTAGCGATAGATAATTCATTAGTTATCACCTGTGTCCACCAGTCAGCCTTCTGCTTGACGTAGCGCAGGATCATGTTCTCCACAGGGGCAGGCAGCCCAGGAACCTTCCAGGGGATGTTGGCCTGAAGCAGACACAGCACAGCACAGCACGGCACAGCACAAAGCACAGCAGTGCAGTCAGCATGGCCTGGCCGTCTGCCGAGCACCGGTGGTAGGCAGCTGTCAGGTGCAGCAGGCAGGAAAAATGAGGTGGACGCCCAGTCCCCAGTGGCTGGTGTTCGCACTTGGATGGCGACGTCCATTTTGCCTTGCCCAAGCAATGAGTCATGACTGCTCATCCTTGGAACAGTTACACTGGTTACCCCGCAAAACACCCCCCCCCCTTACCCCCCCCCCCCCCCCCCCCCCCCCCCCGACCCTCCTTCCACACGGGGTGCACTGTGTGCCCCCCCCCCTCCCGCCCTGTATCCCCCAACGCCCCCACCCCCACCCCCCCCCCCCACCCACCTTCCAGCAGCGCCATGCCTCGCTGAGGTGCTGCAGGATGGTCTTGGCCTTGTTCTGCTTCACACCCTCAGGCATCATGTCCAGGATGTCGTGCATCACAGCAGCACGCAGCTCCAGGTCAAAGTGACTCTCAATGCGCTGCTTCGTCACAGTCTTGGCATGCCCTGCAAGTATTGAGAGAAAGAGTAACACAGACAGGCAAACACCCTCAGTCAAGCAAACAAACAAACAACTTGAACAGCAGTTATGATCAACACAACGCTGGATCAGCCAGGAGTAGCACCCACAGCACAGAACCAAGCCACGCTCAGCATGCAGCAGGCTGCATCACACAGTAGCAAGCAACGTAAGGAGGGGAGGGGGTACTTCCCAGACCATTTTCGCTTGCCCCACCATCAGGGGCACCTGCTGTTCAGCCCCCCCCCCCCCCCCCCACCCCACCCCTCCGGGGTCACCACACCCCACCGCAGGAACATATGTTGCAGCATGAACCTATGTTGCAGCATGAATCTAAGCAGATACAGGTGTAGGACCCTCCGCACCTTGCTCTGCCGTCCCTCGAACTGTCGTGCCAGCAGGTTGCCCAGCCAGCGCTCCAGCAGCGGCACCACTCCACGCAGGAAGAACAGCCACACACGCCACATGGTGCCCACATGCCCACGCCAGGACCCTTGCCCACAGGACCAGTGTTGAACCTGGACAGCAGCAGCAGCAGCAGCAACACACCAGCAGGATTAAATTTGATAGGTGGTGCCAGTGCCTGGTAAGGTACTGCACGCCCTGCCACCGCCTCAAGCCTGCAAGCCCTCGTGCAAACTGCCTTGCTGTTCCCTCAACTCAACAAACCATGACCCACGGCGCCCCTTCTGTTTGCCCTTACTTCTGTTCTTTCTTATGTCCTGACTACAAGTCCCACCTCCAATCGCAGCTGTCCCACTCCCCCCCCCCCAAACCCCACCTGTAGTAGATGAGGTGCTTGAGGTCCTTTCACAAACACTGGGTGGCACCACGTCAGGCATGCACGCACTGTCATCACCTCAAGCTTCATGCCCTTGTGCCCAAACTATCTTCCCCTCAACAATCCATGCCCTGGCACTCCTGTCCAGTGATTGATATCTAGTCTTTGTTGTCCTGAACACCCATTCCCGCTCCACCTCCAAACACACTTGCATTGCACACTAACCCCCCCCCACCCCCCACCCCCACCTGTAGTAGATGAGGTGCTTGAGGTCCTTGCACATGCGGATCTGCCTCATCAGCTTGTACTTGTAGCGGTACATGCCCGTCAGCTGACCCACGTGCGCAAACGTGTACTGCAGCCCGTCAGCGAGCTGGAAGGCGTCAACGTTGCCCAGCCTGCAGCACCACACACACAGCAACAGATGTGTGACCTTCAGTAACTTCAGTGACAACCAACCGTGAGTCCCTTCTCTTCACACATCAGACAACACTGCAGCCCCCACAGCACCATGACACAGCACAACAAGGCAGTCACACTGCAGTGACAACACCAGAAGCACCACCGATCGATCAGCCTGCTTCCTTGCTTATGCCGGGCCTGTCCATGCTGCCGCTGCTGCTGCTGCTACTGGGCGGGTTGGTAGATGCCGACAGCTGGCCCAGGCAGCTGAACCCCCCCCCCCCCATCCACACGCAGACAGGACACCAGGGTCCCCAGACAGCCCCCCCCCCCCCCCCGCACCTGTACTGCACGTTTGCGTCCCCCACCAGCTTGGTGAGCCTCAGTATCTCGCGGCACAGGTGGAAGGCATTGCCGAAGCGCGACTTCTTCCTCTCCTTTGTGGTGAGTGTCTTGACGGGCTTGAGGTTGAAGTTGTAGTCCAGGTGAAGGTAGTTGAGGTTCTTGCGGTGGATCAGCAGGTTGAGCATGTTGTAGCCCTGGCGACACACCTGTCAAATGGGGGGGGGGGGGGGGACAGCATGCCAAGCATAGGGGAGGGGGTCAGCAAGGTAGTTGAGGTTCTTGCGATGGATCAGCAGGTTGAGCATGTTGTAGCCTGCCAACAGACCTGGGGGTGGGGGGGGGGGGGTAGGGAGGGGGGACAGAGGGGGGGGGGATGACCGAAGCATAGGAGGGACGTCAAAAAATGGCGATGACTGCTAACGCAGTACATGCGTACCACACCCACTGCAACAGACTCAGGCAGGCTGGCTGAGTGCTTGCCAGTTGCAGTCCAACAATCATACTGCATGGATGCAATCGAAGCACACACGCCATGACAAGCAGCAGGAGGATTCGGGTTTAAGCACCTCTCAACAAATGGAAAAGCGCTTCCACTCATTGACACTATTGTACAGTGACTGGGTCTCTTCAGTACATTCAAGATGCATGTGCAAGCACCCCCCCCCCCTCCTCTGCCCCCCGCCCCTTGCCATATGCCCCCCCCCCCCCCCCCCCGCCCTACCTGCAGTCCTGCCTCCACCCAGTCCAGCTCAGTGCACTGGAAGAACTTTGTGTTCTTGAGGGCGCGCAGCAGGTACTTCTTCTTGGTGGGCTTTGGGGGCCGCGTGTGCAGCAGGTTCAGCACATAGTTCTTCAACAGCTTCTGGTAGCTCACACGAACCTGGGGGCAACAGCGGCAGGGGACACAGACACAAACGTTTGAGGTGTTCAAAAGAAGCGTGAGGGTGCGTTGCTGCTGTGACCCTGTTTCACGGTATCAGACACAGCATACAGTGCGCCCGACCACCCCAACCCCCCTCGCCAAAACACAAGCTCTGTACACTGTCCCCCCCCCCCCCCCCCCCCCGCCCTGAGAGCACGCGCCCCAAGGCCCCCAGTGTCCCTCTGTTGCCCCCCCCCCCCCCACACACACACACACCACAAACAAACAAGCCAGCACCCCCCCCCCTTTTCAACCCTTGGCGTGTACTGCCCCCCCCCCCCCACACACACACACACAGACAAACACACAAGTGCCCTTCCCCATCGCAGGCCCTGCGCGTGACCCCCCCCCCCCAAGCATGGGCCCAAAGGCCCCGCAGTGTCCTCTGGACCCCCCCCCCCCCCACACACACACACACAAGCCAGCACCCCCCTCCCCGCAATCAACCCTGGGCGTGTACTGCCCCCCCCCCACCCCCACCCACACACAAGTAGCTACTCAAATCATTCCTGTGCCAACACACCCACGCACCCACACACGAGTGCCAGCACCCCCCCCACCACCTCCCCCCCTCACCTTGACTGGGTACTGCTGTGGGCAGTGCTCCAGGAACCAGCTGTTGACCAGGGGCACGTCACAGGCCCTGCGCGTGCGCCCACTGCGCTGGCTGAAGGGTGCTGGCGCCCACATGAGGGCTATGCCGCTGGCTGTGGTGTCACTGTAGAGGGAGGTGTCCGCCAGGAAGGGCTCAACGGTCTCTGGCAGCGCCCAGGACTCAAACTCCATCTCCTCCTCAGCATCAACAGCCTCACCCTCTGCAGGAACACACACATACACACCCATACGTGAAGAAATGCAGGTAGACAGTAACACTTGCCTGTTTGACTGGTGCTGCAAGTTTGTGGTGGCGTGACGTTAGTCGTGATGAATCCCTTGCAGTTTGCACATCAGGCCAATACACGGACGACTGCACTTTGACTCAGTAGTTTCAATCACCAGCCCACCACAGCCTCGACGCACAAAAGCAACAAACACGCCTGCCACCAGCTCCCCTCCCCCCCCCCCCTTGTCCTCCCTCCCTCCTTGGCTGCCCTTCCTCCCTTGTCCTGCCTCGGTCCCTCTCTCTTCCTCCTCCCTCCCTGCCTGGCTCACCCCCTCCCCCGGGCATCCATCTTGTAAGTGAGCAGTAGCAGCACCAGTCATACTGCCTCCTTCCCTCCCTCCTCCATCCGCCTCTGTCCCAAACCCCCTCCCCCGCCCCACCTCCCTCCCTCCCTGACTCTCACCTCCCCCGCGCCCGCTCTTGTAGGCTGGCACTGAGTGCACCAGAGGATCGTGGTGCCTCCTTCCCTCCCTCCATCCACCTCCATCCGAGCCCCCTTCCCTTGCACCCTCATCCCTCCCTCCCTCCCCCCTCCCACTCCCCACTGGCTGGCTCACCTCCCCCGCGCCCGCTCTTGTAGGCCGGCAGTGGGTGCACCAGAGGATCGTGGTGCCTCCTTCCTCCTTCCCTCCATCCACCTCTATCCAAGCCCCCTCCCTCCATCCCCCCCTCCCTCCCCCTCACCCGCCCCCCCTCCTCCCTCACCTCCCCGCGTCCGCTCCTGTAGGCTGGCAGTGGGTGCACCAGTGGGTCATATTGCCTCCTTCCCTCCCTCCCTCCTTCCCTGCATCCACCTCCATCCAAGCCCCCCTCCCTTGCACCCTCACCCCCCCCCCCCTGGCTGGCTCACCTCCCCCGCGTCCGCTCTTGTAGGCTGGCAGTGGGTGCACCAGTGGGTCGTAGTAGAATGCTGGCAGGTCTGGGTCCTCTGTCTTGATGTACATGCTGAGGGGCTCGTGGTACACAGACAGCCGCACCTTGCGCGGCCGGTTGTTGTACAGGTACGGGAACGCAACCTTGTACTCAGTGCGGATGGGGGACCTGCAGCAGCAGCAGCAGCAGGGAAGCAAAGGCACACAAGCACAGGACCACTCGATATGCGTGCAAAAGCAACTGAGAATGACCAAGCGACGCCGACATGCAGGGCAGCGATGCAGGATGCCCCTAGCGCTCCTACAAGACGCCCATGGACACCAAAGAAGTGACAACCGACAGCATACCCAGAGAGCACGCACACGCCCCACTCACATGCCAAGAGAAGCTCACACACCCCCGCGGCTGCTGCCCTGTCACCGCCAATGTCACTACCTCCCCCCCCCCCCCCAAAACCCCACCCTCACCATCACCGTACAGCGGGACCATCACCCCCACCCCCACCCCACCACCCCCACCCCACCACCACCCCCGCCCCACACCCCACCCCAAAACAAACGCACCTGATGATGATCTTGCCAATGTCGTTGAACTCGTTCCAGTCCTCGTCCCGAGTGTCCATGTCCCTGAACAGAGGCTCAAACTTGGGCCCACCAGGGATGCACATGTTGAGGCTCTTGGCGGTCACAAAGGCAGACGGCTCAAACAGGTAGAAGTAGTTCCTGAAGGGTGACACAACAAAGAGCAGCACGCAAGTCCACAGGTTGAGACACAAGGTGGGGAGGAATTTGCTGCCAGCATGGAGGAGAGGGGAGGGAGGCAACAAGGCTACGCCATGGGGTGAAACCCAACGCGTCCGTGCACTTTACACGACGCAGCCTGGTCTGCCAACCTCTGGTATGCAATTGTATGCGCATTGTTGCACAATTCAGATGCCCATCCTGTCTGTGCTGCTCTTGTGATGCTGCTGTGATACGACAGCAGCCATATTCCCACACCTGTCCACGAAGTCGCTGAGCAGCTGTCCCGCCAGCCTGTAGAGCACCGCCATGATGGGCAGGGGCAGCTTCCAGCGCCTGTAGCTGGGCCCGTTGACAAAGGTGGTGTACTTGAGCGCCTGGTGGTCGTAGAACCACTCGTACACGGGACCGTCCTCGTCCTCATCAAGCTCAAGCTCAATGGCCTGCATGAGGAGGGGAGCGGGTAGTCAAGGTGGCAGTTGGTATGGATGTAGGGACAGCATACTGGGGTATTCAAAGTTGCCGTAATTTGGCTGAGCAAAGCTGAACAGCTAATGAGCGTCTTAGAAGCTGCTGGAACACCAACAACCTGTATGGCTCTTCATGATCTGCACAGTACCACCCTTAGTACCTGCCAAGAGTGCACCCCCGCCCCCATCCCCTCTGCCCTCCCCCCCACGCGCCCCAACCACCATCCCCTGGCTCCCCCCCCCCCCTCTCACCTCCAGTGGGTCCACCTCCAGCAGGTTGTCAGCGTAGTCCAGTGGGGGCTCCTCATCATCAAAGGGAGGGAAACGCATGCGCTTGAAGTGACGCCTGGGGGCGGGGGGGGGGGGGGGGGTGAGGGGGGCAAAGGGTTCAAACACAGTGGTGAGCGACCCAATCAAAGCTCGATGCGGGCCACTCTGCTATGTAAAAACATGGAGCTTAACCCAACACACACCACCACACACTCAGAACGCACTTTTAAGCCTGTCGTCATGACATGCACTTGATGGTTGTAACTCATGTGTTTAACACACCGTCACTGTTGCTTGCCTATCTAGCAGGACAGCCTTAGTGAGCTTGCATGTATTCAAGTACTGTCGACACCCGCCCTTGCCCTCCCCCCCCCTCGTTTTCTCACCTGTCCCTCTTCTCGCGCCTCATCATGATCCACATGGTGCCCCACTGCGCAATGTACAGCGGCTCAATCACCCAGGGGATCTCATTGACAAAAGTGATGGCCCCCGTGATGTGGTAGATCACCTTTACGTGCCGCACCTGCACACAGCACGACACAGCACAGCACGGCATAGCACGGCACAGCACACAGAGCAGCACTCAACACCAACCAATACAGCCCAGAAGCAGCTCAGGGCACCGACTTCCATGCAGGCACTGGCACCCAAGCTGCAGGGATGGCCCATATCCTACAGCTGCCTATTAGCTGCCAGCCCTACCTGCTGCAATAAGACGGCACCCCACGTCCCTGCCTCTGTGCCGCCCCCTGCCTGCTTTCATCAACCCCAATGTCCATGTTATCCTATCTGAGTGATACCAGTGAATGGCGACATGAGCTCTTGAGCTTGATAGCTGCAGATGTCTTGAGCTGTGAAGCTCAGATGTCTTGAGCTGTGAAGCTCAAGACATCTGCAGCTATCAAGCTCAAGAGCTCATGTCGCCATTCACTGGTATCAGCTGCAGGTGTAACATTGATTGAATGATGTCCTTGTCGCGCCACTCGCTGCCTGCCTTGTCCTGCTCTGCCCGTCCCCTGCCCTGTCACACCCTCTGCTGCACCTTCCCCTTGCTGACCCCCTCCTCCTGCACAGCACCCTGTCTGTCCTTGAATCCGTCTGTGCCCATGCTGCTACTATTGATCCTGGGCAAGTGCTGTTAGTGCTGCTGCCAGCTGTGCTAGCAACCCCCCCCCCCTCTCTCACTTGTAGCACCCACACACCCCCTCTCACCTACCCCCCCCCCCCGGCCACACACACACACACACACCCTCCCCCTCTCACCTGCTCCCAGGGCATGGGCATGTTCTCCAGCAGCTTGTATACAGCGTGTGGCACAAACTTGAGTGCACCCAGGTAGACGCGCTTGTCGTGGCGGAACTTGCGGCTGGACATGTCGCCGTGGTCCCTAATGACCTTGCGCACATGCTCAGGGGGCATGTCCTCCTTCTGGGCCTGAGGAGGGGGAGCAGGGGGGGAGGGGAACGGGGGAGAAAGGGTACACAAAGTCAGGAGATATGTAGCGTGCGTCAACATGGTGCAGGGCACACACTTTCTGGGCTGGGGGTGGGGTGAAGGCCGCAAGTGAGATGGTGTGCAGCATGTGTCACGCATGCTGCAGCGCAGCGCACACACGATGTTGACACAAATTCTTGTGCTGTACTTGTACCGATAGCTGCAACTAATCTAATTAACTGCAACTAATAGACAAAGTGGCAGCACTATGCCTGCCCAGTTGCAGCATGACTGATGCTCAGTCGGGTCTCCTCCTACACCTGCTGCGCATCATGTCCCCTGCTTTTCAAAAGCTTCGTGCGCCACTGTTGCCTGCCAGCCCCTGCCTAATGCAATGCAACCAAGACCAACAGCTGAGGAGCATCTGCTGCACATGCCTGCTCCCCCCCCCCCGCGCAATTCCCCGCAACCCCACCCGCCCCCACCCACGCAACAGGACGCAACAGGAAGCAACAGCCCCTCCAGGAGCATCCCGTCTGCTGCAAAGCGGCAGGGTGGGCACCATCCTGCTGTCTGCTGCGTGTCGCACCTGTGTGTAGCCATACTTGCGCTTCTCAGCATAGCGCTTGCTGTTGAGCGCCTGCCACTTCTTCACCTGCACACAACACATATGCACAACACACAGATCTGTCACACACCCAACAACAGGTGGTGTGTGAGGGAGCCACCTGACCCAGAGGGGAATGTGCACCCATCCCCACACCGGAGCTGGACACAGCTTCAAGCTCTCATGAGGGCGCCCATCCACTGTGCATCAAGGGATGGGGGGGGAGGTCCAAGCACCAGGGGACTGCTAGTGAAGACGCGCAGCATGTCAGCACATGCCCTATGCATGGGCTTCTGTAGTTCAACTTTCACATAAGTCCCAGCCGGTGGGATCTAGTCTGAGCAGACCGGCCAGGGCAGCACGAACACCCTTCTTCCCATACTGCTCTCAAGCATTCAGGCTGCTGACAAGATGACCTCCCCCCGGAGGCAGGTTGTGGGTGTGGTGGAAGAAAGCCAAGCTTGCAGATGATATGCCGGGCCTTACACTATGAGGGACCAACCACATCCAACAGGGGTGTGCCACAGTACAGGGGGCATGCATGGCCATGAAATCTGTTGCAACTCAACGATCCAGCCACATGCCCCCAGAAACAGCACCCATAGCTGATCTGCTACTGTTTTTGACCGCGCTCGTCCTTCCATGGGGGCTGTTGCTAAAGCAAAGCAGACACCACAAGGTCTGCTCATGCTGCTGCTGTCACTGCCGCACACTGCAACCATGCCTGAGACCACCAGCTGCTGGCCTGAGCAGCCCACACGCCTCTGATCTCACCTTTTCCTCCAGCATCCGCTGCTGCTGCTCCGGGTTCTGCATCATGGGCGGAGGTGGGGGCTGTGCTGCTCTTCCCATGGACCCTGCTGCTGGGGGCGGTGGTGGGGGGATGTGACCCCCAGGGGGTCGGGGAGGGAAACCCCCCTGCATCGCGTGTCCCTTTTCTCAGACTAGCACTGCCTTGATGCGACCTGACAAGGCTTGAAGTATTGATGGCAGATCACAGTCTCGCTTTGCCTCGGTCCTCTGCACTGAGGTGCGTCCAACCACCGACAATCAGGCTCCACAGTCCATGACACCAATGGAAGTCACGCCATGTGGAAGTCTTTGCACAGGAAGTGGAAACGACACCACAAGTCACTCAAAGCAATTCCTGTCAGCGTCTGCAAGCATTACGTAGACCAGCAGCCATCATGGTTGTTGGGCATTAATGTATCTTGTGACATGGGCCATCATCCTCTTTGGGCACAGTAGCAGGTCCCTCGCAGGGGGGATGAGTTTTGGGAGGATGCTGAAGTCTGTATCTCACTGCCCAGTCTGCATGTTGCACCCAAAGCCTGATCAATGTCTTCTACTTCTCTAAGCTCCGTCAATGACCATTACACGGACACCTCTGCTCAAGCAGGAAGCTACACACTGGATGATGGCCTGGAGGCACTCGCAAGTGTGCATTGCTGTAGCAGTCACCTCAGCACAGCTTGTGAGGTACACAACACAGTCAATATGTCACATATTGCAGTGACAGACCAAGCTGCAGGGGCCGAATAGCACTTACAACCACAGTGGCGGCCTGCCAGCTGCTTGACGCTGCACAGCTGTCTACACTGCATCATGCTCCACACTGTCTGCCCCCAACACTGAAGCTCCTGCTGATGTCAAAAATACAACACATAACAACACAATTCACAGATTAGCAGACATGCATGCCACCTGACTACCACTACCTAAGGGCACATCACCCTATACCGAGCCAGCCTGGACCTACAGCCAGGCTGTAGCCCATCCTGGCCTCCATAGGCTACATGGCTACCACCTCACCACCCCCTGCCGAGACAGGATAGGTGGCAGGTTGGCACCAATGTACCCAATACATGCATGCTGTCAATTCAGACCCCCTGGATGCCATCAAAAGCGAAGTTGAGGGATAGCAGGCGCAAAGGTTTGATAGCGGTGAGTTCAAACAGCATCCATGCAGACCACCCAAAGCTGCACTGACTGCGGCCACTACACTGCCACTCAAAAGCTCAACACGATTCACACATACACCCGCAGCTGCACTGAGTATTCAACCACACACTGCCACTGCCCTCCAAAAGCTCAACATGATTCAAACATTACCCCCGAAGCCGCACTGACTACAACCACTGCACGGCCACTGCTCCCAGAAAGCGCAACACGGCTCTCACCCTCCCCCAAAAGCTGCGCCAAGTACAGTCTAACCCACCACACTGCCACTGCCCCCAAAAGCCCAACACGGCTCACGCATGCAGTCTCTCTGTCGACACACTGCCCCCATTACTGCACAGACGATGACACTACACTGCCACTGCCCCCAAAAAGCTCAACACAGCTCACACACTACACATGCCTAGCCCAGTTGTTGAGCCCCACAAAACTTTGCTGAGCAATTGATACAAGGAACATGCTGTGAACATGCCACCCAATTCCTCCTGCAACAATGGCTGCGATATAGCACACACCGATCAGCACCCTGACAACCACACGAGCCACGCTGTTATCATGTGTTAGTCAGCTGCAGTGGCAGCAGACAGTCAGTATGGGGGCACAGAAAGAAGTTACCCGCTGGGCACCAGCGGGTAACACAGGGCTGCCTGCATGCCGTTATGACCACACTACACATCACCACACTACATATAACCACAGGCCCAGCACTGCATGAGCTTGAGGCAAGGGCTGCAAACTGTACAGCAGCTGTCAGCACAGGATAACGAATGCTGCTGTGCTGTCTGTGTGTCTGTCTGTGTTGAGCCGCACCCTGCCCTCCTGACGCTCTCTTTACGCTGGCGGTAGGCTAAGAGGCTGAGCTCCCCCGCTGCTGCTACTGCTGCTGCTACTGCTGCTGCTGCCCCTGTTACTGTGTGTTGCCTGCTTGCTCCTCCTCAAGCAGCAGTGTTGCCAGCAGGGCATCCTCATCCAGGGCTTCGTCTGAGGCATCATGGGGCCTGGCAGCAATTGCTGGCACCTGTGCTGCCCTCTGGGCCAGTGCAGCACGCCTGGCTGACGGCAATGCTGCAAAGGCACTGGCTGCAGCTGCAGCGTCTGCTGTGACTGCTGCTGTGCGGCCTGTGTTGAGCAGCAGCCCGCCCTCTGCAGCCTCTCGCAGGAAGGAGGAAGGGATGCCTGTGGGGGCGCGCACCTGGCGCAGGTTGCTGCGGGGGTTGGGGCACTCATCGGGCCAGTGCAGGCCGCCCGCTGCGCCACAGTTGCGGCAGATTGGCGGAGGGTGGTTTGGACCTGGGCCCCTGCTGTGGCCTGCCCCACGGCCGAGGCCCTGCTCACGCAGCTGCTGCTCGCGCTGCTGGGCGTTGCGGATGCGCTGGTCTGTCTGGGCCTGCCACGCGTCATGCGTCATGTTGGTGACTGCCTGGGCCTCCATCTCCAGCAGGAGCCTCGTGTCAGGCTGCTGGGCGCTGGGGTCTGCAGCTGCTGCTGCTGCTGCAGCAGCTGAGAGGGCCTGTGCAGCTGCCATGGCCCGGTTGGCTGTGGGGTCCTCCGCCGCTGCTGCTGCATCTGCTGCTTGCTGGGGCCTGCCACGGCCAGCCAAGCCCTGGGGGAGGGGCTCACGCTTGACCAGCACCCTCATATTGCGCACAAACGTTTGGTCTGGCGGGAAGGGCGCGTTGGTGTCGGGGTGAAGCAGCACATACTGATCCCTGGAAGTGTCAAGCCCCTTTTTTCTCAGCAAGGGCATTCTTGAGCTCCTGCTCGCTGATGGAGAGTCCATCAAAGGTAACCTTTTCTGCTGCAGCCCGTGACCCCTTGAACTTGAAGAAAATAGAGGACATGCTACTGATCTAGATCTCCTGCTCAGCAGTCGACAGTGTGCTTGCTAGCCTTGCCGGGCCCACCCGCACATGTGGACCTACAAGACGCTCTCCGTGGCTTGATAAGGCCTAGCACAGAATCAACGAGGGCAGGAGGGCGGGTTCCGACACCAAAGATGACGCAGTACTTGATAGCGGACTGCGCTGGCTTGAACAACAAACTACCTAACGATTTACTTGGAACATGAGTACCTGTCGGCTGAGGAAGACCCCCCGAAGCCACTTACTTGTGACAGCTGGTTATGACCTTGAGTTACAAGTGAATTACGTCATCAAATAACAGCTGTCTCTCTGGAGTATGTTGCTCAACGCCTTCTTGGAGCTGTCTGCTCTCCATTCCTCTGTTGATCCGTCAATAACCATTACAGGGACAAGAAACCTCTGCTCAAGACAAGAAGTGTATAACACACGACAACGGTCTGGAGGCATCGTGCCAGTGTGCACTGCCTCCAGAAAGCTCATCTCAGCCCACACTACACCTAGTCAAGTTGCCGGCCCTCGCAAAAATGACACAAGGAACAAGCTATGAAGTGCCACCCATTCCCTCCTGTGTGGCACCAGTGGCTGCTGCGATAGCACACATCAGCCCCGCAAAAAACCACATCGGGTGCACTGGTACCATGCATCAGCTGCAGTGGCAGCAAACAGTCAACATGGCGGTACATAGGCGCAGACAACATCGCTGCACGCAGCAGTGGCTGCAGTGGTGCCCAGCAGGTGACACAGCTGCAGTGCTGCAACATAGGGCTGTCAGCATGCTGCCACGACCACCACTACACATCACGACAGGCGCAGCACTGCATGAGCACGATACAAGGCTGCAAACTGTACAGCAGCCGTCAGCACAGAACAGCATTACTGTGCCAAAATCACACTAATTATACCAACACAGGCCTGCCTTACTGGATGCCAGTATGATGGGAAAAGGTGCGCACTGGCAGAACAACCTCAGATTGGCAAACACAGGCCATGAATGCAGATGTACCTTCAACATGCAATCACAGGCGCCAAACCCACCCAACCCACCACCTCATCCCAACCCGAGGAATGCCTCTCCATCACAACCCGTGCTACCACACAATGTAGCACAACATAAAGATTCAGCCGTGCTCAACACACAGTAGTAACACCAGGGTAACAAAAATTAGTACCCACACACCTCACTCTCATGCCACCATTGCTCGTGTTGTTGTTGTACACAGGCTCACAGCCACACCTCTTGCTCAGCGCAAGCACACAACCCACGGGCCCCAGCCCCAAATGCACCCATGGGCTCACCAGCAGCAGGCCAATGAGCTGCGGCTGCCGAACCCCACAACCAAAAGGCGCCTTGAGGCTGCTGCATTGACGTACGTGCTGGACCACACCCTACACAGCACCTGGCCAGCACCCAAGCGCTGGTGATGACCCCCACCACCATCCTGCTTAATGTCTGCGGCATGCCATGGCTGCATGGCAATGCAGGCCTTCTCCCCCACCAAGGTCTGTGGGACAGGCCTCCAACAATGTGCATGGACAGACCTGTCCACAGCAACAAGCCACATGATGGGGTCACAGCTGCGCTGCTGACGGACACATGCATGCTGCACAAGGGTGTTTGCCCACAGCAAGCCACAGCACACTAGCCGCAAGAGCAAGCCATGCAATGGGGTCACAGCCGGGCTGTCGCAACATCCTGGCACGTGAACCAAAGATAAGCTGCTGAGGCCAAAGCTGAGAGGTGTGCACTGCTCCGCCTTCCTGCCGAGCAGACCCTCACAGTTGCTGACGTGCAGGCACGCCACAGTGGCATTCTTCATCATGTTTCAGATGCTAGCCTGGCAACTGGAGGGCCCACCCTTGATCAAAAAGTCAACTGCTTTCCCTGAACAGTCCCTGTGCTGTGTTCACTGCCAAGTCTTGCACAAATGACAATTCAAACTGCAGTAACATGCAATGCTGCACAACACCCCCCCAACAAGGCCCCCAAACACAGACCCTGCCCAACCAAACCCCGGCCTGCTGGCAGTGGCAGTGGCCAGTCACCCCACTGTGTGAACACAGCAACGTCTCAGCTGCTGCTGCTGCCACATGGGCAGTGGTCAAACACACCCACCAGCGACACAAACAGTCGGGCAAGAGATGAATCGATCGGCTACTGGGTGCTGCTGCATCACCAGCCAGCACCCCTGCCTGCTGAGGGCTGCCCCAGTTAGTTGGGACATGCTCAGCTGCTGCCAGCGGGTGCTGCGGCCTGCTGCTGGTCTGCCTCGTCCAGAGACATGGTGTCAGCAATCTCCTGCTCGTGTGCTGCCAGCTCAGCTGCAGTCATAGCAGACAGGATGCCCCGCATGAGCTTCTTCTCCTGTGTGCCTGACGTGATGTTGACGCACTCGCCCTGCCTGTACATGCGGAAGGTGGGGGTGACCCGCACCTCCATCTGCATCATCATCTTGCGGGTGTCAGGGGATTCGTCACCATAGATCTCCGCCAGGACACAGTCAGGGAAGCGCTGGGCCTGTGGGCGCAACAGCAACCAGGCGCATGCAGACACGACAGGACGCAAGGGGTGAATGCCTGCTGGTTGGTATGTCTGACAGCTGACCCAAGTGGTGTGCAGGCCATCAGTCGATTGGCAGCAGCGTCTACCGTCATGGTGCTGGGCAGCTGCAGTGTGCCAAATGGAGCACTGTGGTAGCTTGCAACAGCATGTGCAGGCTGGCTGGTGCTGCCACTGCTCCTACAGCTGCTGCATGTATGGCCAAGGGACACTTACAATGGACAGGTACTTGCGGGTGAACATTTTGCAGGGCCTGCAGGCATGGCTCTTGCACATCAGGACCACAAGCTTCTCTGAGTGCGTCTTCAGCATTGCCTCAAACTGCTCTGGGCTCTTCACTGTGATGAGACGCCCAGCTTCCCAGGCCTGGTCCCACTCCTTTTGCTGAGGGTCGAGGGAGGTCCTGGCAGACTGGGGGTCCAGGGATGGCCTAGAGGACGACATTGACAGCGATGGTGCGTAGGCCGGGCAAACAACAGGCTGACGCTGACGTGCGCTTGTTGAAAGGCCACGAAAGCAACCTGCTGATGCTGCACAGCAAGGAGAGCTGCTAACGTGGGGCTGCCTCATACAAAGAAGCGAAGAAGGGCTGAACGGCACAAGAGGTTTGATGCAGCAGGCCCGATTGGCACCCACGGCACGCTCCACAGCGAACTGCATGGCTGAAGAGAACTACTTTGTGGCAAGCGGCACGGCAGACTGCCTCAAGGAGCCTTTTCCGACAGCGAGCTCTTTGCTGCTCACGAAACGAAAGCTTTGCCTAGTTTGACGTGTGAAGTCTGGTGGATAGATGAGGTGATGCTTTTGCAATCGGGGGCAAACTGGGAGTTGTGTGCTTGGGTACTGACAGGTAGTCATGAGGTGTCTCTTGGACTCCTTTCCAGCTGGTAACGTTGTTCCTTGGACAATTGTCCTGGTTGTTCTTCCTAACCACACACCAGCCTATATCACAAAGTCCCACTCTCATTGCCTCCAACCTCTCCTCAGCGTGTCTTCAACCCCCACCCCGCCCACCACCCCCGTCTGTCACTGCCACCTGAGCAGCAACTTATCACCTCATGACTGCGGGGCTCCCAAGCAGGCTGCCAGCCCCAGGTGGCAGCCAACAGGAGGTTCTGTTCAGGCGCATGCTGCTGCAGTGTTCACAACGGGCACCCAACCTCCTCGATCCAGCCACGACGACAGGGAGCACAGCGGACTGGCGCAGTGACCCGAAGTTTCACTGTGTGAGTGACAGGCACACACAGCTGATGTGCTGAGCATCTTCGGCTTAGGATAGCCCAGCAGCTGAACCTGCTGGCAAGTGACGCACTTGCACCTGCACACCAGCCTGCGTGCGATACCACACCTGCTCTCAGCAACTGGCAACTGCAACCCAGCCAACATGTGTGTTGACAGAGTTTTGGTGCTCCAAACATAAACAGCCAACACTTCTAAGGTCAACATGCCTTGCCTGCCCTGCGCATCCCTCCACCCAACCCCACAGATCGTTGAGGTTCTGCAGGAAAAGCTGTATGACCTGGAGCATGCAGGGGCAGACGTGCGACCCGGGCCTGATGTGCTGGCCCAGTACCAGGCAGCAGTACGGGCCATCACATCACAGCTGCAGCAGCCGCAGCTGCCAGCCTATTGCTGGCGGGTCAGTGCGCAGGACAGGCTGGCGGGGGCTGCAGGGGATGCAGCGCAAGGCAACGCGCAGCGCACAGGCCGCAGCAAGCAGGCGCAGGACCCCAGCAGCAGCAGGCAGGCGGGCAGGTGCGCAGTGATGAGCAGCATTACCAGCAGGGCATACAAGTGCTGTTGTGTAGCTGACGTGATCAAAGGGGTGGACAGGCCACTACACTCAGTAGCAGCAATGCGTGGTTGTGTACCAATGCAACGCGTGCATCTGATGATCCTGGCCAATCTCTTCCAATCTCGTACAACTAGCTTCCAGCAGTGATTGTAGTGGGTTGACATACAGGGTGTTGTGTGTTGTACATTGACATGATCAAAACACAACCTGGTACAGTTGTTTGCTTTGCCACCTGTGCACGGCAGGCTGTCGAATGAGCACCAACCCCAGCAGCAGCAACAGCCGCAGCAGCTACAACAACCCAGCAGCAGCACAGCAGGGCGGCTGTCTGGCTCAGGCACAGCTGCAGCAGGCCACGGAGCTGCCGGTGTGCCGGGCAGTGGCAGCACTGGGCCCTCAGCCCCCACTGATGGTGCTGCTGAGGGTGCGCAGCCAAATTTCAGCCTCAGTTTGCGAGCCCACCAGGTGTTGTCAACCCAGCAGCGCCTGCAGGATGAGCTGACTGGCGAGCTGCTGGACATGGGGGCGGAGCTCAAGAGCAGCACGCTGGCGATGCAGAATGCCATACGGTGAGTGCCAGCAGCAGCATGGCCTTCATTTGCCATCCAAGGCTGGTGCAGGGCTGAAGTGCTAACTAGGCACTCAGAGCCATGGGCTGGCGCGTGAGGCCGTTCTGCTTCAGGTTTGGGGTTGGTGCGCTGCGGCGGTGTGTGCAGGGGCCGCCCACTTGGCTCCTGCCGCAGTGCTGCTACCATACTGTTCAGTCTGACAACAGCACAGCAACTGCTGTGTGACAGCAGTGGGCGCATCTCATCGTTTGCCTGCCGGCCTATCCGCCCTTGCTGTGCAGGTACCGTGGCAAGCTGCTGGACGATACCGAGACGCATCTGGTGCACAGCACAGAGAATGCCAAGGCAGTGGCGGCCAAGGCGAAGCAGCAGTACAAGCAGGGCAACTGGAACCTGTGCCACACATGCATCATCGTGCTGACAGTGACGGTGGTCTTCTCCTTCATGCTGGTGTACATCAGGGTGAGTGTGACAATGGAGCAGTGCGGGGACTCCTGCTGTCTAGTGTGGTGGTGTGGCTCTGCAAGTCAGCAAGATCTGGATGGAATTTGGAAGGGATGGCAGAGGACTGCGTGTGTGCCTGCCTGCCTGTTGGCTGCTTGACAAAGTGACTGATGTGCACAAGCAATAGGTCCAGGAGCGTACACCTTGTGTGCAGATACTGTTTGTGGTGTGCTTGTGAAGCCACGCAGGTGGCAGCAGCATGACACAGCTCACCTGCAGCAGCCAGGGTGCCACTGACACAACACCTGTCCTTGGGGTGTACCTTCTCAAACCTCATCCAAGTTGTTGCTGCCGCTGCTGCTATTGTCGCTGTCAATGTCTGCAGCTGTCCAGCATGGTTGGGTTGAAGGGCAGGTCAGGCAGGTGAATGAGTGTTGCACCTGGACAGTGCCCAAGTTTCGGGTGAGAGCACACCACACCGGCAACCCACTTGGCTGCGACTGCTGGAATAGGCTGGTGGATGTTGGCTGGTGCTGCAAGAGGCACCGTAGAGTCCTGCAAACATGTGTGTCCTTATTGCTGTTGGCTTCTGCGCACAAACTCATCGCTGACAGCTGCAGTGTATGGGCTGTTGGTTTTTTTGGCTGAGTTGCCAGTGTGTTCAATTATTCCAAGTGCTGGAGTGGGCCTGCCCTCAGGCCCTAGGGGTACGACAAAACTTGGGTATATATGTGTGGTCCGGCATCAGGGTGTGTTGTCACGCCGTGCTGGCGGGCAGCAACACGACTGGTGAGTATCAGCACTGATGGTGGGGTGGCCCGCATTATGGCTTCAGGTGCATGTCACATCACCAGCTGGACATTGTCTCTGTTCCTTGGGCAAAGTGAAATGAAATTGTTACACAAGCAAGACGCAAGATCACACTTTCTGAATCAGAGCGTGTTGTCCAACAGATGTCAACTCAACAAAATGCTGACGTGCCTTCATGCTCCGTCCAACCATGCTAGTCAAGGGCAGGGTGGTGCCCTTTGCAACCAAAGTAGCCAGAGTGGTAGTAGCCAAACCTCCAAGCAACACTGTCGTGCACAATCATGTCTGCACCGCCCATGAGTGTGTCCCACACAAGGGTCTGTCGGGTCACAAAATCAAACAGTCCGACCATGAGATGAGACCCAGTCAGTGCACAGCCATGCTACCCATCATCAAAACAAGAAGCTGCCGATCAAGCAAGCAGCTGTCTGCAGCTGTTGCACCACCTGCTGTTATCTGGAATGTGAACTTGGACGTACGTGTGGGTGCAGCAGCATCAGAAGTGCCCCGCAAAGTCACAACTGGGTGCATGCAAGGCCATGTGCAGTTTGCCCCAACAGCATCGGAAGCATCCTGCTAAGCAGGCGCAAAGCTCACCACAGTGCAAGGCGAGACCCCAGGTCCCCACGACCACACAACACTACCCCCACACGCACCTGAAGTAGCAGCACAAGCGCAGCGGATGGTTCGGAGGGAAGGCAAGCGCGCATGCACACCGCCATACACCAAAGGACATGCACACCAACACAGTGGCAGCAGCGGCATGTACGCGATCCCCACCAACTTTTGGTGAGTGCACCGCCAGCGGCAGCGGAACAACTGACAGCACCTGCAGCAAGCCTTGCGCCTGTGCACCAAAGTGCTGCAGTTCCCCTGCCCCTCTCTCTGCAGTAGGGTATCAACAGCCCGCCAAGCACTCAGCCAAGCAGGTGACACACATCAACACTGGTAGAAGGTAAAACAGACTGACAGATCCCAACCCGAGACTCCGCAAACCTCCCGAAAGCAACACTGCAAATGCAAGACCAACCGCACCACCTACGATTCACACTGCACAACCCACATAGATCACACAGCTCCACATGACCCCTGCACAAACCCTTCAGTCAGACACTCTGATTGAGACAACCAGGCACCCAGCCCACCAACCCGTCAGCAATGCAATTCTGCCAACGTAATCTAGGTGATAGACGGAGTAGTAGGATAGACACAAGCGGTAACACCGTGGCATACATTTAACTGTGCATGATTGCAAATTGCCACGACCAACAGCAACAGGCAGCGGTGTCTCACCGAGTGCAACCTGGGAACGCAGGATGGCAGCGCCGACCGGAAGTGTGAAACTCAACATCATACGTAGGCGTGTTCCGCCAAAACCACCCCCAAAAACGCCCAAGCACAACACAGCCAGCAGCAAGATACAGTGAACATGTGTGCTGCAAGTGCGAGAGCGCAGTGGATCTGTGCACGACGCTACCAGGCGCCACACCTGCATGCACTGACAGCAGTGCATCGACCCAAGCCCCAACACCGCCCGGCACTTCAGCACATTGGTTTAGGCCTGACTCTCAGGCCTCCTTCCCGCCCCAGTACCAATAACAGAGAGTGAAGATGATGCACAAAGCCTGCTGTCGGCGGCCATGCCTGGTGCATTTACAGCCGGCCGCACAGAGGCCTGTTAAGCAGCAGGCCTGGTGCATTTACAGCAACACAATGAGCTCACTCACAGCGGTCAACACCTACACACAATTCTGCCCAACTTGGCTGTATCACTGGTGACTGCCGCAATCTCCAGCTCACAGCCCAATTGCATGCCTTGACAAAATCCCAAAAAAACAAACCACAACCGTCTGATGCAGGGCCAGACGCCAGCAAAACAGCAGGTACTGCAGCCATCCATGCCCGATTGTCTGATATCATGCGCTGCACATAGAGCCACCAGAAGCTCGCTGTGCTGCATGCCACAATTGTGGCAACCCAACAGTGGCACAACACCAGCTGCTGCAATCTTGAGCAAGCAGCATGCAGGCAAGCTAGCACGTGCAGCACAGGGGCTGCGCAAGACAGGGGATACAAACGCAGCCGTGTGAAAGCACGCATAGCCGATGACAGTGTCCGCTGGCTGCAGATACAAGCAGCAAACTAAGCAACAAGCATGTCCAACACCACAGTAGCTGCCATTCTTGTAGCAGCAGCCAAGTGACCTAGCACATGCAGCCAGCAGCAGCCAATCGAAGGGCTGCTGACTGGCTAACCAGCAGATCTGCACATCATCAAGCAGAACGCGAGCAGAAGTTGGGGGGGGAGGAGGAGACATATTAACAAACAAGCACAGCCCAATCATCCATGCAGTGCGCAGCACCGCGACCCACCAGCAGGCCAATGCTTGCGCTCCACAGCCCGCCTTGGCTGCATGTTAGCACACACAACAGACAATTGCGACAACCCAGTATGCGGCAAAAGCAGGGTTGACAGCAAGCTCCCCTAACTACAGAAGCCTGGCTGACTGACGAGAAGCACACAGCAGAAGCACAGCGCCAGCTAATAGAGGGGCAGTATGCAGTGCGCCAGTACAGTAACATTGCCACAGGGCCTCACAAGACATAGGCAGTGCGCCATGCTGTAAGTCATGCATGCACCCGTCATGGTGGCGACCAACCAGTAACCACGCAACCTCAACTCGTTGCTGCACTGCAGCATGCAGCATCGCTGCCCTTGGCAGCAGTACGCCAACTCCCAAGTGCGCACAAGACCTCTGTGGCCGCGCACTTTTCAAACATGCCAACTGACGGGTGTGTTCAACACCACAGATGAAAAGCTCGACAGACAAGCATGCGTGCTTGGCGCCCAAGGATGGCCAAAAAGCAGTACGCCTCAGCTATGCAGGAGTGCTGACAGCACTTGTGCAGTGCTGCGGACAGCGATGTCCACATAGGACCCTGGGCTGGGTGTCACAGCCACCACCTCAGGCTGCGATATACTGCAGCTGGTGCGCTCTGATGCGCTGTACACCTCGACAAGCTGAGCCTGTACCACTCCTGAACATGCCAACAGGACCCCTGCCTACTGCCAGCACAACCCAAGACAAGCGTGCATGTTGGTCATGCCAGCAAAGCACGGCACCCGGTGCCACACCCTAGCCTGCAGCTAGCTGCTTCCTAGCTGCTGGAGGCACCATTCCTGGAGCAGTCCTGCCACATAAAGGCTGAACTGTGCCTGACCTGACTGCGTATCTGTACGTATCTGACATACGGCGACCTACGTATCTGACAGTCGAGAAAAATGGCGAGCACTGCTCAGCAGGAGCAGCTGACAAGGGTCAGTCATGCTTGGTGCCATTCCTGCCTAGCACAACACAGCCATGCCAGTCTCCAGATTTCCAGTCTTGTGACAGTGCATGCTTCGAGATGCAGCCCCGAGTCAGCACCACCAACAACACACACAGGCTATCCACTAAAACAACAACGACATGTACTGAGGGGCAGAGCGTCTACCCAGACTGATCTACACTGTTGTGGAGGTAAAACAAAGGGCACATAAAGATACACGCGGGTTCCCAGAGACACACAAGCCAGGCAGAGCCGACAGTCGAGGATCGCTCTTCCTGCCTTGCAGCAGCACCAAAACACAGCAAGTCATCCAAAACAGGCCTAATCTGGCCACAGAACTACAACCCAGAACTACAACCCAGCCAGCCACTGTCCTTTCATGCAAGACATGTGGCGTTGCTCAGCAGTCCGCCCTGCCGAGGTTGGTGCACAGCACCCACTCGCAGGAACTGATGCACACACACTGTGCGGTGCGTACACAGCCCCACACTAGATGAATACACAAGCGCCTCTCACACTTGATCAGCACAACAGACAAACCAGACAGGAGGAATCCTGGCTGGGGCGCCCAACTCTGTCAGGTCACCCCACCACACAGCACACAAGGCGCCTCAGTCTATCCGCGGCACTGCCGCCAAGCCACACTTGACACGCAACTCATCTCGCCCGACATGCAGGAAATGCCAGCACCGGTGCTGCTGCTCCCAAACACACCAGGCAGGCAACAGACTGCACGCGGCAGCTCCGGTGTACACAAACACTCATTCAAGACCCAATCCAGGTATCATCCCCACCAGGCAGGCCAGCACACGGACTGCTCAGCCCTGTCCTGCTGTTTCAGCCTTGCTGTGACCCCCACATGCGCAGCGCAGCGCATGTTGCCGCTGAATGCGCGCGGCGCTGCTGTATTCAGCCCATGGTGGGTGCTGTGGCCACAAACATGCGAGCGGCCTCGAGCAGGCAGTCGCGCTGCAGCTCAGGCAGTGCAGCCAGCAGGTTGAGTGAGGGAGTGTCAGGCACCTCCTTCAGCAGGTCACCAACCTGCCAGCCTGCGCCTGTGGGGCTCACAAAGCCGTAGCTGGACAACAGCTCGCCAGCAGGCTGCAAGCAACAACAAGAACACAGCAATGTCAGAATGGACAAGTCAGCCAGTCTATCCCCGCTCCTCTCCAGGTGACGTCCGCCCCGACCTGCTACACGCACACCGTATTGCCAGGTCGCAACACATGGCGCCCAAACAAGATGGTCTGTGCGCAGTTGCAAAATGCAACACGCCGCACAAGCCACAAATCACCTCCGCTGGTTGACTGAAACACAACGAGCCTGGCAAGAACCTGCTCACTCACCCTGGGTGTGAGCCCGGTGCGCCAGACACTGTAGCCCGAAGCAACAGCAGCAGGGCCTCCTGCAGGCAGCAGGGGCTCATCAGGCATGAAGGCCTGGCAGTCAGAGGGCAGCACCAGCTGAGGGGGTGGGGCCATGGAGCGGGGCCCACAGATGCGCTTCAGGCTGGGCTCGTGCTCGCTCATCTGGTAGTCACCCTCGACCTCACTGCCAGAGTGGCAGCGCTTCAGGCCCTGCATGGAGGTGACACCGACAGCACACACCAGCAGTCGACACGCGCGCAGTCTGAAGGCGCAGTGCAATGCAGTCAGCGCGCATGCGCGGCATGCAGGCGATCCCAACTGGTGTGCGCATGCTCGACTCTCGGTAAAAGGTGTGCTGGCATCGACTGCTGCTGCCCGCACGCTTGCAGAACCAGGCGGCATGTGCAGGACTGTGTGTGGCACGAGTGCAAGACATGTCGGCTACTACTTGGCTTCCGCTAGCTTCCCTTAGCTGCCCACAGGGCTCACCTGGCTGTCTCCGTTGGGGCTGTCAGGCTGCAGGATGGAGCCGCTGCAGCTGCTGCCAGGGCGAGGGTCAGCGCCCACCTCCTCGCTGCTGCCCCAGATGAGGGCAGTGGACTCTGGCAGTGTGGGGCTGCTGCTGAGGTCGTGCAGCAGGCTGTGCAGGTCGTCATCAGCCTGAAGCAGTGAGGGGGGAACAGACGCAGTCAGCACATGTTGCACAAGAGATGCATGGAATGCTTTGCAAATGCACCCAGAAGGTCAGGCGCTGTGCGCGCCCTGCTGATACACTCCCCCCGATGCAGTGCTGGGAGCAAGGCGCAGCCCACGCATCATGCGCAGGAGAATGTGGGCACAGCGCACATCTAGTAGCAGCACCGGAGACAGCAGCAGCTGCGACACTCACTTGGCAGTAGGTCATGTTGGCGTTCATTGCATCTGCATGTCCCGTGCTGTTGGACACGCCGCACTGCTCAGATGCAGTGGAGCTGGTGGGGCTGAGCCCCGCTGCAGGAGACACTGCACACCCTGCAGCAGGCCCTGACGCTGCCGCCGCTGCCTGAGCGGCCACTGCTGCTGCCACTGCTGTTGCCTCTGCGTCGAGCTTGATGTAGCTGTCTGCGCATGCCTGAGTGGCCAGGTCCTCCAGGTCCCCACTGCCCAGCTGGTCTCCTGCCATGTCGCAGCTGGCCTGCTCCTTGTCGGTGGACTCGCTGCCGCTGGGGGCGGGGTGCTCCTCCCTGTAGTCCCTGAGCAGGCGCTCAAGCGGGATGTTGCGCGCCAAGAACTTGCTGCGGGATGCAGCAGTGGCCGCAAAGAGAAACACAGGCGGCGTGAGCTGATGGTAGGAAGGGGCTGTGAGGTGCGCATGCACAGCGCAGCAGCAGGTTGGGGACAACTGGATGGACATCCATGTGTACGCCATGCAGTCTCTATGTGAACACACATGCTACTTACTGAACGACCTGCACGCATGTACTGCACGTGCGATGCTGCATCCTTGCCATGGCAGACTTACTTGGCCTTGAGGCTGGCTGTGCCTGCCTTGCGCTTGAGGGTGGAGTTCCACCTGTTCTTGACTGCGTTGTCTGTGCGCCCTGGCAGCAGCTTGGCAATTGCGGACCACTTGTTGCCATTCGTCTCATGTGCCTGGGAGCAACAACAAAGGGGTACGACTGCTGTCAAGATGCTGCCTACACGACAGTACGGATGAGTGCTGGACACCGCAAGGAACGTGCACACTGCACAACGAGGAGTGGCGGACCCTGGCCAACTGCCTGTTGTATGTTGGGTGCAGACAATGCATTACCTTGATGATCACAGCGTCCTCCCACTCTGAGAAGGCGCCCTTCTTCACAGCTGGGTTGAGGTGGTTCCACCACCTGCAGAGAGAGCACACAGTAGGATCAAAAGGAAGGAGCATCATTGCTGACGCTGCAGCAGGTCTCCATCGTAATCAGGGCACCGAATGCCTTTGGATGTGTATGCACGTCCAGCATTCCAGAACAAGCCGCATGCTTTTGGCGCGGGGGTACGGCAGGACAATGCTCCTGAGCAGGGCCGCTGCGCCTGTGTAAAACGCTCACCTCAAACGGCAGCTCTTGCCGGAGCGTCCCTGCAAGGCAATGAGCACGCATGCGGCACGGTCAGCTGCAGGAGCTGGATCGGGTCATGGCCGTAAGGTGTGCCGGGCTCACCTTGATCTTTTCGGCCACGACAGACCACTTCTGCGCTCCGTTGATCAAGACCAGTTTCTTCAGCTGCTCGTCCTCCTGCACAAGGAAGACAGAAGCAAGCAGAGAACACTTCCTCATGGGGGGTACCAAGCTGACCATGGCCGTGTCAAAAGCACAACGAAAGAGTTCAAAGGAGTGTTCCGCCAACACAAGTGGCCCCTGCTGCGGGCTGGGCCGTGACATCGCCTTGCAAGCTGCTTCTGTCCCGTGTATCGCACAGACAGCGGCTTCCTGCCGCTGTTCGAAACCATATCTTACCTCTGGAGTCCAAGCACCCTTCTTGATGTCATCCTGGCACACCTGAGGCATTCTGGCAAGCTTGCTCCTGCTGATTGCTGAGAGCGGTGCTAGCGTGCTCGCCTGCTGCCTGTCTGCTGCCCCGGACTATGTCGTGCAATAAAAGAACACTTCTAAATTCGGCGATGCCGCTGCCTCACTGTCTTGCCTTCCTTTGCGCAGTGCCGCTGTTCTCAGCAAGTAGCACCGATGTGCAAGTTCCTACCAGTTGCAAAGAAGTATTGGTCACTGACTACACGAGCAGCCTGAAGGAGCTGGCGTCTGACTGTGTGGGTGTTCATTTTGAAGCATGTTACTGCAGGGTACTGTGTGAGGGACCATTCGGGCAAATCAAGGGGTCTTCCGACCGGGCTCGAAGGAGAGGATTGAGCACTCCATTGTGCGAGTGTGAGGAGGGGTCAGCCCAGGCTGTAGACTGTGTGAGGAGGGGGGGGTAGCGGGGGGACCCCAGGGGGGTGCGCTTCGCGCACCCCCCTTCCCCCCGCTTTCACCACTCAACATAGGTGACCCAGTGCAGCCGTGCTTGCGCATTGCGAACTGCTCAGCAGTATTGCACAGCCCAGGGGGGAGCAGGGGGGACCCCCCTTCGCGCACCCCGCTGACGCAGTAGAACACTGACCTGCTCAGATTGCTGCTAGGGGTGTACACTTGTGGTTTGCTGCCTAAAGCTTGCAGCAATGATGCTTCGCAGCCAGCTGGCTGCTCTGAGGGTAGCAGATACTCACTTGTAGTCCTTTGCAAAGTGTTGATGCGCTGTATGAATGTATGAGTGATGTTCAGGCACCCGGTTCGACCACAGGTCGCTGCTGGGGCTGGTTGCTGCACCTGTGCGCTCTGAATTGGGGATTCAAATGAGCGAGTACTCGGGAAACACTGCCAGAAGTTTACACCAAGCACTGTCAAAGCCGAGTGCGACGCACAGAGCACCACAGCGGCACAAAGGAATCGGCACTGCAGGCGGTAAACCCTGAACCCGCCAGTGATCCTTCACCTGTGCATCGCAGCACCAAACTCATCGCATACAACTCCCAAGCACTTAACCACCAATAATAGCACTGCCACGCAGCAGTATCTGGCATGATCTGATATCACCCAGAGTCCTTGTTGACTCAACATGATTAGTCAACTATCACACTGATTCTGCTAAGGCATGTGTTGTATAGCCTTGTACACAGCATAACCTTCCTGTGAGGATTACTGCTCACTCAGCAGGAATCGGTCAGTGTAGCTGCTGCTCGTGTCAGCTGACGCAGTAGAACACTGACCTGCTCAGATTGCTGCTAGGGGTGTACACTCCCCCCCACTGCTGCTGGGGTAACACTACACAGCAGCAGTACTCACATTGAGCAGCTACAAACAACCCAATCCAAAAGCAACATGCAACAGCTGATAGCACACAGCTGATGCGCAACGCACGGGGAAAACTGCACATTGCTTGCAGAGAATGCTGCTGTGACCACACAACACAAGTCAACAGACATTTTTGTTTTTTGTCTTTTCTCACCGGCATCTAGGCACATCCAGACGCTGGGCACACACACTACAACGCATGTGATGTTTGTGCATTGCACAGTCAATAAAACACACACACATAATTGACAAACAAACCCAGCCACTGCTGGATCTGCTGCACACAAGTGAGTCATGCAGCACTCACTTAACTACTCAGGAAGCATATTCACTGAGCTTGACAAGCACAAACAGTGGCCCTTTGCGCTCACTGCTGCTAAATCCCAACCAACATGCAAGCAGGACAGATGCCCCCACATCGTTCGCATGTGAAAGGCAAAGCTACTATCCACAATGTCCAATAAATCAACTGCTGCTCCCAACCTCCTGCAAAGCTGCTTGCCAGTCTGGGCACCCCCAGCTGGCACAAACCATCGCTCCAGCAGAGGCCACTCCAGACGGCCTTAAACCACTGCTGCCAAAAGCTGCTGTCGCTACCAAAGGCCAATCCAGACGGCCCAGCAATTGCTGCTGCTGCTGCTAATTGCTGCGGCAGCACCTGCTGTCTCTGCCATATCATTACCTGCGCCGGGTGTTGGAACGGTATGCCAGGCGATCCTGCTTGTATGCTGTTCGCAGGAAGCAGATTGGGCATGTGTCGTTAAGTTTTGGGTTCTTCTCCGGGTTGTGCGCTGGGTCGTGTGCTGCCACTGGGAACCACGTGCCCTGGTAATCCATAACTCCTGCTAATCCATAACCGTCCTTGCCCACCCTGCAGTTGTTGCGGGTAAAGCCCAAAGGAGGGAGCTCGTACTCAGGTACGTCTGCGGGTTTGGGAGGCCCGTCCATGTCGTACTTGCTGCTGCTGCGACCACCACGGTCCTGGTTGTCGTCCTTGCCGCGGCCCTTGCTGCGGCTCCTGCTGCGTTTGGGCTTGCGCTCCCTGTTGTCGGCATTGGGGCTGCGGCCGCGGCTCCCGCTGCGCTCCTGCGTATGCTCCCCATCATTACCCTTGCCGCTGCTGCTGCTTCCGCGCTGCGGAGGCACAAACTCTAAGGGTAGTTTCACGCGACTCCAATCAAAGCCTACTGCTGCAGGTGCCTCGTGGTTTGCTGCCGGCTCTACTGCGCGGTTCCCTTCTGCAGCCCTTGCCTTCGCTGCTGCCTCCTTTGCAAGTGCTTCAGCTGCTGCAGCCTCCCTTGCTGCAGCCTCCCTTGCTGCAGCCTCCCTTGCTGCAGCTGCCCGTGCTGCTTCTGCCTCCAAGTCTGTATCTGCATTCTGCAGCATGTGCTGGTCTGCCTCCTTTGCCCGCCTTGCCGCAACTGTGAGGTCCTCTGACATCCCGTTGGCATAGCCGCCAAGGTGACATGCAACACGGGTGATGCCAAGCACGTCCATTGCTGCTTCGCGCTCCACCCATCGCTGCTGCTCTAGTGTAAGCTGCCACAAGCTCCTGTCAATACCCCTCAGCTCATCCCTGTCCCGCCGAAGCCCATGGTAGATTGCGCGTACCCTCGTGACCAGTTGGCCGGCTGGGTCCTCCGCTACTGCTGCAGGCAGGTCCATGTGAGCTGCTATGTCCTGCTGCATGGGCTCCTCAGGCAAGCCCTCGCCCCCAAAGTCCGGCTGCTCTGCACCCTCACTGTCTGGCTGCTGAGGCAACTCCTCCTCTCCAGATCCTAGCAGTGCCACTTCCTCACTGACTGGCTGCTCCTGCAACTCCTCCCAGGAGTCCTCCCCGTAGTCCAGCTGCTCCTCTATTACACTGCTGGCACCAGGTGCTGTGTCGGGCATAAATGAGAACACGCCCTACTGAGCACCAGCCAGCAGCCATTCTTGCCCCTGAATGCTGCTGCTCGCCGTTGCTGCTTGAGTGCACTGAACAGAGGGTGGATGTCAGCTGGAAACGCCAGTGAAGGCACGTAACAGAGCACCACCAATGGCCTCATTTGCAGTGCTGTGAAAACTGCATGAAGCACAAAGGGTGCTGTAGGTGTAATGATGATGGCTGTAGCGCCGTGCTGTACAGGCCCGCAGCCCACAGTGAACGGTCGCCCAGCAAAAACCTGCTGCCACTGGGTGTTGAGTGTTAGTGGGTCCACCAGGGCTTGAACCAGGGACATCTGCACTGTAAGCTGCAGCAACTGCACATCTGCCGGTGAGACCCTTGTGGAAGGAACAGCTACTGAACCGCCAGCAACCCTGCTGACCAGCTGTCGTGCGTACGCCACTGCTGCTGCCAGTGACTCTGGTGTAGGAATGCTGGCCCCAGGTGGCAGCACTGCATCCTCCGGCTGCAGGTAGCGCTTGATGCCTGCCATGGTGGCGTGGTGAGAGTCCCCATCTTCGTACACCACTCGGAAGTAGTATGGGCGTGACTCAGCATCCTTGAAGTAGATCCTGCCCCAGTACTTCCTGCCTTTCCCGGTGGCTGGATCCGTGAACGCCTTCAGCACCAGTCGGCCATGCAGCGCATGTGCTGCTTCGTCCCTGCGCTTCATTTGCGCGCCGGGGAATATGTTTGGCCTGGCCTCCCGCTCCTGTAGCTGCTGCCGCTGCTGCTCCCTGCCAGCAGCATCCTGTTCTGTGTAGCCAGCGTCCACACACTCCGGGCACAGCCACACACCGTCAGGCACACTGCTGAGTGGTGGTTGCAAGCAGTAGGTATGGTATCCGCTGTTGCACACGTCACACAGCATGAGCTCGGCCCCGTTGTCGCTGGTGCTGCATACCTCACAGACCACATCATCTGTGTTGTCCACCAGCAGTGGGTCGATGCCGCCGTCGATATCAGGCAAGTGGCAGGGTGCACAGTGAGACATGTGCACCTCAATGGTCCGGCCACAGCGCCCCTGCAGGTGCAGTACCCCAGAGTCCCGCACCTCCAGAACTCGCAGAATGAGGGGTTTGGCCCTGGGCTGTAGCTTGCTTGCCCGGTTAAGCTGCTGAGTGTAGACGTAGTCACCCACCATAAACCTGTGAACGCGTGGCTTGTAGTCAGGCGCACGCAGCTGCAGGTAACGGCGCTGATCCCTGTGCTGTGCAATCGCCAGGTTCTCCAGCGCAATGGGCACCTGCTGCTTTAGCCGCTCCTTACGCTGCAGTAGGTCCTTGACAGCCGCCTCAGCACTGATGTCCAGGGGTGTGCTGACAAGCTCCTTCACTGCAGGTGGAATGACCGGTGGACGTGCATACATGAGTTCGTACGGGCTGTGGCCTGTGCTGGCCTGTGGAGAGCAGCGGTAGCCCAGTGCCAGCCATGCCAAGTCCTCATCCCACTGCTTGACACTGTGCCTTGCCACTGCCATTTTGGTAAGCGCCCGCTTGACGATGTGCACAGCCTTCTCTGCCTGACCATTGGCCTGAGGGTGGTCTGCACTGATGATGGCATGATCGATGAGCGCATCCTCCAGGAGCTTGGCAAACTCGCCCTCAAACTCTGTCCCTGAGTCTGTCACCACCTGCCCTGGTGCTGCAAAGTGTGCCAATACACCGTGCAAGAAGTGGTATGCAGTGGTCTCCGCCTTGTCGTTTTCCATCGGCACCACCACCAGGTACTTGCTGAATGCCTCAACACACACCAGCACATACTTGTTGCCCTTTGCACTCTTGGGTAGTGGCCCAGCTGTGTCCACGTGCCACCTGAAACCCATGCTGCTGATTGGAATGGGGCGCAGCTCCTCCGGCTTGGCGGTGAAGCTGGCATGCACCCTGCTGCAGTGCTCGCAGCGTGACAGCACTGTTGCAACGTCCGCCAGTAACCCATACCACCAGTGCTTACTGAGTAGCATGGCTGAGGTGCGCCGCCTGCCAAAGTGCCCACACATCTCGTGTTGCTGCCGTATGAGACCAGCACGCGCCTGTGGTGGAGGTACCAGCCTGTCGGTGCCATCTGGCATCCTCCTGATCAGCTGCTGGTCCTTGAAGTAGTATGAGCGTGCACGTCGCTTGATACGTGCTGCCTGGCTGGCTGCCAGGTCTTGTGGGAGTTGCCCTGTTCTGATGTACTCCAGGGTCTTATCGTCGGCCCAGATGTCACCTTGGCTCGTAGCCGTAGTGTTCTCCTGGTAGCCAGCTGTCATGGCTAGCTGCTGCTGATAGCCATGTGGGGTTGCAGTTGCCTCTCTGCCAGGCCACTCCTGCGCCAGTTCCCCTTCGTGTGCGCTGAATGCACGTGTCGCCAAGTCAGTAGAGGTAGGCAGGCCCCGCAGGAACCAAGCCTTGGCGATGGCCATGAGCACCTGCAAAGTGTTGGCATCCATGCTTTCACCGAGCAACGCACACCGCTGCGCTTGTGTGAGGCCTGCTGCTGCTGTGCTGCCTGGAAGATAGCCCAGAGCTACCTCTCTCTCCTCTGCTGTTGGCTCGCCCCACTTGACTACAGCAGGCACCGTTGTGTCCAAAACACTGCCAGGCTGGCCAGGCCTGAAGGCGTAGGAGCGTGCGCTGCTGACCAAGGTAGGCCAGGCTGCGCGAGGCTGCCCTGGTGCGTTGCAGGGGTAGAGAGGAGCAGCGTCTGGTCGGTTGACAGGTTGCGCGGTCCTGCCAGGTCCCAAGGCAAGCTGTACGCTGCGTGCGGGTGGCCTCTTGACAAATGCCAAAGCTGCTCGCAGTTGACTGGGCCCAACCAGGTTGGACCAGAAGTTGCGCGCCCGATGTGCAAGGCTGCCAAACTGTGCTGCGTCCAGCACCACAGGTAACCCTAGGCACGCCTTGATTTTATTGAAGTCATGCTGACTGATGCTGCTCAGCCTGTGCTGCTGCAAGAGCACATTCTCCACCAGGTAGGCTGGGGGCTGGTGTGGGAGTAGCTGTTGCAACGCTCCCACTACCCTGACCAGGTCAAACAGCAGTTGAGCCCGATCACCCCGAAGCCCCTGTGACTTGCCTGCTGCAGAGAAGTCTTGACAGGGCCAGCCTCCTACTACCAGCCATTGCTTGACTGGTGCCTCGCTGACAGCCTTGCTGAGCTGCTGTGTGGTGATGTGCCTCACATCCATGGGAAGAATGCTGAAACTGCCAGCCAAAGCATCCTCCGGTAGCTGCTTGGGATACATGCTTTGCAGCACCCTGATCCTGTGTAACGCCGCCCGCTGTGCCATGGGGTTGATGTCGCTGTACAGGTACTGTTTGACTGTGATGCCACTCCTGAGCACCATCTCCAGCCCTGCGCAGATGCCACCAAACGGCTCATAAAGCACGATGCCCTGCTGCAGCGCTGCCGGGAAGAACGTGTCTGCCACAGTAGCCGTGCACAGCCCTTGTGTCTCCCTTACGCCCCAGGGGTCCAATGCACCTGTGTACACTCCTGGCTGGAAGCTGTCCGGTTGGGGCTGTTGTAGCCCTGCCAATGTGACCCACGCCGATGCTGCCTGCTGTAGGTCATGCTGCCGCCAAGCTACTGCTGGGTGTTGTGTGTCCACGCAGCAGCCATCGTCAGCAAAAAGTTGTCCTGCTGTCTCCCCCCCCAGCAATGAGTCGGCGGTTGGGGCGAATGTGTCCACTGCAGACTCGTTGCTGCACAGTAGACAACACAACGCCTCGTGCTCCAGCTGTTCATGACTGTAGCTGTCTGCTGGTTCTGCCGCCAGCGCTGCTGCTGGGCTGTGAAGGATTGGGCAGTCACCAGGTGTTTCCTCATAAGCCATTGCTGCCACTCCAGCTGCTGCTGTTGATTTGCTGCCAATGCCCAGCTCCAGTGCCAGACTGTCATGTGTGTAGACCAGCGGGTCCGTTGTTTTGCAGTCTGGCAGAAGCACAGTGGGCACCCAGTCATGCAGCTCCGTGTCCAACCTGGCTCCAGTGATGTCTGCCACACAGCTACTGGCTTCCCTGCTAGGCACATCAGCTGGGTTTGTTTGTCAATTATGTGTGGTGTTTTTTATTGACTGTGCAATGCACCCAGTCTGCACCCACGATTGTCTTGGCAGGGTGCAGGCGCAAGCCCACTGTCTTGAGATGCTGTAGAAGTGTTCTGAAGTTGGTCACCATGTCCTCCCAGGTGTCGCACCACATGATAACGTCATCGACGAACGGCGCCGCACAGTGAGACAAACCAGCTGCTGCCAGCTCCTTCTCCATAACCCGCTGGAAAATTGCCGTGGCGTTCACGTGACCAAAACACAGCCGCGTGTAGGTCAGTCGCTTGCCACTGTCGGGTGCGTGGAAGGCCACGTGCTGCTGCGCCTCTTCGCTCAGGTTGAGCTGCCAAAAGCCCGCTCTAAAGTCCGCCTTGACCAAGAATTTGTGCCCCCTAATTCGCCTAAACAGTTCTTCCGGTAGTGGCAGGCCGTAACTGTCCACCACTGTGTTGCCGTTGACGTTGCGCAGGTCGATGCAGAACCGCTTGTCGGTCCAGCTACCGTCGGGTGCTCGCTTCATAGGCAACGTGATAGCTGAAGCATGCGGACAGGTCGTTGGAATTTCTTTTACGATGCCCGCATCCAGCATCTCCTGCACCTTCTCCTTGGCAAACTTCACCTCCTCTTCTGTGTAGCGTCTGGGTGCGCTCCACATACGTTTGGAGGGATCGATCAGTTTGAAGTCAGCTACGTCCCCTGTGTAGCCAGGCAAGTCCTGCAGACTGTAAGCAAATGCCCCTCGCTCCTCCAACAGCATCTGCACCAGCTGGTCCATTTGTGCAGGCGATGCATCTGGGTGGTTGCCCAAGATCCATTTGCCCTCATCGTGCACTGTCCATCTGGCGTCATGCACATCTTCTGTTGCGCCATCGGGCCCAAGTTGGTCCAGAGCTGCTGGGTCGGCCTGGTACCACTTCACTTGGCCAGAATCATGCTCTGCTGTAGCAGCGAAACCTACTGCAATGCAGGTTGGCAAGCTCCTGCTGCAGCAAGTGCATGTTGAGGTGTGGTGGGACGCCATGTGGCAGGGGAAAGTAGCCAGCTTGCAGTGCTGATCCAGTGGCTGCTGCCCCAATGCTGTTGGTAACCTGCATTGCTGCTGTGGAGCACAGCACTGAGAAGAAACAGAGCAGGCACATCAGCACTGTGCGCGCAGTGATGACCTTGCCAGAGTGACGCACTGTGGCGACCACAGAGACCTTTGTTTGCGGTGCGTCCTGCTCTGCCGTCGGTTGCAAGCCAGGGCCTGGCCTGGGCCCTCTGTTGTGCCGACGCTTGCGTGCGCGCCGTGTGTCGCCAAGGTTGTTAGTGGGCACAGGTTCTGCCACATTATACTCCCTTGCGCGCATGGGGTTGCCTGGGCGCACTGCTGCTCCCGCCATGCTGACCAATCCACGCATGATCTTTGAGGGGTACTTCCTCAGCGGCAAGTCCACAAAGAAGTGGAACATGCCTAGCAGCAGCAGCACCATGTGTGTCGTGATCCAGCTGATGCCCGGCAGCAGCTGACCAGCAGCCTTGGACCAGTCAAAGCCCCATAGCTTGCCTGCTGGCTCCTCCAGTGGCTGCTGTGCTTCTGCCTGCTCCTGCTCCTGCTCCTGCTGTTGCTGCTGCTGCTGCCGCCCCCTGCCCTTGCGGCCGCGCCCACGCCGGCGCCTGCGCTTGTTGTGCTCACCCCCAGTTTGTTGTTGCAGCCAAGCATCTGCTGCACTGCCATGAGGGCTGAAATACTCGATGTCAGCAGTCACTGGGTTGTAAGCATCCACCAGCTCTGGGAGACTGTCGCTGTCACTGCCTGTGCACAGCTCAGGCATAGCGGTTGACCCAGTGGAGCTGCTGCTGTCCAAGTCCTCTTGCACCTGCTGTGGCACACCACCATTCAGGCCCAGGTGGTCCAAGTACCAGCGATCGTTCACTTCAAATGGCCCAGCATCCAGTTCTGTGATAACTCCTGCCTGAAGCAGCCGTTCGAGCTCTGCATTGGCTAGAGTGTTCTCCTCTGCAGTAAACGGCCTGTAGTTGATGCCCGGCACTGCTGCTGCTGAGCCCTCAAGCTCCTCTGTGTCCCTGCTGTCCTCCTCCCAGATGGTGGCAGCCGCCATGTTGCCACTGCTGATGCTGCTGTTGCCGTTCTTGACATAGCCACGCACGGGAATGCCGTGTATAATGTCAAGCCTGCCCTGTGCTGCCTTGGGACGGAAGCATAGCATGTTGAGGGCTGGATCCACATACCCAAACACCGGCAGCAGTGTCTTCTTGTCCAAGCACACCTTAAACATGCCACCCGCGTCTCCCTCCAGCACCCAAGCACACGGAACGGGCAGGACTGCTGCCAGTGGGTGTCCCTTGGCAAGTGTGAGAACCAGCGGTCCTGTCCTGCCGATAATCTTCTTGGACGGCAGCCCATCAATGCCCTTGACAGACGGCACCTGATTTGTTCTGAAGATGTAAGTACCCCACTCGCCACAAGCCACCTCAGTGAACAGCAGCAGTGTGGCACCTGAGTCCTGGAACGCCATATCTACTAGCACATCACGCCCATCCGGGGTTGTTAGTGTCAATCCTTCCTGTTTGTTCGTGCCCACCAGGAAGTCCAGCGTCACAGGCATTGACTGGCGTAGGGTGTAATCGATTGCCACTGGCTTGAAGCCATACTGCAGCATGACTGACTCCAGGAGGCTGCGGCTGCTTGCCGCCGCTGCTGCAACAGGGCCACAGCGCCCAGAACTGCTGCTGGACACCATGCTGGCAGTACCCTTTGCTGCTGTTGCCTCCTGCAGAGCCTGCTGCCCTCCCTGCTGTGCACTGCTGCTACCATGTGCTCCACCAGCCTCCTGCACACCCAGAAGGTCTCCAAAAGCAGATACCCTGCTCGCCACAAACCGCTGAATGTCAAGCAGCGTGTGCAGTAGCCCCCTGCTGGTGCCGTCCAGCTCTCCTAAGCCAGCAACCAGTGCATTGGTGATGCGTGGCATGGAACGCATGGCATTCAGGTCTGTAGGAAGAGCTGAGGGTGGTAGGAAGCCCTTGGGCACAGGCTGCCTGACAACCCTGCCCTGCTGCACTGCACCAGCTCCTGCCTGTGCACGTGTCCCAACCAGTGCATACTCATGTCCCGTTGAGTCAAAGAGCCCACCTGCCAGATCCTGCTGCCAGTCTGCTAAGCCCACATAACAGAAAGAGGGCCCAAAGTGCATTGTTTCCTGCTGCTGCTCCTCACTCACATACCCGCCTGCATCCGGCAGCACCATCATTGCTGCTTGTTCACCGGTGCTGTCGCCAACTGCACCAGTGATAGCCAGCGGTGTGTGAGAGGGTGGCAGCCCTGCCATTGGCTGCTGCATTGCCGAGCCGCCCATGGGCCAGTAGCTGGAACCAGCAGACCCCATGCCTGTCATGTAAGCTGCATAAGCCCCATACGGCTCTGCTGCTGCGCCATAAGCCATGTTCATGTACCGCTGCTGCTGTGTGTGCTGTCCAATGAACTGCTGCATAGCTGGCGGCAGCTTGTTGCTCTGCATCATCCTCCGCAGCAGCTCCTTGCAACGCCCCAGCCGTGGCTTCAGCTTCTGCTGCATGCAGCGGGAGATGTAGTGCACCATCCCCTGCTCAGGTGCACGCTCCGTGGGGCCCTCCCACTTCTCTGGAGCCAGCTCTGGCTTGTCCATATAGCAGACACCATCTGAGTGGCCCTTGGCAAAGCCACAGATGACACACGCCATAACTGCTGACCCAACACCCAAGCCAGGTGGCCCTGCGTACTGCTGCTGCCTGCCGTTGCTGCCACCATAGCCCCTGTTACCCCTGCTGTTTTCTGGCTTGTTGTAAGCCCTTGGCAGCCCTTGCCCCAGTCCTGCCGGTGCTGCGCCTGCTCCTGCTGCTGCCATAGCCACTGCCTGCTGCACCATGATTGCCAGCGTGTTGACGTCCAAGGTTCCAGCGCTGCTGCCAATGCTGCTGCTGCTTTTGTTGGCAGTGCTGCCCTCCTGCGCTGCTGCCATAGCCAGCCCCGCCATGCGCCTGCCCTTGCAGTCTTGGTTCAGGTGTGGCCGCTTTGTTGCAGGACAGTCCAGGCAGACAGCAGAGGGGTCCTTGGGGTCGATCTCCGCCATGTCAAAGCCCTTGGTGATGAGCAGCTTCTCACGCGCACCCATCTTGCTGAGGTACTGCTGTGTAGCCTCATTCTCCCGGCGAGAACGCAGCAGCGTCTGCACCAGTGTACTCTCCTCACCTGCGCGCCGGGCGTTCTTGCTGCTTCCAGCTCCCACACTGCTGTTGCCCACCATAATCAATGCCTGCTGCGCCAGCACGCCATCCTGGTGGAGGTTCTTCTCGAATTGCTGAACTTGGTCAGCTAGTGATTCCAGCGCAATGTGAGTTCTGTTGGACGCATAGTACTCCTCCTTGCGCTGCCGTGCAAACTGCCTGCTGCTGGCATTGCTGAGACCCTTGCAGAAGGTGGTAATGTCTGCACCTGCTGGCACAATGCCCAGTGTCTTGACACTCTCATACAGCACTGCCACGCGCTGCGCAAACTCCTGCACCTGCCTGCTGCCCTGGGAACCCTCACTCTGCAGCTGGTAGAACTCAGCCTGCTCCTTGCTGCTGGCCACTCCGTATGCTGCGTCCATCATACACCAGAAAAGCTCCATGACACAGCTGTGAGGGCTCCACTTCCTCATCCCCACAGTCATGAAGTATTTATTGTCCTGCGTGCTCTTGACCAGCCTGTCACTGAGCGTTTTGAAGAAGCCCAGCATAGCAGTTTGCATAGGATCTGTTGTTGCAGGAGGCAGGCCGCCGCCGCCACCGCCGCTGCTGTTGCCAGTTGAGTCCTGCTGCTGCACAAGTGGCGAAGAGTTTGCTGTCAGCGCCTGCTCCAGCCCAACACTGTCCTCAAGTGCCCAGCCCTTGGCAACCGCAGCAATGTGTACTTTCTCATACCTCTCCTTGATCAATGCTGCCAGCGTCTGCTCTGCCAAGTCACTGTTGGGGTGACGCTTGCGCACAAACTCCAGAGCAGCTGCTTCCAGCTCCTGTGGAGGATACCAGCCCTGGTCAGCAGCCCTGACATGTTTCTCCAAGACCTGCCCAGCCTGCTCCACTGCTTTGGCACCATCGGAGCGTATGACAGTCAACTGGGCAATCTCGGCAATCTCTTCACCAGAGTGCTTGTCCAGCTTCTTGTCCATGGCTGCATTGCGCTTTTGGCCCTGGTTCCACCTGACAGCACGCTGCCATTCTCCGAAGGAATCCACTCCAGGCTGTCCAGACCATAGCTTTGGTATCATGGAGTTGCTGCTGCTGCTTCCAGAGTCCAGCTTGCCCCCAAAAGACAGACTGCCAAGGCCAGCCATGCTGCTGGTGGCCTGCTCGAAGAGTGGATTGGTGAAAACAAGAGTGCTGTCCTCCTGCTGCTCGCCAATGTGCTGATCCTGGTCACCAGAGTAGCTGATCAGTCCAGAGCCCAAATTCTCCTGGTTGTCAGCGCCACCTGCTTCCTCCGACGCACGCACTTGACCAACAGCTTGCCGAACCACCGATTGGAACTGCTCCGAAAGCGATCCAGACGTTGGAAATGGCTGCTGTCCACGCCTGCCCGCTGAAGAAGCCAGCCTGGAAATGGGCCAGCTCTGAAATGCACCAGTGGATCTTCCCAAAAACCCACGCAAGTAAACTATAATAGTATTTAAAACACCTTAATGCTTACTAGACGCGCCGCGATGCCCCCAGTAGCCAGGCACGTGGCAGCGCCCACCACCCACTAGTGGCCCTTTCACTAGCGCCCGCAGTTGAGCACTAGCGAGCTACTACAAGTGTATAAATGCAAATGTGGCACTCGGCTTGTGGTTTGCTGCCTAAAGCTTGCAGCAATGATGCTTCGCAGCCAGCTGGCTGCTCTGAGGGTAGCAGATACTCACTTGTAGTCCTTTGCAAAGTGTTGATGCGCTGTATGAATGTATGAGTGATGTTCAGGCACCCGGTTCGACCACAGGTCGCTGCTGGGGCTGGTTGCTGCACCTGTGCGCTCTGAATTGGGGATTCAAATGAGCGAGTACTCGGGAAACACTGCCAGAAGTTTACACCAAGCACTGTCAAAGCCGAGTGCGACGCACAGAGCACCACAGCGGCACAAAGGAATCGGCACTGCAGGCGGTAAACCCTGAACCCGCCAGTGATCCTTCACCTGTGCATCGCAGCACCAAACTCATCGCATACAACTCCCAAGCACTTAACCACCAATAATAGCACTGCCACGCAGCAGTATCTGGCATGATCTGATATCACCCAGAGTCCTTGTTGACTCAACATGATTAGTCAACTATCACACTGATTCTGCTAAGGCATGTGTTGTATAGCCTTGTACACAGCATAACCTTCCTGTGAGGATTACTGCTCACTCAGCAGGAATCGGTCAGTGTAGCTGCTGCTCGTGTCACCCCTCCCCCCGCTTTCACCACTCAACATAGGTGACCCAGTGTAGCAATGCCTTTGAACTGCTCGCAACCCCCTTTCCCCTGCTGTCACCAGTCAACCGAGGTGACCCAGTGCAGCCGTGCTTTCAAACTGCTCAGCACTACTGGGGGTAGCAGGGGGACCCAATGGGGTGTGCTTAGTGCACCCCCCTTTCCCCTGCTTTCACCACTCCAACTTGGTGGCCACAGACAGTACGGGCTTTTACAGATGATTCTTATTGTTGCACAGGGCGACTGAACAGGGAGACTGCGCACGGCAGCATGGTCTGCTGTCTGGGAGGCACCCCACTGTGGCCACAGTACCCCAAGCAGGCACACACAGCGATTGCCATGCTTTCCAAAGGTGCCCCAACGACTTGGTTTGTAATGTTTCCACGCTACGCGGACCAAAGGTGCACTGCTTGTACGATGCTCGAGCTTCGGAATGTCGTTGGCCGATGTGTGCGGCAGGCCTTGTAGATACACCCATAAAAATAAATTTGCATTTCAATTCAATCGCGCACATAACGAGGACGAAATGCGCTCGTTGGCTCGACAGCAGCAGCAAGCATCGCGAGTTCGATCGGTTCTTGCACCCAGCACACTGCTGGTCCCGGACCCGCGATGCGTTCCGTGTGGTCTCCATGATTTGTCCAACATACGTCTGGTTTCATTTGGCGTTCGTTTGGCGTCTGCCTTTTCGCAAATTCATTCCTTCCTGCCTAAACCCTGCAGGCATGAGGGCCACAGGCTCTTCGGAGTTCCTCCTTCGAGTACAAGATTTGGCGCATTGGATTCCTCTATGCTTTCGGACCTTCTTCAGGTGTGCGCACTCACCGCCGAGGCAGTCCTGTCAAATCGGCGCGAGTGAGGTCAGGTCCACATTCCTTGTGAGGGGCTTGTGTCGGTGATGCCCCCACTATCTGCTGATGTTGAAGCCGCATGAGCGATTTCGTAAATCTTGACCGTCGTTCAGCTACTGCACAATGCTTTGGCCCTGCACCAGGTTACCCCCTGCCCTTTTGGGCCAGCTGCTGGTGGTGGGTGTGTTTTGGACCAGCTGATGATGGTGGGCTGGGCTGCAAGCCATTGCACATTGTGGAGCGTATCCTGCTTGCCTAGCCAGAATGCTCAGGCGCCTCGCACCTCTTCTGAGCACTGGGACAACAAGGAGACTGTGGCATCGTCAGCCAAACAGCGCGCAGGCAAGAAGAGCCCACCACTGGTAGCACACACACACTATCACATTGGCTGCTACGAATCAAAAGACAACCGCTCTTGTTCGACCAGCCTCTCGTCCAATCACATGCATCCTGAGTGGTTACAGCAGCACATTTAATTTGCACCTGCACCTGGCAACTGCAAGATGCGCCAGGGACTAGCTGACACAGCTATAGCTGCCATGTGGTGCCCAACCTCAACCAAAATCCCCTTGACCAGCATCACCCCATATCTGGCCAACAACAACATGGCGTAAGGCGCTACATTCACGGCACGCCAAAGGGTACTGGCTCAGGTGCTGGTGATGTGCCTGATTACAGCATACAGACAAAACACACACTTTTTCGTGGCAAGGTCACCCTGCCACAGCATGCTCCATGTAGAGTAACACCCTGCTAGCTGCTGCGGTGAGATAACCCACCGCCCTCCCCCCGCCCCGAAAGTTGAAGAAATGCCTACAGCCAGCAGAGAGCATTCCAACCATTCAAGACGTGGTTCCTTGGGGGATGTCCCGCCTGCAAACCTGCACGCCTGGCCCAGAAAAGGATCTGCTGTCTGCTGCACGCCAAGGCCACACATACAGTGCTTCTCAGCTGCACATGCAGGCGTTGTCATTGGCGGGCTTGCAACCGTTGCAACAAAGAGCGTCCACAGATTGCATCTGTTTGTGCACTGTGGCCCCCGACAGCATAAACTGGGCTGGAACCACTGGCTGCCATGTAGAGTGTGTCTGCGCTGGGAACAACAGCAGCGCGTCAACTTGGGTTCGAAAATCACCAACCTCACTAAGCACCCTGCAATGCTAACAAACGCACACTGAATGTGTGATTTCTGTGCGCTCCCACGCACTTCTACGCAACTTCGGAATGTCACATCCTTGGATGGTTCATGCATTGGCTGGATGCACTCCCTGTGTCTGCGCACACACCCCGGACAACAAACGCACACACACCCCGCACACAAAACAGTGGGCGAATGCCAGAAACTACCCGCTGCTCCGACAGACCCAACAGCAGCATTCACGCGCTTCAAAACACCCCCAAACACACACTCATGTGTTTAACACTCCCCACACAACATGCCCCACCCCATCCCCACCCTGCAGGGTGCTGCACGGCACTACTTGCGGCTGCAAGGAAGTGCCGCTGCAATACACAACACTTGAGCATTGTTGGGCAGTCCTTGATACCACTAGGGCCAACACCTTATTCAACACACACTGTCGGTCACCATCAATCCACCGCCAGGCCTCAACACCAGCTTTGACAGCTCGCCATGCCTTTTGTGCCTGTGGTGCTGCCCACCAACACAGCATGCTTTCTGGCGCCACACCACAGACACCATCAGTGCTGTGTCCCTTGCTCCTGCTGGTGCCCCTCTACGCATGCTGGCAGGGACCAACACCCGCACATGACCACAGCTGAGCACGCCACACACGCCCCTCACTGAGAGACCCTCACCATCCTTACCATGCCAGCACCCAACTCCCTGCACCCTGCAACCATCCGTGCTGTTGGTGATGTTTGTCCCACCTTCTGTCGCTCATTACGGCCACTCAGGGGCACGAGCACCAGCATAGGTGTGTTGATGCAATGCGCTCACAGCACCTCCCTCACTGCACTTTCACCTGCTGCATCCCCTTGAGCAGCAGGTGGCGTGGGGGCTTGTAGAACCGCAGCAGCAGCGAGCTGAGCACCACACTCACACTGCTGAACACCATGCAGCCCCCTGCAACCCAGGGAGGCATCTTGAAGCGCCAGTGGGGGTACAGCACCCCTGCCGCGATGGGGATCATGAGCACGTTGTACATCATGGCCCAACAGAAGTTCCACTTGATGCGCATGAAGGTCTTGCGGGACAGGTCCAGAGCAATCATGACCTGATCAAGGCTGTCACGCATCAACACATAGTCAGCAGCCTCCACTGCAGCAGGCAAGGGCCACAACGCAGCAGTAGCAAGCAGGGACAGGGGAAAGACGCACAGCCGGTCAGAGCAAGTGCCACCAGCAGCAAGGATGCACCAACATGTAGCCGCGCTCTGCACCCACCACATCAGCTCAACAAGACAAGCCCATCACTGCTCCACATCTAGCCTGCCCAAGTGCATATGCTTTGCTGCTGCCCGTCACCCGTGTGTCCTCAAACTCTGCTCACCATCCCTGAGACCATGCATGACCCATCAAGAATGCAGGCACCCTGCCAATGAATTCAAGTCCTTGCTGCCACCATAGGGAGGGTGGTGGTCCCTCCAACAGTCTCGGTCTCAATTTACAGAGTCTTACAGTTCTCACAGCAGCAGCTTTCTAGACCAGTGCAGCAATCAGTGGTCCCCTGGACCGGAGGGAGCTGACAGAGATGCACCGACATCAGACAAGTATCAGGTGAAACAATTCCATTATGATAAACACGTTTACCAATATGTGCGTGTCGGAACGCACTTTTTGAGCCCGTCGTCATGACATGCACTTCATGGTCGTAACTCATGTGTCACACACACACACAATGTGACTCGCACGTGTGCTACATGCAAACTGCACATCTGTACCCTACATCTAAGACACCCTCCACACCCAGCGCAGCACCCTCACCTGCAATGTCAGTACCAGAGCCAATGGCCATGCCCACATCAGCCGCCGCCAGTGCTGGTGAGTCATTGATGCCGTCACCAACCATGGCCACCACCCGCCCAGCCGCCTGCAGCTCCCGCACCACCCCCGCCTTGCCTGCAGGCAGCACCTCTGCTGACACCTGGGAGGAGGGGATGGCCAGCTCCTGCGCTACTGCACGTGCTGTCGCCTTGTTGTCGCCTGTCAACAGGTGCACCTGCACGTTCTGTGGCCACAGACACAACCAGCAGGCCGCACACGGACGCGCAGCGAAGGCAAGCAAGGCACTGTCAGGACACAGACGATGCGCACGTCTACACACTGCTGCTGCAACTGGAGTGTCGGGCCCAACCTACAGTTTCCGACCCGCTGCAGCAGCAGAACCATGGTACAGCTTTTCCAAGATATGCCGAATAACATCTTCTGCTGCAGCTCACCCAGGACACCCGGCAGGGAGGCTTACACCCCCCCACCACCACCCAGCAGCAGCCAATCCACTCCCATAGCTCGTTTCCCCCCGGGCACCCCACCCACCTGCGCCTGCAGGGCTGCCACCACAGTCCGTGCCTCAGGCTTGAGCGGGTCAGCAATAGCCAGCGCGGCCACCACATTCCCATTGATGCCCACCAGCACACAGGTGCGTGCCTGGCCCTCATGCAGGGTCATGAAGGCCTGCGCATCAACACCAATTGATACAGCTTGCTCCAGCATCAGCCGCCGGTTGCCCAGCGCCAGGCGCAGGCCCCCAGTGCTGCCGTGCTGCTGGGTGGTGAGGGTGCGCGGGCTGCCGGAGGCAGACTTGCGGGGCTGCGTGGCAACGTTGTCGGGGATGAAGGTCGTCACGCCCTTGCCTGGGTGCGTCTGCGCGGCAGAAGGGGGAGCGAACAGCAGGCGCAGCAGGGCATGGGTGAGGCACAAGCAGGCGCGGTGTGGAATGATTGTTGCGACAAGTGGAGATACGGACTTGCTCCGCGGCAGAAGGTGCATCACTGACATGGCAAGACAAGTAGCACACCCTCAAGTGGTGCTAGCTCACACGGGCAAATTTGTCTGCTGCAGAACACACAGGCCTGCCCTAAGGTGCTTCTCGCTTGCATAACTGCCACTTCGTAGAGCTTTCAGCGCCTTGTGCCCTTCCTTCGAAAACTGCAGTCAATCCGTACCTCAACATCCGAAACATGCAGCAGCCCGTTGGACAGCAGGTAGCGCAGCCGCCCCGGAGTCGACGGCATGCCACCCCCATGCGACACACCCCTCCTGGTCCCATCATCCCCCATGTGCACCACGTGATGGTGGTGCTCCTGCTCCTGCATCCTGCTGCCAGCCCCCTTGGGGCTGTTGGGCGCACTACTCCGCCGATAGAACCCGCCGCCCGCAGCTGCCGACCAGTGCTGCCCATGCGCACCCCCGTGGCTGTGCCTAGGGTGGCAGAAGCTGTTGGCGCTGTCTGGCGCTGCATGCGGCGACGCGAGCGAGACATCAACCAGCTGTATGCTGCCGCCAGCACTGCCCAGCCCCCGTGTGGGGCTGTGACTGCGGCTGCCAGGTCCTGCAGGATGCTGCACATGGTGCCACTGCTGCTGCGCTGGCGTGCTGCTGCCACTGTGGTCATCGTCCAAGCTGAACGTGGCAGTGAAGGCTCGCTGCTGCACGACAGGGGGCGTGCAAGGGGCGTGCGCATGCGCGTGTGCGTGGTGGCTGCCTGCCTTGCCGCTGCCGCTGCTGCTGTTGTTGCCATCGCCTCGGAAGTCAAAGGTCCAGCCTACGATGTGCTGCTCAGTGGGCTCTTGGGAGGCCAGCCTGGCTTCTGAAAACTCCAGCACTGCACGTGCCAGCGGATGCTCACTGGACGCCTCTGCTGCTGCTGCCAACTCACACACCTGGGCGCGACAGAGGCAACCGGACAAGCATGGTCAGCGCGACAAGTACAACCAGCATGTTGCGCGAGTTATGTCTCATATTGCGCGGCAGCAACTGGGGCAAAAACTTGACAACAACACGTGCACGTGTACAATATGCAATGCCGCTGTGCATTATCGAAACAAAACAGGAGGCGCCTGCTGCAGTGCGATGCAAGCAGCATGCCGTCCGGGCCGTACAGCCACTCTAAAAAGTGAATGGGCATGGGCAGTGCCTGCAGCATACACACATTCCCGCTGCCCCTCTCACCTGTTGCAGTGTGTAGTGCTTGCTGAACACTGCTGCCTCCATGACCTGCGGCCTACCCAGTGTGAGGGTGCCTGTCTTGTCAAAAATGACGGTGTTCACATTATTGCCCCGCTCCAACGCATCACCACCTGACAGGCAGACAGGACAACGGCAAGCACACAATCAAAATGTTTGGAAACCAACCAACCAACACTGCCAACACTGCCACCACAGCGATAACACATCTTCTCGACAACACGCCTGGCAACAAGCCTTTCCAGCCAACACCCATGCAGCCAACACATGCGGCTCCTCTCCTGCAGTCCATCAGAGCTTCCCAGCCCCTCTCACCCTTGATGAGGATGCCCAGCTGAGCACCCACTCCAGTGCCCACCATGACAGCGGTGGGTGTGGCCAGGCCCAGGGCGCAGGGGCAGGCAATGACCAGCACCGCAATGCCAAACAGCAGCGCAAACAGGAAGGGGGTGTGGCCCATGGGCAGCCAGGAGTCGGGAAAGGCATGGGTCTTGCCGGCAATGTACCTGCAAGGAAGAAAAAACACCCACGGGGTTGGCAGACACCCAGCAAGCTTGTACCAACCATCACTGTTGTCCTCAAAAGTAACCGCCAATGTTGAATCAAGGGTTTGAAGCAGGGAGGTACGAGGTGAGTGCATCAGCAGGAGGCACATGTCAACAGGCACGTTTGCTGCCTGGGGCAGGGCACCGAACTGCCAACACCACAACCCATACAATGCAGGCACTGCTGAATTTGGGCTGAATCATTAAGGATTGAAGCTGTCTAGTAATTCCTGGTGATGGTGGAGCCAGCAGCATATCACACAGATGCACAGCTACAGCTACCGCAACAGCCACCCCCGGCCCTCACCATGTGGTCCATGTCAGGAGGGCAAGCCCCACCACCAGAGGTACGAAGATGCTGGCCACATAGTCTGCATAGGCCTGAATTGGTGCCTTGCTCAGCTGCGCGCGCTCCACCAGGCGGACAATCTGCGACAGCACGGTGTCGGCACCCACCCTGGTGGCCTGCATGATCAGGGCGTTGCCTGGGGCAGGAAGGGGAGAGGGCAGGGAGGGGAGAGGATGGACAGAGAAGTTGGGATGGGTGAAAGAAGCCAGGATGCGATGCGCAGGCAACACAGTCAGCTGTATGCAGCACCCCCACCCCCTGTTGTTGCTGACAGCATCCAGAGGAGCTCCAGGCAGGCATCACCCTGCAGGCAACCTCTCAATATTTCTTCAGCCAATCAGCACACACCTGTGTTGATGGTGCCTCCTATGAGTGTGTCTCCCTTCTCCTTCCAAACTGGCTGCGACTCCCCTGTGATCATGGCCTCATTGATGTAGGAGGAACCAACCACCAGCTGGCCGTCAGCAGGGATACGACCACCGGGCAGCACCTGGTGCAGGCAGCAGCACAAACACCATCCATTCATCTGTGAATGTGTGTATATTCTGTAGGATCGCATGCTAGCTAGCATGGCATGCATGCTACATGGTATGCCCTATGCTTACACAACTAGACGCAAACCTGAAGTAGAATGCAGTCCCTAGCCACACACGCCACCTACATCCTCGGGTCGGCAAAACAAACACATGCACATCATGCTCTGTCGACCGTTTGTGTAGCCCATCTGACTAAACCCAGGGGCCGTCCCTTTATACTGTACTCAACTTTTCTCCCCATCAGCACAGCGCTTCCTGTGCGTCTCACCCTTCCCACCCCTCACCCCTCCTCTCCCTCTTCCCACCCCGCTTCCCATCCACACACCCTACAACCACAGCTTCTGTCCTCCACGACCCACCTCTCAACCCCCCCCCCCCCCCCGGTCCTCCCTCCTCCTCTCTTTCCCAAGGTAGTAGTACCTTGAGCAGGTCTCCATGGTGCACCAGCCTGCTGCTGATGGTCTGCTCCGCCACCACCCTGCTGTCCCCATCCAGCTCCACCACCACCGCAGACTCAGGAGCCAGGCTCATCAGTGCCTGAATGGCCTCACTGGTCTTGCCCTTGGCCTGACACTCCATGTACTTGCCCAAGATCACTACAGTGATCAGCATCGCACTCGTCTCAAAAAAATCCTGCGCACAGAAGCAGCGGCGACAGGGATGCACAGAGCAGAGGGTGGGACGTGAGCGCGAGTGCATGCAGCGTGTGACTTGTAAACACACCACTGTGTTGTTCATGGGTCTGAAGGAACCAGATGCACGGCCGGTACGTACACGTAGCACCCGTACCTCATGCACCCTACACGTAGCCCCTAAAAAAACGCACACACCCCTCCTTTATCACAACCGCATCCCCCCCCCCCCGGGGCTCACCGTGGGCACGTAGTGGTGAGCGTCGTGCTGCACCAGCCTGTGGTGCAACACGCTGATGACGCTGTAGAAGTATGATGCGTCAGTGCCCAGCGCCACCAGCACATCCATGTTGGCTACACCACGACGCAGCGCCTTCCACGCACCACGGTGGAACCGCCACCCGATCCAAAACTGCAGTACAGTAGCATGCAACACATGCATGACACGAGGCAGTCAGTTGGTATCGGGCTACCGCCAGACACATGCAGGCTCAAGAGTGAACAGCTGGCAGGCAGCGAAGACAATAACAAGCAGGAGAACTGGCGCTGGCTATCACTGCGCAAACATAAAGCAGTGCCGGCTGAAGCGATGGCGCCATAGGGAAACTAGCCAGGCCCAAGACCACATGCAACTGTGACTTGTTGCGCCCACCCCCCTGCACGGGTGTAGCCAGCACCCACTTGAGCAGCTCATCGCAACGAAAGCCCAACACAGGAGCCGCCAGCAATCGATGGAACACTGCAGCACGACACAAACAGCACAGCACTGTGTCACGCACTGCACCAGCAACATCCTTTATGCATGGTGTGTTGCAGCTGCCTACATGTATCATAGTATGCCACCCCATGATGCAGCCTCCTGCAGTTGACACCCTTTCAAAATGCAACCTCAATCTGCCAATCATGTCAGCTACCTACACAGGACCCCCATTCCCACTGGATCCTACCGCATCGTAACCTTGCTCCGCATGCACCCAATTACCACCCCGCACATGTTTTGATGCCACCTGTGTCATGTCCCCCCCCCCCCCCCCCCCGGCACAACACAGGCAATCACCACCTCCCTTACAACTAGCAAACTACACAGCTATTGCCCGCAAAAGTACCCTGGCACCTGACATCAACGCAATTGTTCACCTATCCTTGCAGAACCATCCTTGCAGCGCAATCTTCTGGTGTGCACCGCATGACCTCCCTCTCCCGGCCCCCGCACCTGGCCACATGGGCAGCACCATGGACAGCTGCAAGCTCCAGCCCCTGACCCCTCCCCCCCCCCCCCCCCCCCCCCCCCCCCCCCCCCCACACACACACACACACACGGACACAGATACACCACAAATCCCCCACATTCCAAATTCATGTGAAGGACATGAATGAGCGTGTTTTCAAAAGCAACCCATCCAAGACTGCTGTCTTGGGCCTTGCCATGCTGTGGCTGCTGCATGTGCCAGCTCGCCTGGCCACATGGGCAGCGCCATGGACAGCATGAACACCGGCACCGTAAACACCATGGCCATCAGGAACAGCACCCCACACCCCCCCCCTTCACACCCACCCACCCCACCCTGCCCCACCAAAACCTCGGCCATGCCCCACACCCAGCAACCCGCCGCCGCACATGTAAGCCTATGCTACTTGCGTCTGTGCCATGCCCCCCTCCCCACACGCACACAATCTGGTGTGCGCAGCATGCCCTCCCTCTCCCTTTCACCCCCACCTGGCTGCATGGGCAGCCCCATGGACAGCATGAACGCAGGCACCGTAAACACCATATCAACTTATGTGTGCTGTCAGGGCCTTGCCAGTCATCACCCTCTCAATATCCTCACCTGGCCACACGGGCAGCACCATTGACAGCATGAACACGGGCACTGTGAACACCAGCGCCATCAGGAACAGCACCCCCCCCCTCACACACACACACACACACACACACACACACACACACACACACACACCGCGCCCTGCCCCACCAAACCCCCACAACCGCCAGCCCGCCGCCGCACATGTAAGTGTACGCTGGTGTGCGCAGCACGCCCTCCCCCGCCCCCCTCACCTGGCCACATGGGCAGCACCATAGACAGCATGAACACAGGCACCGTAAACACCATGGCCATCAGGAACAGCTGCCTCCAGGCCCGCAGCTCCTCAGCATGCTCAGCAGCACCCCTGTTGCTGCTGCACTCATCCAGCAGCGACGCTTCAAACCCAGCTGCGGTCACAGCATCAATGAAGGCACGAGGCCCCGTGCTGGTGGGGTTGTACCAGATCTGCGCGCAGCGACAACAGCACGCACACACATTTCATCAGCTGGTCACAAACTCACTGCTTCTTCAGATTCTTGATTCCCTGCAATCGCAGTTGAGCACTCCGCCCCAGCAGAGAACCAAGCCCGTGCTGCAGCTTGAGTGCAAAATGGCCACACAGCATGACAGCTGACATGCTCCCCAAAAAAAGGCGCCACTCCTTACCCCCAAGCAGCTGTGTGCCATGCCCCCCACACCCACCTGCGCCTTCCTGGTCTGAGTGCCCCCCCCCCTTCCTCTAAGCAGGGAGCCATCCCACGTTACATGGCGAAAGCCAACGAATTCCTGTGCAACTGCTGCACTCACCGACCATCACTCCTGCTGTACACCCAGCCCCCCCCCCCCCCCCAAACACAGTCATGCCCCACACACACACCTGCGCTTTGCCGGTCACCACGCTGACATCTGCCGCCGACACACCGGGCACCGCCCTCAGTGCTGACTCCACGCTGCTGCTGCATGCGCTGCAGGTCATGCCCGCCACCGCTAGCACCGCCTCCTCCTGGCCCGCTGTGGCCAGCAGGTGTGCGTCAAAGCCCATGTCCTCCACTGCACTGACCAGCGCGTCAGGGGTCAGCACAGCACTGCTGTACGTCACCTCAGCCTCACCCTGGGGGGGAGGGAGTGAGAAGGGGTGGGTGGGTGGGCGGGGGGATGAGGGAAGAGGGGGAAGATGGTGAGAAGGAGCAGAAGGAGGGGGAGTAAGTGAGGAGGCATGTGGAGTGGGCGCCTGGTGAGGAGTGACAGCAAGTACCGATGTTGTGTGGCGAGCAGGGGTGAGTCAAAGCCCATGTCTTCAACTGCGCTGACGAGCACATCAGGGGTCAGCACAGCACTGCTGTACGTTACCTCAGCCTCACCCTGGGGGGGGGGAGGGCAAGAGGAGGAAAAGGGGGAAGAGGTGTGACCCAGCAGGAGTAGAGCGGAGTGAGTGAGGAGGCGTGTGGAGTGGGCACCTGATGAAAGGTGATACCAAGTAAAGGGTTTGTGCTGATTAGAGTATGTGTGTCAACTGGCAACAATGACAGCAGAATGGGTCACAAGTAGGTGCGACCAGGGGCTATCAAATGAAGTGCATCCAGTGCCTTTGCCAGCAGATAGGCTGTGCAGTGCCACCCCGCCCTGCCCACCTGTGTGAGGGCCACTGCTGCATGAGTGACGCCAGGCAGGGCCATCAGGCCACGCTCCACTGCACCTGAGCACGCCCCACACGTCATGCCACCAACATGCAGCCGAGCAACCTGAAGAAGCAGCAGCAACAACATCACACAGCACAAGGCAACCCTCAGCAGGCTCCAGGGCGCCCCATGGTACAGCCTGCGTGTACGGCTCTTTCGTTGCCCATGCCACACCAGTGCCAGTTGCTCGTCTGGCTCTTGGGGTCTACTGTGTGCTGAAGATACCGTCCTGGTCACTGCTGTTGCTCGTGACTGTCATAGTATCCATTCCCTCTGCGCTGCTGCTGCCAAACATCCAAAACCCTGCCAGCCTGCTGCATCCTCCTCCCCCTCCCCTTCTGCTGCTGCTGCTGGAGATATACACGCCTGTTGTGCAATTGTCGCCCCTGCTGCTGAGCTGTGTGTCGCGCACCTGGAGCCTGTTGGTGTCCGTGTCTTCTGCATCCACATTGTGAACTGACTGCAGCCTGCAATCAAAGCCACAGTCATCCACTGCTGCCACCAGCTGCTCAGGACTAGACACTGAATTCTCAAAGTGGACCTGTGACAATCAACAGCAACGCATAGTACAGTGTCAGCACAGAATCAGCACTGCTGGTTCTTACTTTACACAGATATGCAGCTGTATATGATCAGCATCAAGTTCACTAGCTTTGCTAGCGCTGCTCCTATGCAAACACGAGCACAAACCCCACACAGGGCGCCAACAATCAGCTCTGCTACTAGCAGCTAAGGTCCTGAGAGCAGCTGCTGCCGGCCATCACATCCAGGGGGTGTGATTCTGCTGTCTCAAGTTTGATTCCACCCGATAGAACACAGCTGGGGTGCCCCAGACACACCTCTGCTGTGTGACGCAGCAGCGACACCTCAACTTTGCTGACACCAGGGAAATCTCTGCAGCAGAACAAGGCAGCACAAGTGATGTAGGTGCTGGACTCCTGCTGCTTCGCTGCAAAGAGGCTGCGCTCCTGCACGCAATCTGCATGTCAGGATGGAGGCCACCCTCCCACACCCTTTGTGCATACTGCCTGTCTGCTGCTGGAAGATAATTGCACTGCCATCGCTGCACATGACCAGCAAAGGCTGCATCTCACTGCTATGGTGTACGGCTGTGCATGTTGATGCTGCGCGTACAGCATCACGCAGTGCATGGCATGATAGCCCACTGGCCCAAGGTGACTGCCCGCTGCCCGTGCCTACCTGAGGGCTTGCTCCACTGCTGAGGTGCATGCAGAGCACGTCATGCCCTGGACTGACAGCTGCACCGAACAAAAAAGCGGGAACGTTGTCAGATCTGCTCACTGAGTCAGACACCACTGGGTGTGCAGAGGTCTCATAACGCTCACCAGGGCACATGCTGTCCCAGCCCGCGAGCCACTTGCATGAGCAAGCTCTGACTCTGCTACTCTGTGGTACTGCTGTCCATTGCGCCACTTCAGCAGGTTCTGCAGCCTCGTCCACATTGTGAAGTGGGAGGGGCACAGTGCTGTGCTGCTGCTGTTCCTGTTCTGAACGAGCAGCCGGTGATCAGAGCCGCTTCTGTCGCACGTCTGGTTCAAACGTCATATTAAAAACACGAATGCACGATACCAGCGCCTTAAAACTGCTGCTGGGGGGCCCAAGACTGAGACGTGTACAAACAGCCGGGCTTGACTGGCCACTCCCCTGGTGGCTGCTTGAACGTTCCTCTGTCAAGACGAAAACTTTGGTAGGGCACAGGTAACAAAGAACTTGACCTGTATCACACTGTCAGGGGACAAAGTGACTTTGTGCCAGTATGTTATCGAACACACAATGCTCCTGAAATGCGGGGTAAAATACCAAGAACCATTGGCTACTTTGCCTCTGATGTGTTTTGAGTGTGGGCCAGGGGCAGGGTGACAGGCAGGTGACTGGAAGGGCCACCCAACATGGCCCAGGCCCTACTGAAGCTGGTAAGCGGGAATTTACCCTCAGAATTCGCACACGCCGACTCCATACCACCTCTTTCAGTCGATTTGCGTTCAGACAAGCGTTCATGTTCATGTCCATGCGCCTTGTGACCTTGCACAGCAGGCCACCTGCTCATGGCACCTGACCATGACCAGCGCAGGCCATGCTGGCCAAGAGGGCTGGCTGTGCAGCCACAAGAGGGAACATATGCCTCCCCCCCCCCCCCCCCTGCTCGCGCGGTCCACTCACAAGCCCGCTCGTGCCGCCCCCCTGCTTGGGGAGGTGGGCCCCTTGGCTACCCCACCACCATGGCATTTGGTGTCCGCAGTCGTGGTGGGAGTCTAGTCGTCATCACACGCACCAAACAGGACATCGGCTGAGTGAGGAGGTTCCTGAAAATTTTTCTTTTTTCAGGGGAGGGCCAATGCAGTCACCGAACACTCTACGCCTGGCAGCTCTTGACACGATCTTCAAAGAATATATCAGGCAGAACCTACCAGCAAGCACTGCAGATTCAGATGTACCCATAAGCGTTTGACCACGCATCCCCAAGTACATGCGGGTGCCTGGGTGACCACAGCTGGATGTCGTGGAGACAGGCTGGAAGGGATCCGCCGGATCGGCAGTGTCTTTGTGTGAGCATGGCAGCAGCTGGTGCGTGCATGTTGTGGAACATACAGTGTTGCATATTTGGCAGTGAGCATGTTGCGTCATGGTGCTGAGGCTGTGAATCCACAGGCCGTTGGTTCACCAGCCTGACGCTGTGCAGGGACTGTCTCGTATGACAGGCTGTTCGGACTGCAGGGAGGGAGCCCTCTATGCACGTATTTCAGGTGGTTGAGGTCTGGCAGGTCATTCTTCTGCATGTTTGCATATTTCAGCTTATGCTTGGAGTATATTGAGTTTGGCAAAGGCTTAGTCGTTCATTCCAGGTATGCACCCAGTGCCAGGGCCTTGCCTGTTGCATTTTCCCTGATTCGTGCACAATGGATCAGCCAAAGTGTAATGCACACCACTGGTGTAAAGTTGACCGCCGTAAAGTGTATCCAGCAGGGGCTTTTTATAGGGACAAATTGTTGCACACGTGGGTGCTTTGGCCAGAATATGGCATGCATTAACACATTGCTTCGCAGGTGCAGCTGGCTGTGCACAAACAACGTGCCTTGCCTTGCCATGGTATGTGGCAAACAGCACAACTTGTTGAACAACACTCCAATATCACAACACACAACTTCTCGACGCCTTGAAATCACATGCCACACCTCCAACAGTGTGTCAAACTATGTTGATCACTGGCCCTGGCAGGGTCACCCTGCCTGTCGCCTGCTGCACAGACGGCGTCAGGTCATAGCAAATACCTGCCTCTCTTTCATACCCTCCTCCATTCAGTTTGCCACACTGAATGTGCTTTTCCACTAGCACTTGTCCGTGGCACCTGTACAACATCCCCCACTGCCAAACCACATGTACAAACATCATGCCAAGCAGCATCCGACATACTCAGCATCACCTGCCCGACAATGCAGCAAGGTTGGATCACGTCATAGTCTGCACACCATCCGGTGCATGAATCTGTACAGCAGCAAGCAGCAATGCCAAGCCAAGCCAAGCGTGTGAGCAGCAGCTGGCCTGCGCCGCATACTGTCACAGGCTCAGCACCGTCAGGGCCAGTGCTGTAGGTTTTGTTGGTAAGTTGACTCCCGGAGTCAAGGCCGAGAGCTGGCCATCAGGCTTGTACAACAGAACTTGGCTGGCCATCAGACTTGTACAACAGGACACTCCTCAGAGGCCGAGAGCTGGCCATCAGGCTTGTACAACAACCTCAGTTCTCCTCAATGCCACCTTGCATCATGTAGCAACCAACCTTAGGCAATCTTAGGCAGGCAGAAAGCGGCTCAGGCAGGGGATGGACACACCGCCAGTGCTCCTGGTGCAGGCATTGCCCTCGTTGACATTCTGGTCCAGCAGTGAAGGTACAAACAGGTTGTTGACGCACTGACCATTGGATGTGGACTCGCCGCTCACAACTGCAACCAGCAAGTTGGTAGAAGCTGCGTCCACCACAGCGCCTCCACTGTTGCCGGCGCACAGATCCATCAAGTTTGAGGAGTAAAACCCACTGCTGGTCACCTGCATGCCGTCAGTTGAGCTGCAGGGCAGGGCAAACAGTGTCAGACAGCAGACACGTGTGAGACAGGGGGTTTGTTTTGACGTGAACGAACCTGCATGTGCACAGACGGTTGAGTGCAGCAGCCTTGCGGGCGAATCAAGCTCAAACTTTCCTTGACTCCTGGAACTCTGGGACTGTGGTGCTGCGCACTGGCAGCAATTGTGGCAATCAACCGCAATGTGTGCTCCCTACCTGAATTGCCTGCAAGCGTTGTACCCACTGCACCCATTCACACCGGCCCTACTGCCAGTGTAGCCGGTAAGGCGGGCACGGGCTTGGCCAGGAGAGGTGTACTGCAGCACGAAGCGGCACAGCACATCGGCAAACACAGCAACAATGTTCAGCAGGGGAACACGTTCAACGCGGCGCGTCGTTGCGGGGGCTGGCTTGGCTACTAACCCTACGGACTGGGGCATCATGCTTCTTGGAGCAGCTGTAGCAGGTGAAGTATCCGGAGGCTGTTGTATTGGAACGTCAAGAGGCTGTGTACAGTTACGTAGCAGTGCAAAACTCAGAGGCTGTAGCAGTGCAGATCTACCTAGGACTCTCTAGCATTCAGAGGCTGTAGCTGTACAGAGCAGCTCACCTGGGCAGGGATGAGAGCAGTGCCTGGCAGGTTGCTTGATGTCCTGAGCACTGCCACATCCCATGCGTTTGGTACGGTAGTAGATGATGAAAACCAGCGTGGTGATCATGTGATCGTGTGATCATGTTGGTGACTGTAGTGGTCCGAGCAACACCGCATGTTTGTGAGCCCTGACAGTACACATCGATGGCCCTCGCCCATCCACCCTGAACATGTTAGCGGTAGCAGCATGACAAGTAAACAGCGTCCAGCGAGTCAGCAGTAGACATGGACAGGTGCTCCCTGTTGCATGCATGCATGCACGCGTGCTGAAGCAGTATGTGTTAACATCATCAGCTACGGTAGCTGCAGTGAAGTGCTGACTGCAAGCGCGGCTGAGAACTGTACCACGACCCCAAATTTGGATAATTCGCTTTCACTGAAAATGCTCTCAGGGTCTCGCGGGCACTTACGGCAGGCTTGTCATATACACAGTGTCCAGCAGTCGCCAGGCGGTTGTTGCCAACCTTCGCGGAACTGCAAGAAGCTGCTCTTCCATTTGGGAAGGTGGCCACAATGCGGCAGTGGACGTTGAAGTTGGTTGGAGTAAGACCATTGGCCCCACACACCACTTGACCACTGATCTCAGCTGGGGGAGTACTACCGTCTGTGAGCACGTTGATGGTGGCGTTGTTGCGGGCCCTCTCAGCCTGCTGGCGGGTGTTGCGGCGGAGCCTGGCAGTGGGAGCTGCAGCGGCCCGCACGACAACAGAGGTGTGCCGCAGCACAGAGGTTGAAAGGGAACAAGCAGCGCATGCAAGGCCAATGTCAGTCACAGGGCTTTGCGCAGCAGACACATACCGGCCAACACTGTGCCCTGGCACCTGGCTGCAAACAAACATCTACCGGAAGCGCCAGTGTGTGTGCACACGCCGTACAATGGCCGGCCCCACCAGTACAGGGCCTGTACAGGCTGAGGTACTACAGGCTGATGTACTGCCTATTGGGCACTACCTAGCCTGAGGCATGCACACCATGGCCCATGTGACATGGCTGTTTTGACACACTGGGGATACAAGGGGGGTCCAAAACAGGGATGTCCTACACACTGTGGACAGTGTGACAGGCCTGTTGTGGTAGCTGCAGGGGCTGATTTGCGGTTGTGCCAAATTCAACCCATGCAGCCATGCAGGTAGAGTCACTAAAGATACTGCAAGCCCTCCAGTGTTGTGTTGGTACTCACCACCAGGGCCTCCTGCAGCAGCTGCTGTCGCAGTGTCCACAGTAGGGAGGAGAGCATCCACAGGGTTGACCTCAATGACAATGCTAGGGGTGTCAAGAGGTGCAGCAGATGCGGCCTGCCAGTGGGGGGATGGGGACCATGCAGGAAAGTGCACATCAAAGGGGTTGACAGGAGACGAGGCAGTTACTAGAACATGATAATCCAAGGTGGAGACAAGGGGGGCAGGGCAAACCGGCCTGCAACCCTGGCCCAAACCTGGCCCGCTATGTGGTGGAGGCCAAACGTCGACATACTTGGCTGGCATGCACGCCGCACGGCTGAACAATCACCGTCGCCGATGTAGAGCAGGTGCTGCAGCTGCTGCAGCTAGCAGGCACATGAACTTTCCAGCAACCGGCCCATCCAACCACCTACCTCGAGGGGCACCACATCCTCGGCCTGCGCCACTGCGGCGAATGCACCTGCAAACGTGCGACAATAGCAGATGTACACGTTCAGTCTCAAGCACAAGCTGAAATCTAAAGTGGGACTTCAGCTTCCACCCAGCGTGTGCAAGGTCTACCATATGCATGCTGAGACTCTGACGCATGACCATGGAGTAGCTTTCTACTGGTGGAATTGACAGGCGTGTGAGCATTGCTGCTGTTGCTGCTGCCGCCCTCACCGAGCAGGAGAAGGCCAAACTTTGCCCTAAGCCGCAGGCTGTAGGCAAAGTGCTGTTGTCGCTGTGCAGAATCTATGTATGCTGGATGCTCCACACGGTCCAGCTGGGACGTGTGACCGGTCAACGCTGGACCGTGTGACCTCGAGGCCAATTGCCTATAGTCCCAGCAATTGGCCTGCCTTCTTGTTGCGTTTTTTCCTGGGTAACTGTGTGCTGACATAGCTCTTCGCTTTGCACACAGGCAAGGTTCTCCTTTCGCTAGTCAGATCGAATCGGACGGATCGACGTGTTCGTTCTCAGATGGACTCCAATCTAGTGTCATGGTCCTATATATGCTACTGTGGAGGCCCCACACGGCAGGCGTGGTCCAGCAGCCAGGAGGCCTTGGCAGCAGCAGCATCAGCAGGCGACTTGGCTGGCGGACTCGATGGCATTACCTACCGCCCTGTTGGACCATGTATCACGCAGCTGCTACGGACAGACTTCAGCCCATGGGCGGTGAGCTGCACTGGAGTTCACCTGCTGGGCATCTGCTTTTGCATGCATGCATGAATGTGTGGCCAGGCTGGCAGCTACTGGGCAGCTGCGGATGACGCATGTGACGTCATCATGCATCTGTGGCCGGGGTGGCAGCTACTGAGCAGCTGCGCATGCATGCATGCATGGATGTGTGGCCGGTTTGACGGATTTTGAGCAGCTGCTTATGTATGCATGCATGGATGTGGGATCGGTCTGGCAGCTGCTGGTATGCTGTGCATGGCATGCATGCTGCTCTCCGGCTGATTGCTACACATTTTTGCCGGGCCGTTGCCGCTCAGTCTGCCCTGCTGCTGCTTGGGACTGTTCAGGATGATCTGTGACCAGTGTGATGCTGGTAGGGGTCTGCTTTGTGATGGGGCCTGTGCGTTCGTGTGCCCATTCACGCCTGCATGCTGTCGACCTGACCAGTATGATTGCACAGCAGGGAGCACTGCTGGAAAAAGCAGCTGGAGGCGCCTGCTGCATCCTCCGCCTGAGGTGCCCATTGCCCTGTCATCCGTTGCTGTTGTGAAGGGCAGACTTTTGGACCCATCGGCCAGCAGCTGAAGGTCGCAGATACTGGTGAGTGCTCCGCACGCTTGGCTTTCACCGCTCTGCTGTAGGTCATACGAGCTTCACCGGCCCGTGTAGCTGGTCAGCAGTTTGCCAGGGCACTGGCCAGGTCCTCTGCAGCAGACATGCGCCGCTGATGGGACGGGGTTGTGCTGTCAGCAGGATGCCATTTACTGTGCCTGGTTCATACCAGGCGTGGTGAGGCCTGAGTGGGCCACCATGCTGTGGTTACCGCAGTACTGCCGGATGACAGCTGTGCATTCACCTCGGATGGACAGCTGGCAAGCATGTGCCAGCCAGTCACTGATGTCATGGACATGTCACAAGCCACCTGACTTGCTTGCATAGGCGTGGAGTTGCCGCGCGCTCTGCTGCTGCTGTCAAGCTGTTGTGCAGGTTGTGCAGGGCCTTTCGGGGTGTTGTGGAGCTTACGGTGTGTTTTGGGGGCGGCCCCATCGCGCGGTGCCTTGCACAGGGGGGCGGGCACTTGGAGCTTGGGAGTTGGCACGCACGTATGCTGACTGTCCGTTGCGCTATACGGCATGCGTGGGCCCTGAGTGCCAGTGGCGCGGCAGGCATGCATGTCACTGATTGTCTGGTGGGCTGCGCGGCATGCAGGTGCACTCAATGTGTTTCCGTTTGGCTGCAAGGCATGCCCGTTGGGCGTATGGCATGCATGTGTACTGACTGCCCGTTGGGCGTATGGCATGCATGTGCCCTGACTGCCCGTTGGGCGTATGGCATGCATGTGTACTGACTGCCCGTTGGGCGTATGGCATGCATGTGCACTGACTGCCCGTTGGGCGTATGGCATGCATGTACACTGACTGCCCGTTGGGCGTATGGCATGCATGTGTACTGCTAGCCCGTTGGGCGTATGGCATGCATGTGTACTGACTGCCCGTTGGGCGTATGGCATGCATCTGCACTGACTGCCCGTTGGGAGTATGGCATGCATGTGCACTGACTGCCCGTTGGGCGTATGGCATGCATGTGTACTGACTGCCCGTTGGGCGCATGGCATGCATGTGCACTGACTGCCCGTTGGAAGTATGGCATGCATGTGTACTGACTGCCCGTTGGGAGTATGGCATGCAGGTGTACTGACTGCCCGTTGAACGTGTTGCTTGCATGTGCACTGCCTGCCTGTCGGGGGTATGGCATGCATGTGCACTGATTGCCCATGGGGCTGTATGGCATGCGTGTGCACTGACTGCTGTTGAGCTGCGTGGTGAGGATGTGGATTTCTCTGCCCGTTGGGCTGTCTGCCTGTTGAGCTGCATGCAGCTGAATGTGGTCTGCCTGCCGCCTGCCACTGCGGCATGCATATGCTGCCTGCCTGTTTGGCACAGCCTGAGGCAACCGCAGCAAGGGGCGTGACTGCGCCAGACACAAGGCTGTTGTGCCACCGTGCTGATAGATGACAACTGATGCATGATGGCAGTTGTGCGTGCTTTGCCTTGCCTTCTCGGTGAGCGGTATGGCATGACTGTGTAATCATTGCCCGGTGGGCCCTATGAGGTGCATGTGTGCTGACTGCCCGCTGGGCTACACGTGCGGGAGAAGTGACTGCCCGTTGGGGCGCTGTGCGTGATTGTCTGTGACCTGCCTGATGGCCTACATGGTTTTGCCGTTGTAGTGATTGCCCGTTGGGCTTCGTGGCATGCATATTGACTGACTGCCCTGGTACCTGGCAGGCATGTGCACTGCTGCCCATTGCACATCATGGCGCGCTTGTCCACTGAGTGTTTGGCATCATGGCATGCAGGTGCACAGGCCGCCCGTTGGGGGGCATGGCATGCATGTGTACTGCCTGCCCACTGGGCCCTGTGACATGGCTGTGTGTTGTCTGCTTGTTGGGCTGTCTGCCATACATCTGCCACGTTGGTGACTGCGTGCCTGGTGAGCCACAATACTGTGGGCTGCCCGTCAGGGTGCATGGCATCCCTGTTTACTGCTGGTGGCAACAGCTGTAGGTGGAGTCATGGCCTGTTGTTATTGTCCTCCTTCCTGCTCCCTAAAGGCTATTGCTTGGGCGACATGTATTGTCCCTCTCCCTGCTTGCACATGTGCCCATTCCCCTCTGCTCTGCTGGCCGCGTGGCATGGCAGATGCTCCTTGGCACGGACGGTAGTTACTGTTGGGTTGGCTCTACTCGACACCGCTAAACTGGACTTGTTATAGCAGGCAGGGGTGCTCGATGGGGACCTCTCGAACACTGGCTTGCACGAGTGTGCACGGGTACTCAGAGCATAAGCATCCGGACCTCGGCTGCGGCTTGGAGTTCATGCATGGCCTTGCCCGTTGGGGGGTGTGGCGGGCCTTTGTGCTGACTGTCCGTTGGGATACTTGACATGCCGGTGGCATGCTTCTAGCGGCAGCAGGTGTGCTGCCTTACACTGGGCTGCATGGCATGCGTGATTGCTGCCGGCCCGCTACGCTGCCGTGCAAATCCGTGAATGTGTGCTACCTGCCGCTGGGCTACGAGATGGCATTTGTGTAACAACCCCGCACCGAGTGTCTGGTGGAGACTGTGCTGTGCAGGATGGGATGGGGTGTTGCATTCCTATGCTGCTGATAACTTTGGTGTAACTTTGATTTGACTTGAATTGCTGATGCCCTTGCATGCTTCTGCCTTGCCTGCTGGCCTTGGAATTGTCCGCTGGCAGCCCTGGCAGTCTGCGCAGTTTGCAGAGCGTTGTTTGGGAATACACACGCTGCTTCCTGAGTACTCTCCAGTGAGCCAAACCTATCCAGAGCGTCCAATTTTGTGATGGGCGTTGCCACCAAGATTCGAACCCCGCACCTCATGATTGGAAGCGTCATACTGTCCTCTTGAGTCCCAGCCCTCTTCCTTGAATCTCCCTGTCGGGGTCTGCCTATCTCCACTGCCGTCCTCATCTCCCTTCCGCAAGTCCCGCATGAGTGCGGTGAGCCCTATGCATAGGTGTGGGATGCTGCCAGGTTATGCCGGGTTGATGCGGTGGGCTGGCGGGCTGCTGCACAGGGATCCTCAATGCGCTCGTCCGCTGGTACGTTGTCCGCCGTATGCGGCCAGGATGGTGCAAGACGGACCTAACGTATGTTGTTTAAACGCTGTGTAACACTCTGATGTGTGGCTGCTGCCATCAGCCCTGCTTCTATGCCTTGGCAGCTGCCATGGCCGTCCACTTTCGAGCAGGCCACTGGCTGCACTGCTTGCCTCCCATCCTGCCTCCCTTGCCATCTGCCTACCAGTGTGGCGACTCCCAGCGATACACCTACTCCTGCCGGTGCACATGAGGTTGCAGTATCTATGGAAGACGTGATCTGATCAGGGCACATGACATTGGCCCCTTGCGTGTGATGTGCATGCCGTAGAGCGTTGGACAACAAGTATGCCATTGTCTCACATGTACAATACCATTGCGCGCTGTTTTCCCCCCAGCGCGCTGCGCGCATGTCCCTGTTCCCCTGCGGGATGCTGGCAGATCACGCCGGGTTGGTACAGTAGGCCGTAGGGATGCTGCCCCGTGATCCCGAGTGCGCTTGTACGCTAGTATGCTGTGCACTTTGTGTCTGCCGCTGTATGCGCCAGGGTAGTACATGATATACCGAACGTACGTTAGTTTGCGCTCTGTGTCACTCCCAGATATGTGGCTGCTGTTGAGATGGGTGCTGCCCCATGCCTCCTCTCATGTGCTGTGATGGCTGTAGGGCGGTGCTGCAACGTCCCTCCTCGTCATCCATGCGTTTCAAGCTGCCATTGCCCTGCTTCTGTGCCTTGGCAGCTGGCCGCGAGCATGTAGCACCTCCCATTGTTGCCCCCAAGTCTGCCGGGGAGGTCGCAGTATCTACAGGTGGACGTGATCTGATCACAACGGATGGTGTTGGCCTGTGTGCGTGATGTGTATGCCGTCGGGCGCTGGACAACAAATATCTCATTGTCTCCACTGTACCATTCAACTGCTCGCTGCTTTTCCCCTCGGTGCGCTGGCCGCGTGTTGCCACATACCCTTCTATGTCACCTTTACTTGCTGCTATGTGACCAATTCCTGACACTGCCTGGACTGTGAGGGTACAACGTGCGTGCTGGGGTGCGAACCTGCGCACAATAGCGTTTTGGGCCCTTCTACGCTGCCTACACGACATTTCGAGCATCATACAGTACGGTAATTGGGGACGGAGTCCCGACCTCGGCACTAGCCAGCGCGTCAGGGGCTCATGAGGGTTCCCAAAAGGGCCTGTCATACCCCAGTTTCTCAGGTCTGGTGCGAGGGCGACATTTTGCTAAGTATGGTTGTCGGCCAGACTGTGCTGGTTGGCTGTACTGGGTTGCAGCCAGGGCCCTTTGTGCCTGGGTGAGGAGGCCAGGTCGGCTGGTCGGTTGGCGTTGTGCTCTTGGGAGGGTAACGCCTGTAACACCTTCAATACCTTCAATCTTTCAGGTCCACTACTTGCCTTGCAACAGCGACAAGCCAAACTTTGCCCTAAGCCGCAGGCTGTAGGCAAAGTGCTGTTGTCGCTGTGCAGAATCTATGTATGCTGGATGCTCCACACGGTCCAGCTGGGACGTGTGACCGGTCAACGCTGGACCGTGTGACCTCGAGGCCAATTGCCTATAGTCCCAGCAATTGGCCTGCCTTCTTGTTGCGTTTTTTCCTGGGTAACTGTGTGCTGACATAGCTCTTCGCTTCCCACCCTCCCTCCCATCATGGTGTACTCCCTTGAGCCCCCCTCAGCTCTTCCATGCCAACGCCAGCCCGACCTGGCCTGTAGGCTCCAGGGCAGATGCTCAGGTGTGACAGCAGGCAGCTTGTGCACCTGAGGCAGAAGGTGCACGTATGCATCCAGGGTTTTGCAGCCCTGCCCTTTCAGCCATTGGACACACTGCCGGCCTGACTTGTGCTCTTGGAGATTTCCTGGGTGGTGGTGGACCTATGTCCAGAGAATGGAAATTAAATGCCTACATGCAGGACTTAACGGCTGATGCCTAACCTTCTGTATGTCGACAGTCTACTGCAGGTAGATCCAAGGTCACAGAAGGCAGAAGGCTGGAGGAGAGCAGTACGGTAGTAGTTGAGACGTCAGTGGTAGTTGAGAGCGGAAAGGAGAATACGAACCCCTGCCCGGAACGCATATAACGCCTGTAACACCTTCAATACCTTCAATCTTTCAGGTCCACTACTTGCCTTGCAACAGCGACAACGAGACGATCACCAAAGACTTGCGCAGCTCCATTGCCTGGCTTCTGCTGGTGCACCCTACAACACACAGAAGAAGGTGTGTACAAGAACCATAGATTTGCAGATGCGGGATCGGAGCTTGCAACGGGAAGCGGCCATGCATGTTCAAGCCATGCAGGCAGCAGGCAGCTCAATAGGTGCATGGACGAAGCTGCAGGAGTGCACAAAAGCACCATTGACGCACCAATCAGCATAGCGACGCTCAAGTAAGGGGATAGGCAAGGGTAACTCCTGAGTGTTGGCGTTGTTTGAAAGGACTGTTGTGGGCACCCGAGTTGGTGTGGTTGTGTTGTAATGAATGCCCAGGGCGCTATTTATAGCAGTGAGTTGGTCGGAATCACCTGGCCCCCTGGAAGGTCGACAGGCTGCTGACAAGCTGCTGACAGGAAGGTCAGTATCAAGATCCGACTTGCACAGGATGCACTCAGCACACGCCGAGCGAGCTGACAGTTTGCCACTAACGTAGCAGGGTTGTGAAGGCCGTGCGTATGCCGAGGATCAGTATGGTAGGAGTAGGTAGGAGTAGGTAGGATGGTGTGGGATCACAAAGGGCCGCGGAATTCGCACACATCTCGAAGTTGCCGGATGCATCTTGTCCGGGCTGAGTTCGTAGCAGATATAACCTCTGCTTTGTGCGAAGTGGTGCCCGATGGTCCGTGTCACTCGAGGGACCCTCATGAGGTCCCTCAGGGCCTGATCAGGGTCAGGGCCTGAGCTACATGTACATGAGGGGGCCAGACGGGGCTCAAAGCAACCCACAGGCTGTGATAGACTGCATACGGCCGTTCGGAATGGCATACACGCAGGCTGGTCTTGAAGCTTTGCCAGATATCTGACAAACTCATATTGATATGTGTTTGACGTCAAAATGTCGACATTCCTGGCTGCACCCAACGTTTGGCAAGGCTGTCCAAGGCTGCCGATAGCCCAGTTGGCCAGAAGCTGACAGCCGCAAGACCCCACATGACTCGCCCCAGCTGGCAGGGGCTAGGCCCTGCCCTGGCCACACACCGACTGCTGGTCGTTGATGGCGGGAGAGGCTTGTAGGCTCGTGTCTTGCACAAGAAAGCCCCGCTGCAAGGGTTGCCCAAAGCATGCAGGTCCTTACCCCACTGGGTATGTACGGCAGTAGGTATTTTGATAGGGGGGGGCTCACTGCTTGGTGCAGGCCCGCTTGCCATTGGGAGCCACTTGCATGTGTCCATCATCAGCCCATGTGCCTGTACTTGAGTAACTGCCATTCCTGTGCCACTGTCGCTGTCAGGTTGGTCTTTGCATATGCTGCTGCCTGTCACTCAGGGTCACCCAGGGTCAGCAGCTGATTGACTATCAGCGCTTGTCCGTCCATGCACAAAGCAGTTGCACCTGGCTGGCAAGTACAGGGAAAACAAGGAACTTGGGGCTATCTTTGAAGGGCAGATTACACGTGGATGCTTTCACCACTGGGCACAGCTGCTCTCCACTAGCGGCTGGCTGTGCACATACAACGGGGCCCCATGGCAAATCATGTGGCACACAGCACAAGGATACCCTGATATCATGACACAACCCACACAGCAAACATTGTGTCACACCATCCTGGGTCACAAAACCTGCCTGCCGCCTGCCTTTGTCAAACCACGCGGCACCTCACATTGCTGTCTCTCTCTCCACTCCTCCTTCATCCATACCGCCACACTGAATGTGCCATGCACATGCAGAAGCACACACCGTGGCCACCCAATCATTGGGGTTAGTTGCGGCAACCCCTAAGGTTGGTGTCTTCCAGTAACCAACATACTGCAGTACATGTCGGTGATGTGATCATCACATCACAGTGACAGCTGGTGAGGTGATGAGCCATCCTCAACGGATGCGTGGCCAGTGGGAGGAATCTTGTGGCGATACAATACAATGGGGGTGTAAGAAGTCTTTCGTTCTTTCATACTGCCAAGCACCGTGCGCTGCACCGTGCACCGTGCACTGCACACTGAATGGCGTTCAAACTACACACTGAATGGCGTTCAAACTACAGCACTGCTGGTGAGCTGGTGGCTGGCTGGTGGGCCACCACTCATTAATGCCTTTGGCAACGTGGGCCAAAGGCACTCTGATCCAAACACTTCAGGCATTATCGTTCGCATGCATGCAAAAGTACTGCACTGGCAGTAGGCTTGCCAGCTGCGGATGTTCAAGGCAAGCTGAGAAAGTGCACTAGTACTGCATGTACACCACAAAAGATGGCCACTGACATGAGGCACAAACAAGCCCCACAAGTAAGTTGATGTACACGTGTACCCCGATCATGCCAAGCCTTACTAAGTGGGGCCTAGTGGGGCCCCGATTGCGCTCCACCGCCTGGTCACACACTGTGTGGCACACACTGTCACCAGCCACGCCTATACAACACCCTCCACGGTCAAATCACATGTGCCAGACAACGTGCCAAGCAGCATCCAACACACTCAGCACTACATGGTGCAGGTACACCTGCCCAATCATGCAGCAATTTTTGATCACGCTGTACTCAAACAGGACTAGTATTCTTGCACACCATAAGGTGCGTCAAGGCAAAAGCAGCAAGCGGCAACGCTGAGCCAAGCAAGTGAGCAGTGCCGCATACTAACACAGGCTGCAGACTCACCATTCAGGACCAGTGCTGTTGGTGGTGTCAGTAAGATGCCTGCTCAAAGGCTGAGCTGTTTTCAACAGCTGGCATTCTGGCTTGTCGAACCAAACCAGTGCTCCATAATTTAGCTTGCACCATTTAGCGGCCTTAGGCAGGCAGCTGGCGGCTCAGGCAGTTAATGGATACGCCACCAGCGCTATGAGTGCAGGCCTAAGGGCCCTCGTTTACGTTTCGGTCCAGGAGTGAAGGGACAAAAAGATTGTTGACACACTGACCATTGGACACATCCTCGCCGCTCACAACTGCAACCAGCAGGTTGGGAGAAGCTGCATGCACCACAGCACCTCCACTGTTGCCGGAACACAGATCCAAAAAGTTTGAGGTGTAAAACCCACTGTTGGTCACCTGCATCAAGTCAGTTGAGCTGCAGCGCAGGGCAAATCAGGGCCAGAATTACAGAGGGCACACATGTATGAGACATTGAAATTTGGCAAACGAACCTGCCTGTGCACAGGCTGGCAAAAGCAGTCGCATGGCCAAATCATAATGATGATCATCTCATAAAGTCCTTGGTTCCTGTACTGGCAGCAGTCCGGCATGATGGTTATGCCCTGAGATCATGGTGCTGCGCACCAACCTCATTGTGTGCCCCCTACCTGTACTGCCTGCATCCGGTGTACCCGCTGCACCCATTCACACCAGCCCTGGTGCCAGGGTAGCCGGTCAGGCGGACACGGGGTCGACCAAGAGAGAGGTACTGCAGCATGAAGCGGCACAACGAGATTGGCAAACGCAGCAACACAATCCATCAGGGTCAGACTTGCAGGTGGTCACCAACGGTTGTGGGTGTGTAGTGGTCTGACTGCTACATGTGGCATTGAATGTGCTGCCAGCTGTTGGAGATCCAGAAGCTGTAGCAGTAGGCCATCCGGAAATTACAGCATGCCATGCTGTTACATTAGGCCCCACTGGGGTCTCAGAGAATGTAACCGTGGGGCATCTGGAGGCTGTAGCAATGGCTTATCCAGAGGCATTAGCATTGGAGAACACAGAGGTTGTAGCTGTTGTGAGCAGCGCACCTGGGCAGGGACGAGAGCAGTGCCTGGCAGGGTGGTTGCTGTCCTGAGTACAGCCATATCCCATTCGTTGGGTTGGGTAGTAGATGATGAAACCCAGCGTGGTGTTGTGATCATTTGGTGACGAAAGTGGTCCGAGCAACATTGCATGTTTGTGAGCCTTGGCAATAGACATCGATACTCCTTGCAAATCCACCCTGTGGTATGGAAGCGGCAGCAGCAACCAACAGCACCCAGTGAGTCAGCAGTAGACAAGGGCAAGTGCTGTCTGTTGCATGATTGGCGGCCATGGAGCAGTGCTGAATTCAGAAGCAATATAGGCTGGCATGGTAGCCGCAGTGACATGCTGACTGCAAGTGTGGCTGAGCATTGTGCCCTTGTGCGGCACGACCCCTGGCCCGGTCAACGTGGGATAGAGCCACTCGCTTCATTTCACATTGTCGCGCGGCAACTTACTTTAGGTTTGGAATACACACAGTGTCCAGCAGTCACCAGGCGGTTGTTGCCAACCTTTGCAGCACTGCAAGAACCGTTTCCCCTTGGGAAGGTGGCGACAATGCGGCAGTGGACATTGAAGTTGGTTGGAGTGAGGCTGTTGGCGCCACACACCACCGTGGTGAAGTTGCCACTGAGCTCAGCTGGGGGAGTGTTGGCCTCCGGGACCACCTGTATGGTGGCATTGTTGCGGGCTTCCTCAGCCTCTGTAGGGGTGTTGCGGCGGAGCGTGGCCGTGGTTGCTGCAGCGGCACGACAACAGAGGTGTGCAGGAGCACATAGGTTCCAGGGCAACGGGATCGCCGAGTCGAGCACAGTCAAGGGCAACGTCAGTCAAAGGGCTTTGCGCATGCGCATGCGCAGCAGACACTTACTGCCTGGCAACGCTTTCAGGACAATGCTTCCAAACCATCCACCAGCCCAGCCACGAGTTGACACATGCTGTACATCTGCTGGCCTCGCCCCATAGGGCCATTGCGTACATTCTGAACACGGTGTACACTGCCGTGGCATGCATGAGGTACACTAGAGATGCAAGGGGGCTGTGCTACGCCGCATAGCAGGTGCGGGTGGCTGCAGGGGCTGACTTACAGCTCTCTCAACACAAGCCATGCAGCCTTCCAGGTTTTGAGTCAGCAAAAACGGTTGTGCTACATGGTGTGTATGGTACCCTTCAGCCCTGTCTCACTACTCACCTCCAGGACCTTCTGCAGCAGCTGCTGCTGTAGTGTTCACAGTGGGCAGGAGAGCTTCCATGGGGCTAATTTCAATGGCGATGGTGGGTGTGTCAACAGGTGCAGTTGATGCGGCCTGCCACTGGGGAGGTAGATAGGAGGTGATGCAGGCAAGAGCACATTACAGTCACTGTAATAACACGGTGTTAGCAGGAGATGAGACAGTCACAGAAACATGCTGTGCAGACAATCAGCCCACACCTGGCCCAAACACCGTGCTGTAAGTTGTCAACACACTTGGCTTGCATGCAAGCTACACAGCTGAACGATCGCCTTCAAGGCAAATCCGCAGCAAATGAAGAGCAGGTGCTGCAGAGGCTGCAGCTGGCAGGCACAATTAATGTACACAATTTCTTCAGGAACCGGCCCATTCCCCAACCTACCTCGAGGGGCACCACATCCAGGGGAACTTCTAGTATTATGGGGAGTACCCCACCCGTGACCACATCCTGGGCCTGTGCCGCTGCGGCGAATGCACCTGCATACGGCAACAGCAGGTGTACACGTGACGGCGATTTCAAGCGCAAGCTGAGCTGGAAGATCAAAGCTTTGAGCTTCCAGCCAGGTTCTGTGCAAGGTCTATCATGCTGAGGTTCTCAAGCATGGGCTCAGCTTCGGAAGCACATTTGTGCTGTTGGAAAGGAAAAGCTTGTGAGCACTGCTGGTGTTGCTGCCCTCACCGAGCAGGACAAGTGAGGTGATCACAAAAGACTTGCGCAGCTCCATTGCTTGGCTTCGGCCGGTTATCCCTGCAACACAACGAAATACGGCAGAGGCGACCGTCGATACGCAGCAGCAGGATGAGGCGTTTGCATATACGCGATACGGCCATGCATGTCTATGTCCATGTCCATGCCACGGCAGCCGGGCACCTCAACAGCAGGGGCACAGAAACAGCGGCAGGAGTGCAACAAAGCATCAATCACGCACCGGATGGATAGCAGATGATTTAGAGGACAGGGAAGGGCAAAGGCAAGTGCAAGTCCTGAGTGGCGGTGTTGCAGTGGGTCGTACGAAACACCATTTATGCAGATAAAATCATACCAAGGTTGTCCCAAGGTAGCTGGTCTTGGAAGAGGATACATCGCTGGTGATGTCGTGGCGCCGAGGTGCTTCGTCACTGCTGTCCAGTCGACAAAATGTCCACATCGGACTGCTGCTGCTGCTTGACGGTCGACGTCTCTCTCGTTCGACTTGATATTTTACCAAGTACATGCAATTTCCAGGTGCGAGCAAATGCACGGTACTCCGTGTCACATGATATGGATCCTTGGGATCCTAATCAGCTCGTAGGAGGCCTCCTTACCCTTATATTGAAAGTATTTATTTTTTCAATATGGCACTAGGATAGTGGATAGTGCTGGTCTATCGGAAAGAGGCTTGTAGGCACGAAGTCGGGCTGCAAGGGGTGCCGCAGTTGTGCCGCAAGTGTAGCAGCAAGAAAGTGTCTTGACTCCATGGGGTACACGTAGTGAGCGCTTCAGCAGACGGCTCGTTGCTGAGTGCATATGTGACAGTCAGTATTGTGCACTACTGCAGGCTCGATTGCCCCTTGGACCTGGTTGAAGCCACTTGCCTGTGCACATCGCCAGCCAGCCCCATGTGCTCTCTGTGGAGCTACTGCTTTCGAGTTTACATAGTGCCACTATCACTGTGAGGTTCGACTTGTTCAAATGTTGCTGCTGTCACCCAGGGTCAACAGCAGCACGTTCACTAACAGCGCTCGCATAGTCTGTCCATGCGTGACAGAGCGGTAACAGAGAGTAAACAATGCTTCGGGGGTGACAGAAACTTCGCCATGCTCACACGGCTGTAGCCCCAACACGTACTCCTGCCACCACTGGCAGCACAAGCTCAGATGGGCTAGCTCCCTACTGCACCGCTGCTGCCAGGCTGTTCCTGCCCCGTCCCTCGTATACTGCCATCCCCCGACCCTGCCTGCTGCTGCTCTAACGCAGCCATGGCTGCCTGGTGCTGCTGCTCCTTCTGTATGTCCTCCTCTATCCGCAGCCCCTCTATCAACAGCCGCCGTCGCTCCTCGTCAGCTGCATGTGCTTCCTGCCGCTCCACAAACCCCCGCAGCAGCTCACCCCAATCGGCCCACTGCTGCTGCGGCGCCGGTTGCTGCTGCTGCTGCTTGCCGCCGCCCTTACCGCCCTGGCTTTGCTGCTGCTGCTGCACAGCCTCCAACTGCAGCAGCGTGACTGCTGGAACAGCCTGCAACCGCGCCGACAGGGTTTTGAAGGCGCTGCTTTGCGGCAGTAGCATGAGGAGTCCGTACAGTGCCTTGAGCAGGTCTGGCTGCTTTGAGGGCACCAGCAGCTGCAGGCGCAGGAAGGCATAGGCTGGGGTCTCCAGCAGCTGCACCAGCCTGTCAACCTGCACCAGCACCTCAGCACCCAACGGCAGCTGGGCCAGGTGTTGGATGAGGTCACAGGTGTGATCGTACACCTGGGCCAGCAGGCACAGGCTCAGCAGGGCACCTGGGGGCAGGGAGGGAGGGCAGGCGTGTGTGCCGAAATGCAGCAAGGGGCACGGGTGAGAGTATGTAGGACTTACTGTGCAAGCTGCCACATGGGATGGAAAGCACAGGTGCTGCTAGCAACAGAACAAGCCGCATGTTACTAGGAGTAACGGTGCTGTGTTGACGACTGGGCAGCAAGGCATTGATATGTACACAACCCTTTGCAGCAGATGGCCCATCGCCCCGTCCACGCCCAACATGATCATGATCTCCCACGTGTACCTTCAGATCTCAACATTTAAAACCACCCACAAGCTGCATGCCAAAGGGGAAATTGAGCCAGCCCCTGGTTGTCTTTCTCCCTCACCTGCACTGTGGCTCCAGCAGGGGTAGAGGGCGGTGAAGTTGTGAATGCCAGCTTCGCTGGCTGCAGCATCACGCAACGAGTCCCGCAGCCCACGCACCTCACCAGCAGTGAGCAGGATGAGGTTCAACGCCTGTGAGAGCGCACGCGCACAGACACAGCCGCAACGCGCAGGGCAGGCACACAATATGCAGTCAACTTGGCAGCTGCGGGGTTGACCTCAGGCGTCTGTGTCAACCATGGTGTACATGCACACCACCCACCTTGCACCTTCTTGATCCACATAGGGTGATGCGCACCCTGCTCAGCTTCCCGATGTGTTCAGTTTCCTGTCCCCAACTAGTGCTGGGCAACCACCATGTTTTGAGCTGTTGCAGCCCTTGCAATGCGCAGTGGCAGCAGCAGACGGCAGCACCAACTCCATGTCTGGCATGCTTTGCAGTGCTGTGCGCTCACAAGCTCCATGGCTGATCGTGCAAAGAAGCGCATGCTGTGCTGTGGTATGCTAAGCCTGTGTGCGTACCTGCACCATGGTTGATGCGAATGCCAGGTCCTGTTCATCATCCAGTATGGATGCAAACTCCCTGAACACAACCTCAGGCCCCATGGCTGCACACAGACGGCGGATCACCAGCGGCCCACCCTTCTGCAGCAGCAGCAGCCCAGCATCACCACGGAACCTGCACGCACACAGCACAACCAAAGAGCAGCAGGAGCAGGCGGACACAGCAAGGCAGGCAGCAGACGAGGTCACACACATACAGGAACACGGCCAGCTGGGCGGGACATCCCACACCCACGAATTGCCAGGGTGTCGATACGACCTCCGCATGCTGCGACAGGAGGCTGCTTGCATACCCGCTTGATAACTTCACCACGCATCCTGGCAGGTGCGGTGGGTGGCTTTGCTTTGAAGCACAGTGCTGCGCGAGCTATGCAGAGGCAGAAGCCTTGACCCTGGGGTTGCAATCCACATGTCTCTCTAACAAGCATCGTTTGACAGATGGGCACAAACGAAGGCGATTTGACAGGTGGGCACAAACGAAGGCAATGGCGGGCAAGCGCAAACCCACAGTGCCTCCCCTCGTCATGGGTGCACCCACCTGTCCAACAGGCTCTTCAGCACACGCCTGAAATGCTGGGGGTGAGCCGCTATACTGCCCAGCACACTCAGCGCCTGCAAGCACAAGGCATACCACATACAGCACCAACAGCACGTGAGAGTTCGCCCGGCATCGAGCCTGGTGCCAACCACTTTCTTGCACTACCCCGACACTCTCCTGGCTTGGCACGACCTGCTGACCATCATGGTTTCATCACAGCCACCTGCAACTGACACCACTCATACTTTTGTGTATTGGGCCTGTTGGGCCTACAGGGCAGGGCCAGTCAAGTCGCACCTGCAACACCACCCGCTCGCTGTCGCTGGACAGCGCATCCAGCAGGGCAGCTAGCAGCGTGGCCAGCTGCCCAAACACCTCCTCCTCATTGCGCACCAGCAGGAAATGCATCCTGGACAGCAGACAGGCAGGCAGGCATGCAGCGCCAAATCAAACCCTTGCACACCTGATACGACCTGCTGCCACAACAGCCACCTTTGCACGCAGGTCAATTTTGTCACAACCCGCGCGCAGTCTTGTAAGTCCTGGCATGACAGCTGTCAGCAGACAATGTGGCATGCTAGCTCGGCTGCCCTATCTCTCCCCGCGTACATCTCATCAAGCCCATCAGTCTTGACCCCAACCGTTGGCAAATTGATGAACACAAGTGGCACCCTACCATCTCAGGGCCTCCAGGTGTGTGGGCTCCTGTTCGCTGCGCAGCTCCCTGCTGATGATGGCCAGCACGGGCGCCACCTCGACCTTGACTGGCAGCTCAGCAGACGGCTGAAGGTTCAGCAGCGCAGCATTCGCCTCCTTGGCAACAGCCTGGCATGTGAGGGGGGGGGGACAGCAGCAAATTGGCAAGGGCACTATGTCAGCACAAGGCAGGTGCGCTGTCCATGGTGCCGCATAGCAGCATGGTCTGTAAGGACTGCAGGCATCAACTGTCCTGGCCGGCAGACGAAGCAGGATCACAGGAAATGCAGACATAAACAGAATGATGGAAGCAGTTCCGTGCCCAGCGCACGACTGTCCACCAGTCTACCACATCATGTTGAGCGGACTTGCTCACACAGGTAGGAGTCAGGCCTTGGAGAGCGTGTTGAACTGCAGCAGCCAGTCTGGGCGCACCTGTATGTCCCTGTTGGGGTGGCTGATGTTGGGCAGCACAGCCCCAATAAGCTCTGCATACAGCCCCACCAGCTGGCCACTCGCTTGAGTCACAAACTCCTGCGGCAAAGCACACAAGTTGGGCATACCTACTCAGCTGCCACATACGTATGCTTTATGGGATGGGTCAGTTCTGGTCCTAGGCATGCAACACCTACAATCGCAGCAAGCTTGATTGCAGGGGTGAAAGTGCAGTGGGAGAAAGGCTTTCTTGCCATGCCAACCCAGCATGAACACCTCAATCCACCTGAGCTCCGGCATACAGGATAGGATTGCCCCCCACACCAGCCGCAGGGTGGCCGTAGACTGTTGCAGTTCAATGCATGAGTCGTTCATGCACACTAAAGACGCTACCACCCGCTCATTTTCTAGCTGGCATGCGACACTGGCATGGCATGTCCTGCTGATGAGCTACTGCTGCTGACTCTGCACATCAGTCGCACCTTGATCCACTTGAGGGCTGTGATGCGAGTGAACTCATCCTGACTAGATGACTTCTCAACAAGGATGGATGCAAGCGCCACCCAGTCAACAGTAGGCGTCGCCTGCATGGACACGCAGAGACAGACGGCATCATGTAAGCGCCTACATGCAGTCCTGACCTCTCACAGCATCTAAGCGGCACCACTGCCCCCAAAGCTACATTGTGCATGTACACGCTGCACCAAAGTGGCAGGCCGACTAAAACACAGCACAAAAAACCCACAACGAAAGCCTTGTCTTGCTGCACCTGCTGCTTGCTGCCTGCAGCGGCATGGCCTGTGCTGACCTCTCTGCACGTCTGCTGCTGCCCTCCTTTTCCTGTCTGTGCCGTTGTTGTGCTGTGCTGTGCTGTGCTGAGCTATGCTGTGCAGTCACTTGCTAGTGCATGTCACCTGTATCTCCACCAGGAATTCCATCATGCACTTGTGTGCCGCCACGCCTGACTCCCTGCAGGATTGCTGGAGCAGGGCTCCTGCTTGCTGCTGCCTCCCAACACCACCTCCTGCCTGCCTGTCATGTGCTGCTGTATCTGGTCTTATCATGTTTCCATCCTGTCCTGTCGACACTCACCTGTAGTTCCACCAGGAACTCCATCATGCACTTGTGTGCCGCCACGCGTATCTCCCTGTTGGGGTCGCTGAGCAGGTTCATGAGTCCATCCAGCAGCTGGGGCAGGTACGTCAGCAGGTCAAGGTCAGGGACACTGTCAAGCACACTCACCTGCACACAGGGGGGGGGGGGGGCAGCACATATCAGGGCAAAGCAGGGGGCAGGGGTGGTGCTGTCGGTTGCTGCGTTGTGTGCGAGGGTGGAGAAAGGATGCGGCAAGCGGCAGAAGCAGCATAAGAAACTACAGAACAGAAGGCAAGAATCCCAAACATGTTGCACTTCAGTGCTTCATGAGACCGCTGGGTCCATGGACTCTGACAGGCACAAGCTGAGCTGCGTGGTACTGCCAAGGGGTGGCGTATCCAGCTGCAGCCTGGCCTCCCTCACCCAGCTGATGAGGAACTGGCGCTTGTAGGGGTTGGTCACCCTCAGGTAGTCCCTCAAGCGGGGGATGAAGCCTTCAACACTGAAGTGCGGCGAGGCTGTGACAATGTCCTGGAGCACACACACACACAAGCACACCGCACAGCACAGCACAGCGAACAGCTGAAAAAGCTGAGAGCAGTATTACGCCACACAGACCTCGGCTCATATGGCACAGGTGACCCCATGTCGGCTGGCATGCAGCCCACCCTCGACTGATTTGACTGGCTGCCGCAAGAACAGTTGCTTGTCTGCAACCTCACATGCACCACCACATGCAAACCGCATGAACCACCACAAGCTCCTGGATGCGACTGCTGGCAACTGCTGCTGCTGGTGTCACGGTGAAGCGGCTCAGCAGTAGTTTCCACCGTGGTGGTTGAGATACATGCTTTCTGGTATGGTAACTCCCTCCCTCACCTTGACCAAGTTGTCCAGGAACTGCACTGCATTCTGCACGTTTGTCTCGCTGTCAGCACAGAGCCTGAACATGGCGTCAAACACCTCACTGAAGAATACCACAAACCCCTCGCGTGCAACCTGTAACAGCACACACAGCAGCATCAGCAGGCAGGGTCATGGTGCAAAGGGGCTTATCACCTGGTTGTGCATTGTCATGATCTCTGCTGCTAGGTTGGCGCCTCTGCCCCACAGCAGTGGATGTTCACACTGCTTGACGGCAACATGATCGCGCCAGGGTTACTGCCGTGGTGTTGCTGGGTAGAGCAGAGCATGCAGCACCTCTCCCCTGGCAGCTGACAACAGCCATTGCCTAGTCAAACGAATGGGTATATCCATAGGAAGCAGATGAACTGTCTATTCATGACTGAAAAGTTGACCTTGTTGCCTCCATGCATGCTGCCGATATGGCAATGCCCAAAGAGTGCCAACCTGCAGCCCACTGCTGCTCCTCAGCTGCCGTTCCTCACCTTGGCAATGTTGTAGAGTGCCTCACAGGCGTAGTAGCGCACCCTGCTGTCCTGGTCTGTGAATGAGGCCAGCACAGGAGGCACGATCTGCCGCAAGTATGCCTCACTGGGGTCACCAAGGCCCACCGTGGCTGCTGCAAGGCATAGAAGGGCGCCCTGCGGTCCACACACACACCTTTTTGTGTGAGTTTGACCCTCTACAGGATGAGCAGCTTTTCTGCCTGGCTGTGCTGGCTGTTCCCGCCCCTCACTGCTGACAAATCCCACGCACAGCTTGGTGCACTGATATGCTGGTGTCACTTGCCAGAGAACGAAACTGAGCTTTTGTTGTGATGCACATTTGGACCTGCTACAGCAGCTGCTTGCACTGCTGCTGACCTTGCGGTGGTTGGCCTGTGGTGAGAAGGCAAACTCAGCAATCAGCTTGTCGATGATGGAGCTGATCTTGCTGGTGTCCCCAGCTGCTGCCAGGCGCTTGACAATCTGCTCCACCTCCAGGGCTGCCATCTTCCGCTTCTCATAGAGCTTGTCACCGATCTGGCGCAGCACAGCCTGAGGCAGCAGCTCCTCTGATGCGACCATGGTGCTGACCAGGACGGGCTGGTTGGGGGTTAGCTAGGTGCCAGGTCTGTGCCTCTTCAGCCCTCAAGCCACTGATTTGGCAAGTATGTTGCTTGACCTATTGATGTGTGCACTGTCTAGGCTGCCACCGTGAAGCTTGCATTACTGATCCAGGGGGAGTGATCAGAGGGTTGACCACCACTGCCTTGAGGTCTTGAGATTCGTGCTCAGGTGCTGGTCCGACTTTAATATATACCACAGAACACGTTGTCAAGACTGAAGGACCCCAGAGTCGTTCAGACAGCCTGGAGACAGGTGGGACAGCTATTGTACCAAACTGTCTCACCCTTGTTGAACTGTCTGGGTTCAGGTACTCCAGATACAAATAACACAAGCATGGGTACCCTCGAAGCTTGTTTTGCACACCTCGCAGGGTTTGGCACTAAAACCAGGCCGAGTGGCTCGAGACACAAGCAGGCAGCACTGCACCAAGCTCTCCCTTTTTCTGTGTGGGGACCAGTTCTGCACAGAGGTGCGCCACTTTATGCATTTGGTGCTGCAGCCACCAGGGCCTCGTTGAGGATTGCATCACAGCAGCTTGCTGCGTGCCTGCGCAGGTAGCCAAGATGTCGAAACGAGGAAGAGGTGGTACCTCTGGTAACAAGTTCTCCATGTCACTGGGTCTGCCAGTGGCAGCAGTGATGAACTGCGCAGACAACACGGGTGCCAAGAACCTGTACATTATCAGCGTCTGCGGCTGGGGCAGCAGGCTGAACCGCCTGCCTGCTGGTGGCCCCGGCGACATGGTCATGGCCACAGTGAAGAAGGGAAAGCCCGACCTGCGCAAGAAGGGTGAGGGGCACCCTCGGAACAGCAGCAGCAGCTGATCAACAGGGCAGCCAGCTGGTGTTGAAAGCTCTGTACAGCCTGGGCGGCAGCGTATCAAGCACAGGAGTCAAAGACGTATCGCTTCAGCAGCAGGCAGGCAGACAGCAGGGGTGCTGGATCCTCCAGCTGACTTGCAGCTGACGCTGCTGTTGGTGGCCGGGCACACCAGCATGGCTAGTGGCTGGGATATGGAGGACACACTCAGGACGTGGGTTGTCCTGTTGAGGTTCTTGTTTGTGTTGTGCATTTTACGTATCACACGTCACACCCCATTGCCCTGTCTCAACTGTCCCTGCCCATGTGCTGCTGCAGTCACCCCCGCTGTGATCGTGCGCCAGCGCAAGCCCTGGAGGAGGAAGGAGGGCACCTACATCTACTTCGAGGACAATGCTGGTGTCATTGTCAACCCCAAGGGCGAGATGAAGGGTGAGCAGCAGCAGCAACGGCAACACACATGGTGTGCCTAGGGCAGCCCAGGAACAGCTGCAGCAAGCACCACAGCAATAGTCACAGCAACAGCACAGGGGGCGCTGCAGGGGTGCATTGTGCCGATCGTGGGGTGTAATCGGGCTTTTTCTGTCTATCACAGTTGTGGCCAGTGTTGGTGGGCTCTCGCTGTTGGAGCGCTACGGACGATACGCTCGCAGCTGCCATGAGCTGGACATCCTGTGTGCAGTGGCCGCCTGACAGCATTGCTGCCTGGCTTGCTGCGCAGCTTAGTACAGCCCTCAGGCTTGGGGAGGATCAGGGGCTAATCTTTCCACAGGGTTGGGGTTGACAGGGGTTCAGACATTGTGCGCCAGATGACTGGTGGGGTGATCCTGCCCTATCTTACACGGCAGATCGGACACGCCAAAATCTAATGACTGGATCTAAAAAAATAATCTGACATGGCGGGGAATTGATGGGGTCTTCACACCATGTCAACATTTCCTGAGTTCCTGCTGCTGCCGCGCGTTGCTGTTCGTCCTTGCGCAGGCTCTGCCATCACCGGCCCTGTGGCAAAGGAGTGCGCTGACCTGTGGCCCCGTATCGCCAGCGCAGCCAACAGCATTGTTTAGGTGGGTGCATGCGTTGTCACAGGGGTGCAGGCATTGACAGGGGTTTAGAACCACAGCGTCAGAAAGAACAACAGTGTCAGATGGACTGGGGAAGAGCAACCAATGGTTGCCACACTGACTCAAGGGTGGTGGGTCCTGGCAGTGCCTGGAGGCGCAACAGCAGGAAACTACTCATCAGTTTAGCACATGCGCCGTTGTGGGTTCAAAACGATTTGGGTCACTTGGCCGGGACGCTGGCAACCAATACCAGTGGGGCACGTTGTCCCGTGCATTGGGTCAGGCCAGCATTAGGCCGAAATTGCAATCCATTTATATGACGCTGCAATGGTTGCGGCTTGTCTGGTCTGCACGAGGCACTATGGGTTGTCTGCATGAGGGGCGGCTAGCTGCTCTGTCTTGCGCAACGCTTGAGGAATTCAGCGCATGTGACAGCGGATGGAAGCAGTGGTGTTGCATGTTGAGCAGCTTTGTGCGCAAGCACAGACTTTGTGGGCAGTCAATCTGGTCACAGCAACAGCATGCTCACCCCTGGCGCGACCTGTGTCTGCTGCTTGCTGCAGGTTTCTTCTGCAGCTGCTGTTGACAGAAAGCTGGTGTGGCCAGGGTGCAGCTGGTCTGTGCTCCTGTGCAGCTGTTTACCCCCTCTCGCAGCTGTGTAACAAAGCCAGTGTGGACCAGCCTGGGCGCAGCCAGCTTCTTGGTCTGTGTTTCGTTGTTAGGGGAGCATGCAGGTTGAAGGGGTGCGTGCATGAAATGGACACTGGGAATGACTCTTGTGTGGTTGAGGTTTGGGCTGTTGACCATGGCAGCAGCGGCAGCACCAGGGCATATGCTGGCGACATCAGGAACAGCTTCTGTGCAGGCGCAGCAGCTACTTCCCTTGACATGCTTCTGCCAGCCTTGATCTAACTCAAGCTGAGCTGAGAGATCAATGTGCACCACCCGTGTACACAACACTATTCAGTTGTAATGCTGTTCATGTACAGAAAAGTGCCAACAGCCTGTGCAATGCAGCCAACCATGACCACTGACCTGATGATTGTGGTTTTCAGCAGCAGGTTGTGCTCACTGTCATGCTGTCGCAGCGAGAGTTTGCAATTGGAAAGGGACAAATGCAGCTCAACGTGATCACCTGTGTGGCAGGGTACATCACAGATGGGGCTGTGTGTCACAGGGTATGGTGCATCACTCACCCAACATGCAGCCTTGCTTGTGAAGCTGGCTGCAGCGCTGCTTCATGGCAGCATGAAGTGGACAAGTGCTGCCAGCTTGGGGCGATTGTGAGCCCTGTTGACAGAAACATGCAATTTGTTCACACCTTGCACTGATGATCAGTCCACTGTTTATAGGCCTCTCATGCAATTGAGTTGTGCTTGCACCCTCTGCACTGCTGATCGCCTGCTGGGACACCGGGGTCCAGTGAAGGTGTATGCAGCAGTGACAAGCTGACAAATGTGGTAGCCAATCGACCAGTTTTTTGCGCATCCTCACATCCGCCAGCCTTGGATGTCCCCTGTAAGGCTGACAATGTGCTACAACCGGGACACCATCATGGGCAATGTCAAAATCTAGCAGGACAAAACGGACACAGGAAGGTGAAACATAAGGAGCTGAGGTTCTTGTCCTTATATGCTCAGGCGTTGTAGGTCTCTGTTGAGACGGCACAGGTGGTAGGATGCGCCCAAGGGCCCAGACCAGCTGTGATGGACCGCCAAGGGCACAAAGCCAGCTGTGGCGGACAGGCTGGTGCCCACCCGCACAACAAGCTTACGCAATGGAAGCACAGTGTAAGAGATAACTGGTGTGGGTGGGTGTGGTTTGAGGGTCCGCACTTTGAGGGTCTGGTCAGCAGTTGGGCAAACCCCTAGCAACAACCCCTCTGTCACACTTTGAATGAATATGGCACAACCTTGGTACCCCTGGTAGCACTAGTGTGCAGTTCATTGTCGTTTTGATCGTTTGAACAAAAATTGCAGCCCTTCAAGTCTGAACTCTGAACTCTGATCACGATCACACACTGCAGCGACATACTGCGCGCAGTATGGCAGCAGAAGACGTGGATGTCGACATGGGCGCAGCAGATGATGTCGAGGCTGGCAGCAGCTCCGACTCAGACCTTGAAATGGACGCAGGCTCAGAGCAGCAGATCATGCAGCTGGAGGAGCAGCTGGCAGCCAACCCAAACGACTACGACAAGCATGTCGCTGTGAGTGTAATACATGATGTTGACTGTCATCAAAGCACTTCCTCACAGAACAGCACGCAGTGCAAGAAGATGGCATGTGGTAATCACCGTGGGCGTGTGTGCACTGCATTGCTGCAGTTGATCAACATTCTGAAGCGCTGCAAGCTCAAAGCGCGCCTGTCAGATGCCAGACACCGCATGCGGAAGCTGTTCCCCCTGTCAGAGCAGCTGTGGCTGGACTGGATCAATGACAGCATGGCTGACATCAGCACAGCTGAAGATGCTGAGGGACTCGAGCAGCTGTTCCAGCTGGCGACACAGGACTACATGTCAGTCAACATCTGGGAGTCCTACCTACAGTGAGTCACCTCAGCTCTCTTCAATGCTGCTGCGGCAACACAGCTCGCACCATATAGTGCAGCTGGTTGCAGTGTGGCTGCCTTGTATGTGCTGCCAGCAGCAGTCTTGCAATATGACTGTTGGTGTGTGTGTGCTGCAGAGAACTGTCGTATAGCTTGTGACTGCTGCTGTTGCACATTGCTGTGCAGGTTACTTTAGATCACCACGAGCTGTACATTTGGGCAGCTGTCAGCACCGCTTCCGCAGTTGTGCAGTCCGGCGTGATGCTGTGTCAGCTTGGTGCCTCTGCCGCTCCTGTGTGCTTGCAGGTACCTAGCAGCGATTGACCCTGAGGTGTCTGCCAAGAGCCCTGCAGGCATCCAGGCTTTCAGGCAGGCTGCTGAGGCAGCACTGGCAGCAGCAGGCCTGCACCTCACAGAGGCAGCAACACTCTGGCAGGAGTACAGGTGAACAGCCCTGCAGTGCTCCCTTGCTGTATGCTCAGTACTGCTTAGCTAGTACATGTAGCTGGGTGTGAGGAGGATAATAGGCATACGTTTTGCAACTCAGTGTGGCAGTAGGCTATGTCTTGCACCAAGATTGATGTGCAGGCCTGATGTGGCCCATCCTGCCGCGACAGCATGATTGAGGAGACCGCACATACCCCTCCTCTGCACAAGTCTCTGGCTGCCTTCCTCATCGCTCCTGCTGCTGACCGCATGCATACTACACTCTTCAATCATCCCTGCTGGTGCTGGTGCTGCTGCGTCAGGTCGTATGAGCAAGCAGTAATGGATGAGGGCAAGGGTGGTGACACGCAGGCAGAGGTGGTGCGGCAGCTGTACCACAGGCAGCTGCAGACACCACAGCCCTCAGCACAGCAGCTGCTGCAGGGGTACGAGCAGTGGGAGCAGGAGCATGGGCAGGTGGGCACAGCTGGCACGTGGCGTGCTTGGGCCTTGGCTGCATGGAAGGCTTGCATCAATACTGCATGTGCATGGCTACAGCTGTTGTTATTATCATCCCCAAGGTGCAGGGACAGAACAGCAGCCATCCAGCTACTAAATCAGTGTTTTAGAGCCAGCAGCAGCAGGGTGTGTCGCACTTTCACTTACATGTTATGAACAATTCCGCTCTGGCACCTTCAGATACATTCATAGGTCTTGGCCCCTTGCACACCATACCAGCTCTGTCAGCTCTATGTGGTGTTGGCGTGGCTGCATCAAGCACTGTCACAGTTTGACAATGCTCAGACTGTTCCCGCCATTGTGCATTTGGTGTGTGTGTAAGAGATGGGCTGGACTCAAGCCGACACAATCCTGCCGACAGTGATGAAGTCTTGTGGTTGGTCAGAGAGGATACAAGTGTGTATCTGCACTCTGCTGCTGTCATGTCGTGCTGCCAGGGCTCTGTGCCTCCTCACATCGGCTCAGCAGCCAAGCACAGCCAGGAGGCAGCAGACCTGCGTGCTGCAAACGAGGAGGCAGTAGCGCCTGGCAAGCCTGCTGATGCAAACCTGCTAGCAGCGTACATGGCCTACATTGCGGTAAGGAGGAAGGGTTCAGGTTTCAGATGGCATCTTGCCTGAGCTGCTACCCCCCGCCTTTCTAAGTTGCAGTGGGGTTCACATGCAAGCGTTCCTAGCCCTTCTTGGCGCTAGAAGTGTTCTTGTGTGCAGGCCAGCATGTGGTGTTCATGATGCACGCTGTTCAGCTGTATCTGTGATTGGGTAGCTGGCATGCAGCAATAGTTCTGAGTGCTGGGCGCCTTTCCCTGCATGGGCTCTGGTCTCAAAGCTTCAAGCTGTCTGCGCACATGCCTGCCGCCCCCTGCCCACCTGCCTGCCTGCCTCCCTTATCCTGCCTGCCTCACCCCGGCTGCTTGCCTGCCTCCCCCCCCCCCCCATGCCTGCTTGCCTCCCACTCTTTCCCACCCACCTGCAGCTAGAGAAGGCCCAGAAAAGTCCTGCTCGGGTGCAGCTGCTGTTTGAGCGTGTGGTGGCAAACTTCCCCGTGACCAGTCAGCTGTGGCTGCAGTACGGGCGCTACCTGGAGTCAGAGATCAAGGTGCACGACGTCATCAACAAGGTACGGCTGCACCTGCTGCACTGTGCAGCACCGTCGGTGCCGCGTGGGTGGGTGAGGGGCTGGGGGTGGAGGGGGGGGGGGGCATGCATGCATGCGTGCGCAGGGGCAGTGGGCTTGTGTGGTGGCTGAGGCACGCTGATGAGTTGGTTGTGAGTGTGTTGCCCATGCTATGATGCCAAGGCGTGCTGCGAACATGCCTCAAGATGGTGAGACTGCACCGTGCTGCACATCCATGCCTTGTATGTCAGTGTACATGGGCTGCCTCTCTGTGTGGCGCCAACCCCGCTGCGTCTGATGTCAGTGCTGATGTCAGTGCAACATCGATCAACAGTCTCAGATATAGTACCTGGATCTTGCAAAGGCTTAGGCCGCAGGCTCCAGGCAACAGGTTTGCTGCAGGCTCACGTTACTTCATACACCCCCCCCTCCTCACAGGACAACCAAGGAAACGAACTTACCAGCAAGGTGTGGGGCAGAGTCATCTTGAAGCAAGCCGTCCCCTTGTGTTTGCTGCTGCTGCAGATGTATGCGCGTGCTGTGCGCAACTGCCCCTGGTCTGGTGCTGTGTGGGAGGCTGCCCTACGGGCTTTGGAGCGGTCGGGTGCAGCTGACGAGCAGCACCAAGCACTGGCAGAGCAGGCACTGGCAGCAGGGCTGCAGGTGGGTGGGTTGATGGGGGTCCAGACAGATAGGGTGTCAGGGACCATGTTGAAGCAGCTGTGGTGCCAGATCCACCATGGTGGTAATGTTGTGGCTGGGCCAGAAGACCATTGTGTTGTGTTGGCCTTGCTGGACTCTGGTATGCTGGCCGCAGCTGCGCCGCAGCCGTCCTGCACTTTTACAACAGCTGTCCTGGTGAACTGCCATTCAGGGTACAATATAGGATTGTTTTTCAAAAAAACGCCAGCATATCAACACTACCTTGCTGCTGTTTCCTTGCCTGCAGGGTCCCGAGGACTACATGGCCGTCCTGCTGGCGCGTGCAGACTGCCTGCGGCACCACATACAGCCCAGCAGCAGACCCGGCTCTGACGTCGCAGTCAGCAAGCTACGTGCGTGGTTCGAACGCGGCACACAGGTCATGGCCACCTCATTCCCCGACCTAGTTGACTTCACCTTGCGGCTGCCTGGCTACTGGGCACATGTGGAAGGCGTGGTGTGCCAGGACTTGGATGCTATGCGCGCTGTGTGGGAGAACACCACCAAGGGAGCGCTGGGCAAGTGAGTGGGGCGGCAGGGGTTGTTGTTCAGCTGGAACCACCCTGCAATAGGTCAAGGGTCTGCAGCATGTTGATGGCACGGAAGGTTGTGTGTATACAGTAGCTGGTGGGATGTAAGGGGGCTCAGCAGGCTCAGAGGTTGGGACATCACTACACATGCTGTGCAACAGCAGCGGCAGTAGTATGATTGGCTGCTGTCATGATCACTGTAGTCCATGGGTCAGGTGTATCCATTCAGGACCTCTAGGGTGTGACGTGAGGGGGTGCTGCCATCCCTGGTAGCTGATTGTGCGCTACAGCACCCATGGTGCCGGCACTCTGCCTGAATACGTGAATCAGCATGGCCACTGCGTGTCCGATGCGCGCACAAACCAACAACAAAGTGTCCAACATGTGTTTATGTTTTCTTACGCTTGGGAAACACCTCCCTGCTCCTGCTGCAGGTATGCAGACACCTGGTTGGCGTGGGTAGCGATGGAGCGGGGTTTGCGGCAGGTGCCTGCAGCCCGGTCCATCTTCAAGCGCTGCTTCAGCCGCAAGCTGGAGGCAGACGGCCAGCTGGGTGTGGCGCTGCAGTGGTTGCGCTTTGAGCGGGAAGAGGGCAGGTGGGGAGGGGTGCCGCCATGGTGGAGCAAACGCATCATTATGCTTTGTCCAGCAGGTCATTATGCTTTGTCCAGCAGGATGGTTTGCAAGAGCACTGTTCCCCCAGGTGCCGTAGTGTGAGGGCCCCGTGGCTGGCCCAGGCTGTGGCGGGCCAGATCACAAGATATGAACAGTACGTAGGAACACACTTGGGGCATTTTTCTGCTCCAGCGGCTGGTGGATGGGCAGTGTAGAGGTGCTTCCAAGCGCCCGTCGTGCAGTTGCATGGAGGGGTTTGCAGTCATTGTATGCTGGTGCAGGTGCAAGAGGACCGAGTTACTGCTTTCAAATGGTTGCCTGCTAGATGTGCACGTATGAGCTGACGCATTTGTGCTGTGCTTTGTGTAGGTGTGCTGTGCTGTGCTGTGCTGCAGTGCTACTGACTTGCACCACAAGAGGAGGGGTTTCTGCCTTCCTGCCGCCGTTTCGGTGCTGTGCCTGATATGCATGTGTGAGCTGACGCATTAGTGCTGTGCTGTGCTATGTGCTGTGCTGCAGTGCTGATGACTTGCAGCAGGCCATCCTCAAGGTTGGGCCCATGCTGGAGGATGCCAATGCAGCAGCAGTGGCAGCGGGACACCAATCAGCAGCAGCAGATGCACGGGTAAGGATTGGGGCAGGCCTGCTGGGCTGCAGGCATGTTTATGGCTGGGGACGACAAGTGATCGAAGTGTGTGTGTGTGTGGGGGGGGGACGAAGGAAAACACAAGCTGTTTTGCTTTGGGTCATTACCAGCGTGCAAGGCAACATCCACAGACAACTGCCACTGCTGGTGCTGCAACAGCCGCTTATGGCAAACTACCTTGATGTGTGTTGATGCAACCGCAGGCCGCAGCGCGCAACGCACCCCAGCTGACGCGTGACCAGATACGGCAAATGCGGCGGGCGCATGACCCCAACTTCAAAGAACGTGAGTCACACAACGCTCACAGGTAACAGCCAGCCAGTAGACCTGCAGCAGGAGCACTTGCCTGGCTGGTTTTGGAAGGATTGGTAGCGTGATAGGATGGTAGCCTACCACTTCATACGTCTGAGGCTGAGGTAGCATACCATCAGTGTGTAGACTGTCCTGGTGTGCTGTTGCATTACTTGTGCCGCGTACCGCCAAGGCAGTAACAGTCCCGTCATACCCTGCTATGTGATGTTTTGCTCTATGCGCCCCGCAGGCAAGCCAGGCACCAAGCGGGATGTGGATGGCAATGAGGTGCCACAGAAGCGCAGCAAAGCAGCAGCAGCAGCAGCTGGCGGGGGTGATGGTGGGGATGCCATGGAGGTGTCGCTGCCTTCGCCCAGCGTGTCAGCACCAGCACGGCCTGGGGAGCGTGTCTGGCACAGCGACGAGCACACGGTGTTTGTGAAAGGCATGGGCTTCCAGGTAAGGGCAATATCGTGGTACAGCTGAGCCTTGAGCGGTGTTGAGTACGGTCTGCCTAGGCTGCTGAGGTTGGGTCGGCAGTGCCCCTGCTGCACCCTTGCGTTCATGTTGACCATCCGCAGCGTAGGTGCTTGACCACTGCTTGTAAGACAATTCAAGGAGCAGCCGGAACATTTTGTGCATCTCTGTCTTGGCAAAAGCTGGGCCAGCGGAGCTGCTTGCACACTCCTCATGTCATCAATCTTGACACTTGTGTTTCCCACAATGTCTACCCTTCAGGTGAAGGAGGTGGACCTGCGGGGCCTGTTTGAGGGTCTGGCCGTCAAGGCTGTGCGCATCGGCATGGACAGGGAGACAGGGCAGAGCAGGGTGAGCAGCACGGGGCGGTTGGCTAGGGTTGCAGTTGGGCTGATGCCTTGGTTGTTCGGCTCATTTGTTGCGGTCTTGTGGACACAAGCACCCGCTGCCCTTGCTGTCAGAAACATTGGTATCACCTTGTTGCATGGCCAGGGCAATTTGCTCGACATACTTGACCTCTACGCCAAGGGACCTTAAACAGCATCGGTGCAGTCCTTTCACGCCTCATGTCTGATAAAGCCGTCACCATCATCACCGTCCCCATGCCCTGCTGTTGCTGCTTTCATGGCCGTGTTTGCGCCCCTTTGCCTGCAGGGCTTTGCCTACGTCGAGTTTGAAACCGACGACGATGTGATCAAGGCCACAGAGAAGGACGGCAGTGAGGTCAAGGGCCGGCGGCTCAGCATTGCCAAGTCAGCACCCCCGGGCGCAGGCCGCGGGCGGGGAGGGCGCGGCCCCCGCGGCGGCTTTGGCGGAGATGGCAGGGGCATGGGCAGGGGAGGTCCGCATTTCGGGGGTGGTGGTGGTGGTGGGGATGGCAGGGGCAGAGGCAGGGGGCGTGAGGGTGGCGGCGGTGGACGGGGGCACCACGGACTGGGGTATCAGCCTGTTACGACAGCAGCAGCGGCGCTCATGGGGCACCAGAAGAGGCATCTAGATGTGGGAGGGGATGCGGCAGGGGGTGGGGATCAGCAGGGGAAGCCGGTGACGAGTTTGATGCCTCGGGCGCTGGTGGCGAAGCATGCGGCGGGGGATGAGAAGCCGAAGAGCAACGCTGACTTCAAGGCTATGCTGCAGAAGCCTGCGCCGAAGGAGTGAGCAGCGGGGTGCGTTTGTTGAGTGACAAGTGGTGTGTCAACTAATGTATCAAGTATGCTGGTGCACCAGCATACATCACGTGATGTGCAGTGTTCGCGTAGGCGGCTTGTTGTGGTGTGTAAGGCTGGTGCTGCGCAAGTTTATCAAAAGTTGACTGACTTTGTTCTGTTTCTTGTGTCCACACTGGTATAGTTGCCTGCCCTCATCTCTGCACACAATAGGTTCCTAGCATGGCTGGCACTTGCTGCAATTCTGGTGGTTCTGCCTTCTTTGGTCAACCCGGTGTAGGTGGTGCAAACCACCGCAGGGGAGACAACTTATGAGGTTCACCTGGCTCGATCCTGGTGGGCAATGCCATTATTGTTTGGCGAAAATGTCCATGTAACATACTCCCCCAAAAAGTGGTCTTCCAACTAGTCCGGGTGCTGTCGCTTGAGCACGCGTCGCTGTGGGCAGGCTTCACACAGCTTTTTGATCCTTAGTGAGTGGTGTTGTCAGGCGGACAAGAGTCTCGGTCTGGCAGCTGTCACACGGCTTGCACTGTGTGCAGCCATCACTGCCGTCCAGCATGCTGGGTTCCATTCCTAGGACCCTGCTTTGCTCAGTCGGTGTCACGGTTGTTCAAAAGGCATCAATGCCCAGGACTTCATACCTTGTCTGACCTGTTGAGCTTTTGTTCAACACGCCAACACACTACGAGCCCCCACATCAGGCCAAGCTGTGTGAGCTGAGGTCCCAACACCCTGCACTACAACCTGAGCGACCTACATGCAAGCACACACACATGCAAGCACAAGGCTCTGTTGTCATAGGATGCTGTTTCTGACTTGACTTCATAGGCCGTGCTGCACCTTGTGTGCATCCTTGGACAGTGATGCCTAGCCAATATTCTGCGGGCTGCTTTTGCCCCGCTATTTAGGGTATAGGTGTGAGAAGGGGTGACTCACACCTCGGTTTGACACGAGTAACTGTACGCGCCTGCACCCAGTAAAGCTGAGTCAGCCATTGGAACCCTCATGTGCCGCAGCTGCAATTAGGCAGTGTCACCGGCTTTATGAATGAAGAAGCTTGACAGCAGCTGCATTGCATAGCCAGCTGATGCTTGCCGCAGCTCTTTGGCTTGCTTTGAATGCTGTTGTGTGCACTCACTCCATGCCCGCATCAGCAAACGGCATACATTTCCAGCCGCGTTGTGCCCGGCACACGGTGAAGACGCATAATGCAGGATGGTTACATGCCTTGATGCATGCGCACTGGGCGAGGATCACGGGTCATGACCCTAACCTTAGCCTGCCTGTGATACCTCACCACCGTGACCGCCATGTCAGATAGGCGCTTGGACGCAACACCCTCACCAGACAAGGCACTACTAGTATAATGGCACGACAGCACACAAACACACAGCTACGAACACGGTGTGACAGCTGAATGCGACCATTTGGCGCGCTGCACGCCCCCGCTGGTCCTGCTGACCAACAGCATGCATGCACCACTGCCGATTCTAACTAGGCAACAACAACGGCACTGCCGTCAGCTGAAGGGACTATCACTGCGACAGTGTGTTACACAGGCAGGGCCATCACCAACAACGCATTGAGGCACACATGCTGTCAAACTGCCAGTGCAGTCGCTCTCGCACTTCCAGTGCAGTGAGGAAGCATGCAGCCTGGGTGTGTTGTTGCTAGCACTCCAGTGCACCTGCAGGCAGAATGTGCAGCACTACAGACAAACGATAGGGCGTGACATGCACAGATGCGATGCACACATGACGCATGGTGCACTGTGCAATCACGTGTGGCTTTTGTTAATCCGTATCTGAGCTGCTCCTCCAGCATGAAACCAGCAGTATGCTGCTGCTACACGGATGAATCAAGCTGATGCATGGTGCCGTGGGAGCAGATATGTAGGCTTTAACCAGCCTGCCTCAAGGGCAACTAGTGAGGCTGCTGGCCGGGCAGCGGCACGTACTCGCCCAGGGGGTTTCGGTGAGGCGGGACCTCAGCACCAGCAACTGCTCACGGCCACGCACCTGAAGAGAAGAGGGTAGTCACGCCAGCAAGTGAAGATAGCCCTCTGTCCACACCTGCACTGCACAACGATACAGGTGCAGCAAGCTGCTGCCATGCATGGCGCAAGTGTGCTGCATCAGCCCTTTAGCTGTGCTGCTGGAAATGCCTTGACCGCTCGGGGGTCGTGCTCGGGCGACAGCATAACCTAGGGAAGGGCATGCAGGCTATGACAGACACACACCCTCCCCCCCTCCCGCCCCTCAGCCTCGCGCCCTGCCCAAGAAACAGCCCCCCCCCCCACCCCGGTTTTGGCAAAACTTGAAAACCCAACTGGCAGGAGCCAGCAATCTAGTGTGCTGCCGCTGCTGCTGCTCTCAGAAACACGCACGCCCTGATAACTGGGTGTTGGGGGATCGTCCACGCATCAGCCCAACCACGTTGGTCTGATGTGTGACGCCAGCACTCAGCAAGACCAAGGGCAATGCATGCAGGTTATAACAAACATGCACCCCCCTCCCATCTACCCCCCCCCCCCCCGGCCTCTGCCCAGAAACACAAACTATCTATCCCCCCCCCCCCCCCCCCGCCATGCCCAATAAACTTGGCTGGCAGGAGCCAGCAATCTAGTGTGCTGCCGCTGCTGCTGCTCTCAGAAACACGCCCGCCCTGATAGCCGGGTGCTGGGGGGATCGTCCACGCATCAGCCCAACCACGTTGGTCTGATGTGTGACTGCCAGCACTCAGCGAGACCAAGGGCAATGCATGCAGGTTATGACAAACATGCACCCCCCTCCCATCACCCCCCCCCCCCCGCCCTTTGCCCAGAACACAAAACATCTACCCCCCCCCCCCCCCCGCCATGCAATAAACATAGCTGGCAGGAGCCAGCAATCTAGTGTGCTGCCGCTGCTGCTGCTCTCAGAAACACGCACGCCCTGATAACTGGGTGCTGGGGGGATCGTCCACGCATCAGCCCAACCACGTTGGTCTGATGTGTGACTGCCAGCACTCAGCAAGACCAAGGGCAATGCATGCAGGCTATGACAGACATGCACCCTCCTCCCATCACACCCCCCCCCCCCGCCCTTTGCCCAGAAACACAAAACATCTACCCCCCCCCCCCCCCCGCCATGCCCAATAAACATAGCTGGCAGGAGCCAGCAATCTAGTGTGCTGCCGCTGCTGCTGCTCTCAGAAACACGCCCGCCCTGATAGCCGGTGTTGGGGATCGTCCACGCATCAGCCCAACCACGTTGGTCTGATGTGTGACGCCAGCACTCAGCAAGACCAAGGGCAATGCATGCAGGCTATGACAGACATGCACCCTCCTCCCATCACACCCCCCCCCCCCCGGCCTTTGCCCAGAAACACAAAACATCTACCCCCCCCTCCCCCCGCCATGCCCAATAAACCTAGCTGGCAGGAGCCAGCAATCTAGTGTGCTGCCGCTGCTGCTGCTCTCAGAAACACGCACGCCCTGATAACTGGGTGCTGGGGGGATCGTCCACGCATCAGCCCAACCACGTTGGTCTGATGTGTGACTGCCAGCACTCAGCAAGACCAAGGGCAATGCATGCAGGCTATGACAGACATGCACCCTCCTCCCATCACACCCCCCCCCCCCCCCGGCCTTTGCCCAGAAACACAAAACATCTACCCCCCCCCCCCCCGCCATGCCCAATAAACATAGCTGGCAGGAGCCAGCAATCTAGTGTGCTGCCGCTGCTGCTGCTCTCAGAAACACGCCCGCCCTGATAGCCGGGTGTTGGGGATCGTCCACGCATCAGCCCAACCACGTTGGTCTGATGTGTGACGCCAGCACTCAGCAAGACCAAGGGCAGTGCATGCAGGCTATGACAGACATGCACCCTCCTCCCATCACCCCCCCCCCCGGCCTTTGCCCAGAAACACAAAACATCTACCCCCCCCTCCCCCCGCCATGCCCAATAAACATAGCTGGCAGGAGCCAGCAATCTAGTGTGCTGCCGCTGCTGCTGCTCTCAGAAACACGCCCGCCCTGATAGCCGGGTGCTGGGGGGATCGTCCACGCATCAGCCCAACCACGTTGGGTTCTGATGTGTGACTGCCAGCACTCAGCGAGACCAAGGGCAATGCATGCAGGTTATGACAGACATGCACCCTCCTCCCATCACCCCCCCCCCCGCCCTTTGCCCAGAAACACAAAACATCCCACCCCCCCTCCCCCCGCCATGCCCAATAAACATAGCTGGCAGGAGCCAGCAATCTAGTGTGCTGCCGCTGCTGCTGCTCTCAGAAACACGCCCGCCCTGATAGCCGGGTGTTGGGGGATCAGTCCACGCATCAGCCCAACCACGTTGGTCTGATGTGTGACGCCAGCACTCAGCAAGACCAAGGGCAATGCATGCAGGTTATGACAGACATGCACCCTACTCCCATCCCCCCCCCCCCCCCCCCCGGCCTCTGCCCAGAAACACAAATCATCTATCTACCCCCCCCCCCCCCGCGCAATGCCCAATAAACCTAGCTGGCAGGAGCCAGCAACCTTGTGTGCTGCCGCTGCTGCTGCTCTCAGAAACACGCCCGCCCTGATAGCCGGGTGTTGGGGGATCGTCCACGCATCAGCCCAACCACGTTGGTCTGATGTGTGACGCCAGCACTCAGCAAGACCAAGGGCAATGCATGCAGGTTATGACAGACATGCACCCTACTCCCATCCCCCCCCCCGCCTCTGCCCAGAAACACAAATCATCTATCTACCCCCCCCCCCCCCCTGCGCAATGCCCAATAAACCTAGCTGGCAGGAGCCAGCAACCTTGTGTGCTGCCGCTGCTGCTGCTCTCAGAAACACGCCCGCCCTGATAGCCGGGTGTTGGGGGATCGTCCACGCATCAGCCCAACCACGTTGGTCTGATGTGTGACGCCAGCACTCAGCAAGACCAAGGGCAGTGCATGCAGGCTATGACAGACATGCACCCTCCTCCCAACCATCCCGCCTTGCTGACCCCCTGCCCTGCCTTACCTCAGGTCCAGCAGCAGCTCCGCTTGCCGGAAGAGCTAGAACAAAACCTTTTATTGCACAAAACCAGGCGCTGCAGCGATGGGTCTGCCTTCCTGACACTGCACGACAAACTCCAAGGATGTAACCCACGGACAGACAGACTCGGCCAAGCGGCATCAACATAGCGACATAGAACAGGTGCCAGCAGCAAACATACTGCCAGTAAAAAGACTGCTCAGGAAAGGAAGGCAAAAGGGACGAAACTGCACTCTTGCAGCGAATAGGAGAAGAGAGTGCTCTTGCTCAACATTGCACTATACAGGAAAAAGGTAAGTAAGAGCCTCATGGCGAAGTGTCACCAGGGATGATGAAGTGACGGAATGGCTGGCTCCTTTTGAGGGGCATGGCAACTGAAGTGACAGTGTTAGTTCAACAACGGACCTGCTACAGCAGAGCCGAGAAGGGCCATCCAGGAATATATTGCTTGAAAACTGTCCTGATTAGCTCGTGAGCACAGCTGCAAGCTTCGGGTTTGAGCCCGAGGCGCCTGGCGGGTGTGAACTCTGGAAATTTCCGCCATGCCATATGACACGCCCTGAGCCAACAACAGAATGCTAGCTAGTACCAATCGACATGGTTAGTGGCCATTGGCACACTGCACTGGCAGCATAGATGAGCAGGCGGCTTCTGTTTGGGGGGGGGGGGGGGAAGGGGACCAGCACAGCCTCGGACAAGCCCTTGTTCACCTGTAGCAGCAGCAACAGTATGCGTGTTTGGCCTACACAGGCAGGCTGAAAGGGCAGTGCAAAAGTACGAGCGGCTGCCTGTGGCTTGTACTTATGTGCAGTAAATTATACGTATACTGTTACATATACTCAGGTGTACTCAAGAGCTTGCAGGGTCAGATTGCCACATATGTCTTCAAGCACCAGCACAGAAACAAAACTATCGTGCGCACGCCCCCCCCCCCCCCCATCATGTGCACCTTGCAGACCACCAGGACCCTTATCCCCCCCTGCCTGGTTATGACTAATTGGCCAAGTTGCCACTTTTTGCCTTGCACCCGCCAAAGCTGCCGTCACCACCTCAACCCATTCCCAAAAATTCAAATCCCATACTCTCCCCAAGGCTCATCAGGTCTCATTCAGCCTCGCTGTTGCTGTGGGTGGAAGTGGTATGTTGACAGCTGGTGTAGTGGACCAGGCAGTTGCATCGCTGGGCGGGTCGGTGAGTGTTTGCTGCTGTGTGGGCTGACTGGCAGTACTGGTTGTCCCTTTGACATGCCGTACAGTTGTATCCACAGGCTCGTGAGCAGACTCAGGCAGTACTGTACCTCATAGCAGAATCCGTCGCCCCAAGCGAGACACGTGTTCCTTGTAATGCTGGTTCCGCGAAATGTTCAAGAGGGCGCGAAGTCATGAGGTGCACTCTCCCGGTGACGCTGGCCACTGATCGTGAGGCCCAGCACTGCCTCAAGTGACTGGAGCGCTGTGACTCGTGCGACTTGATCTGGCAGGCTCTACCAATACAAACGCTTCCTTTTCACACATTGGGTACCATTCGCCATCGGCAAAGTCACCAATTGCAGCAGAACAGCAGAGCAGCAGTGCAAACTCCAGATCTATCTGGTTGGGTGGCCCCTGCAGGTGACAGGTGAGTTCGCACGCTGGTAGACGCACAGAACTGGCTGTAGCCTGTGTGGTTCGAGGCCTGTGCGGCCTGGAGCAGGTGGCCTGGCACCATTCTGATGTTCAGCACTACAGCAGCAGTGCTGTGCTGCCCCACCATGGTACCCATTGAGGCACACTTGTCATTTTGCAGGCATCATAAAGCTGCCAAAACAACAGATACCTTCAATAGTGTACACCTCTACACACTCAACTACACGCAGTGACTGACCTTCCGTGACCTCATCGACACGATGTGATGTGCACATGCAGGCACAAGCTGTTGCAACCGTCCTGGATCTCTTTCAGAATGCCAGGTCACACAAAAACAACATGGAGTCTTTGCACCTTGTGAGTGCTGCAGTAGTGAGGATGCAGCTCTGACAGTGCTGCTGGGCATGACCGGAGGTCACAACTGCATGCGCACTTACAGCATGCTGTACCATTGCACCGCCAGTTAACACAACGTTGTGCGCCCATTAGGCCATAGTCAACCAGCATCATGTTGCATGTCATTAGCTGTTGCGTGATGACTGGTAATGTGCGGGCAGTGACAGCAGTGGGCCCACCAGTAAGTGCAACACGCAGCCGACACACTGTCCTTGGTTTGCCACCTAATGGCAGACAGTGCTAGGTATGGCAACCATGTGAGCAGCGTTACTGACATGTGTGTTTCCCTGCATATTCACAGGTGGCTGCTTGGCCTGTTGAGCATTGGCAGCTCTGTGGCACAGCAGCAGGCAGCAGCTGCACCGGCACAAGCAGCAGTGGCCCTGCCAGCTGAAGCCCCCTTGGCTACAGACCCCCTCAGCATTACTCCCACTTCTCAAGGGCCAGCCCTGTGCCGTGTCAACATCAAGGGTACCCCCACAGGCAACATCAGTGCTGCGAGCATGGTGTGCTCTGGAGGCACATCAGCTGTTACGGTTGCTGCTGAAAAGCTGTTGAGCGGCTTCAAGCAAAGGTTCCAAGGTGTTGTGTGGGACGACAGGTGTGGCATACCTGGCTGTTTGCTGACATTCTGTGGGTTGACCCAGGTTGTGGTTATGGACAGCAGCATTGACAGGATCAACAGCAGGCACATTGATGCTGTTGTGTGTGCGGCCGACACAACAGTCTTGACATTGCAGCGCATGAGCGTAGCGCACAACAATGCTACTGCTCTCGTCGCGTTGAACCAGTCAAGGGTAGTGGTTGCTGCCACGCGCATTGCCTACAATGTTGGCAGCAAATACAATGGGGGTGTTTTTGCTGGGGGTGATGCAGCTTTGGACATACAGGATAACAGTGAGGTGGTAGGAACGTGGCACTAAGTGTGTCTGGGGGTGGTGTTCGAGTCCGGGGCTATGCCCGAGCCACCATTACTGGGGAGAGCCGCATTTTGAACAACACCAGTGCATTTGCTGGTGGTGGGGTGGCTCTACTGGATGATGCCAAGTTGGTTGTTGGCGGTGGGAGTAGCATACGCAACAATACAGGCTCTGCAGGTGGTGGTGGGCTGGGTGCCACTGACAGGGCCCATGTTATCATCAGGGGCGCTAGTAGTGTGAGCTACAACAAGGCTGCTAATGGCACAGGTGGTGGTGTAGCAATAGCTAGAGAAGCCCAGCTGATTATCACTGGTGGTAGCAGTGTGCACTTCAACAGAGGCAGAGGTGGTGGTGGACTGATAGTGTCAGACAAGGCTCAGGTCACCATCACCGGTGCCAGTACCGTGTTCAACAACACCAGTGACGAGTTCTCTGGTGGTGGTGTGGGTGTTGTGGGTCATGCCCTGCTTGACATCTCCGGCGGCAGTAGTGTGTGCCGCAACTGGGCTGGTTCGAGCGGTGGGGGGCTGCACTTTGGGGGCAACAGTACAGCCAGAATCACAGATGCCACTATATGCAACAACACCTGCAGCGGCCACTACGCTAATGGAGGTGCAGGGTTGGTCATCAGTGAACATGCTTCTGTGTACATTGTTACCGCCCAGATTGTTGGGAATTGGGTGAATTATAGTTCGGGTGGTGCGATTAACGTGGGTATGAATGGCAACCTGACTCTTGGGCCAGGCGTTGTACTAGCAGATAACAGTGTTGACGTGGGCTATGTTGGGGAATCCATAACCACTTACCAAGCAAGCTCTCTCTATATTGACCCGGGGGCTTCTGTCAATGGTCGGCCGCTCACCAAGTGTGACCGCTCTATCTACTTGGGCAGGCTGCCATGTCAGGAAGGGGAGTATGAGGCATCTGGCATATGCCAGTGCTGCCCTGAACATCAATACAGCTTCACAGCTGGGGTCTCATCATGTCAGCCATGCCCTGAGAATGCACACTGCCCGGGAGCCACGCGAGTGTTGCCTAAACCAGGCTACTATCACTCTGCTGAGTGCTCAGTGCAGATTCATGCTTGTCCCATTGCCAGCGCCTGCCGCGGCAGTGACACGTGTGCCGATGGGCACACAGGCAACCTCTGTGGTTCCTGTGCCAAGGGGTATGGTCAGACTCTCCCTTTGAGATGTCGCAAGTGCATGCCAACTGCACAGCAGTTTGGTGTCTACGTGTTGCTGATGTTTGTCACTGTGGTGCTGATCACTTTGAATGTGCATTTCACCTGGCAGGATAACAAGGCAGGGGACAAGGCAGTGAGGCCGTCAGATCTGTGCAAGGTGTTGGCACAGTTCCTGCAGTACCTGGTTATCCTTGGCAGCATGTCAGTTCGCTGGCCAAAGTTTTTGACAGGGATGTTTGCTGCAGCCACTGTTGTGTTTGGGGGTGCATCAGGTCAGGCCCTCTCTCTTGACTGCTGGCTGTCGAACTACGTGCCGCAAAAGCAGCTGCCTCTAGCTGTCCAACGCCAGCTGGCTTTGTTTGGGGTGTCTGTTGGCATACTGCTAGCTGTAATGCTTCTCATGAGCTGTGTGCACATTTTCAGACGGGTAATCAACGTGTTGAGGTGTGGCGGGGTGTTCCGCTGGCGAGTAAGCCAGCTGTGGCGAAAGCTGCGTGTTGCAGTGCTGGTTGTGGCATTTTATGCCTACCCCACCCTGGTCAAAGCCAGCTTGAGCTTTTTTGCTTGCTTGCGCATCGATGACAAGTCCAAGCAGCCGTACCCAGAGTTTGCTGTCCTCAACCACACTGCAGGCTACTGGGTGCAGGACATTCAGCAAGAGTGCTTTGCCGGGTGGCACAAACCCTGGGCCCTGGGTTTTGGAATCCCAGCCATCACATCACTGTGCCTTATTGTCCCGATCGGCTTGTGGTTGTTCCTTTGGGCCAAGAAGGAAAGCATCACAGATGCTGGCTTTCGAGAGCAGTACAGCTTCTTGTACCGCGACTATACTGATCGCTGGGTGTGGTGGGAAGCTGTATGGGCAGTTCAGACAGTGCTGCTGACGGCTGTATCTGTGTTCCATTTCATGCTGCAAGCGTACTACGCCCTGTTTGCCATGTGTCTTGTCTTACTACTGAGTGCGGGGCTGCAGCTGATGGCACGGCCGTATGCCCAAAAAGAACTGCACCGGCTGCACCTCACATCCACATTGTGCCTGTTCTTCAATGCATGGCTGTCGTTCGCCTTGTTTGACGATGCAGTTGATGCCAGAGAAGAGACACTGCGCCCTTTGCACAACACAATTGGGGTTGTGCTGATTGTGTTGAACATCTGCTTCATCTTTTGGTGTGTGTGCAAGATTGTGAAGTCCGTCGCACCCACTGTTATGCAGCTGGTGATGGGTGTATCTACCAAGGCCAAGGTGCTTTGGCAGGACTGCCACGGCATCGTCTGCAGCACTGCAGGCAGCAGAGTGCGTGCCTTCAAGCAGCGCACGAGGCCTGTTGAGCGCGACACCCAGCGGGAGGCATCATCGCCAGTGGCTTCTGTTGCGTCTGCATGATGAGGGTTATGGTTACGCCCACATCCCTGATGCAGCAGCTAGCTAATCAGGCCGCTGGAGTGGGCCAACTTGATCCCACAGCGCCTGTACTCCTGATCCCAGTCGGAGTGATTCTGTTCAACGAATATACACATCGATTGGCCCCAAAGTTGGGTGGTGCACCTCAATGTCGTGCATATCTGTATTCAAGCTTGAGCTGCAGCCAATGTTGCAACTGTGATGCATGTTTGCTTGCTGTCACGTACTGGGTGCCGCGTGCTTTCTTTTGATTTCTGATGGAAGGGCTGCTATGCTGCTGGGTTTGGTTGATGCAATGTCAGCTGGTAGCGCTGCAGGTATGAGTTCCTGCAGCGCGTGGGACCACTTGGTTGCAGTGACAGAAACTGCAAGGCTGCATGTCGCCTTGTGACTTGGCAAATCTGAGACCACAGTGCCATTGGCAGCATGTTGCACGCATCAGAGACTTCAGTGCCGTCTCCCACTGGCATTTCAGTGCAGGGTGATCAACTCAATTGTGCTGATTTTTATGTCTTGTGGTTGCCCTACCACCAGCGCGCTCATCGGACTTCACATGCACAAGCTTGGCAGGGGTTGCAGTCTCGATCTATGTGGCAAATTCTGTGTGGCACCTTGTGGTGTGTTCATGGAAAGTTGCTGCACTGGTGCTGGTGGGCACCATTGTAGAGCGGTCCGAACAGCATGACTGAAAGTACTGCTCATCAACGTATACTGGCATGGCATAGCTGGCTGCTGATGTGTGCTTGTAGCAAACTGTTGTAGCATGTTGTGTGCTTTCAGCATCACAAGGCCACATGGCTGTTGCTGATTGCTGATGTGTGCTAGTAGCAAACTGTTGTTGCGCAACAACATGCATGCATGTTAAATGCACGGTGCAATTGTCAGCATTAGGGAGGCCATCGCCCAGGTGAAGTTTAGCAGGTGGGTGGCCAACGCTGCATATTGCAACCAACTCATCAACAGCTGTGCACTGCTGTTGCAGTCGTTTGACGGCCCTGGTGTCGGTGCACCTGACATGAATGACATGTTATGTTACCATTGGTGCTGACGCTGTTACTGGGTACAGCTTTAGGGTGCAGACAAGGGGGCTACACTGAGTACATGTCCCGACTGCTTTAGCGGAAGGATCACCCCGTGTACTCAAGCCCCTATTAGGTAAATCCGTCAATGCTGAGTCTGATTACCTTGAGCCAGTAAGACCGAGTACGCAGGAGTACATTGGAGTACAAACTACGGGCATGGCGGCCATGCCAGGCAAGCTGCACGCGGCTGCCTGTGGCTTGTACGCATGTATGCGCACAAGCCAAGCAAGGTCAACGTGTTGCAATGTGTTCAAGCATATCGTGCACGCTCGCTACATACAGTTCCAGAGGCAAGAGACAACCACGCATCAACAAGCCCCGTAGCATTTGCGCAATCTGTACAAGTTGTGCCACATCAAACTTTGCCTCAATTGCTCCACAAACAGCAGGATGGCTTTGACACACGACCTGACGCAGTTGGTTCACGGGTTTATGGAGTGCGCTGACCCCTGTACCCCCTTTGCTGCCCCAGTGCAATTGTACGAGCAGCTGCCTGTAGCTTGTACTTACGTGTAGTAGATTGTACTCAGGTGTACTCAAGAGCTTAGCAGGGTCAGATTGTCACAAATGTCTGCAAGCACCAGCACAAACACCATCATGCGCATGCCTACCCCCATCATGTGCACCTTGCGGACCATCAGGACCCTTTACCCCCTCCTCCTGCCAGGTTATGACACACTGGCCAACTTGATACTTTTCGCCTTGCACCCGCCAACGCTGCCGTCTCCACCCCAAACTTGACCTCAACCCATTTCAAACAATGTGATCCCCCTTCCAGTACTCTCCCCAATGACAGAGATGTACAAACGATTACAACTCCCAGCAAACCTGCCGTCAAACCAAGCTGCTTGTTGCTGGGGACTCAACCAACAGCCTCACCAAACTGTCACAACATATACACAACCCTAGCCCAACCAATGGAGGCCACCAGTTCAAGTCAACTGTCTGTAAGCACTGCTGCAGCGCATCGTTCAGCTCCAACACCACACAGCACCATTGGTGTTGACACCAACACAACACCCCTTGTCACCAGGCGCAACTCTGAGGTTGCTGGCACACCCACCCAACCCACAACCACAGCCATCAAGAGCGGCGTGTGTCACTACCACAGCTTTCAAGAGCGGCAGCAGAAGGAGTGTCACTACCACAGCTTTGAAGTGCGGGAGCAGCAAGAGTGTGCACGCTCCTGCTGCTGCCTCACGTCAGCAGCCCAGCACCATACGAAGAAGAGCTGCTGCTGCCGACCGCACTGGCCACAGCTTGAAACTCACGTGACAAAAGCAGCAACTGACCCCCTTCATGACGAGGTCCTGAGTCTTTCAGATCCTGAGCCGCTTGCGTGCTGGGGTCGCCGCGACAGCGTCCAACCTATCCTCCTTCTTGAACGCCGCATCATTCCCCCACCCTTTGTCCTTGAATATCCCCTGCATCTGATGCACCTCCCGACTCAACTTCTGCTTCAACTTCTTATCCATATCATCCATACCCCCACCAGCACCACCCCCGCCACCACCACCGCGCCCTCCTTTCCCCCCTCCTCGCTCCCCTCCTCCCGCCCCCGCTGCTGCTGCTGCCTCAGCTGCAGCAGCAGCCTTAGCTTTCTTTGGATCGAGTTCCTCATCATCGTCCCCTTCACCGTAATCTGCCATGGTAGGGAAGCACTCCATGTATGCGTCGTCTGCAAAGCCCTTGAGGGCTGAGGAGCTGGCGCCTGCCGCACCTGGCTTGGTGCTGACACGCCACTTGGGCTGCTCCTGCGCTGGCTGGGCAACCTGCAGGCAGACAGTGGATGGGTGTTTGCGTACATGAGTGGGTGCTAGGCGAACGCTTGAGTCAGCGAGGGGGCAAAGTATGTGCAGCAGCAAAGAACCTGTGAGGGCAGAAGCTGCATGCTGTCGACAACATTCAAGCGTGAACTTGCACAACTCCCTCGCCACACAACCGGCGCCATGCCAGGACGATGAGCCGCTATGCAGTGTTGGACACTGTTCACTGCCACGATGTGTGGTGTGGGGCGCCATGGCAAAGTCCAGGCACCACTCGTACAGTAGCTCTGGTACGAAGTGTTGAAACCCCATCGCGGCCCACCACCACCAAACCCCACGGCACAACATGCCCCCCCCCCCCCCCCCCAAAAACCCACCCCCCGGTCACTCTCACCTGCGCATACGCTGCCTGTCCATACGCCTGCTGCTGCTGCTGCTGCCAGTCCCCCTGCTGCTGCCACCCCGCCTGCTGCTGCTGGTAGTAGTCCCAAGCAGCACCACCTGGTGCCGGGTAGCCGGGGTACCCCTGCATCTGCTGCTGCATCTGCTGCTGCTGCCGCTGCTTCTGCCCCGGCAGCTCCCCTTCCTCTATATCCATGTCAACATCACCCCCCTCATTGCCACCAGGAGGGGGTGGGGGCAGCTGCATATCCCCTTGGTGATCCTGGTTCTCAAACAGACCCTCAGCACGCCTGCAGGGGTGGCGGACACACGAAAACTATGTTATTTGTGATGTTTGTGTAGTCCTTACAGCTTGCTGCTACAAGCCGTGGGTGGGGGATGCACACCCTGCACGCCCTAACACATAGGCGCTGTGCAGCGCTCCTAGTATGGAGAGGGACATGGCATGATGCTCCTTCAATGTTGGGAAAGACACAGCTTCCAGCTGATCACCAGACACTGACAGTGACGGCCATGTTGCCAGACAGCAGCACAGCCCCACAGCCAGGCAGCATGCAAACCACCCCAGGATCGCGCATGCATGCATCCTCTCCCCGCACGATAGCACATACAAACACCCCCACCACAGCCACCACCTTCATCTCTCAGCCAGCAGCTGATCTGACCCACCTGCCCCCCCCCCCACACACACACACAAACATCCTTGGATGGTGAGATGGTTGATGCATTGGCTGGATGCACTCCCTGTGTCAACACACACAAGCGCAGCACACATGTATGGTCTGACCCACCTGCCCGCCCCTCCTTCTTCTGTGGGAGTGCTGGTGCATAGTCAGTGCCAGCATCACCAAAGATGTCATCATCATCTACATCACCTCCTGCTGCTGCTGCTGCCGCTGCTCCTGCTGCTGCCAGTCCTGGCTGCTGTGCTGCTGCTGGTGCTGTGAGCGCTGCCTGACCCTTCAACACAAGCTGGCCATGTGCCTGTAAGAGCAGCAGTAAACAGCAGGCGACAGGCAGGAAACAGCAGCAGCAACACAATGAAATGTGCACAGCACGAGCTCATGTCAAGCAAGACGGCACCGCTTGTACAAGCCGCATACCGCATGTTTAAGCTGCACCTGCAGCAACAGGTGCTGTGACGCTACAGAAGAAAGGACCCCAGACTCAACACCACATGCCCCACAGCCCGCTGCTCCTTTGCATACCATACACACTGCAGGGGGGCCATTGCGTGCTGGCACCGCTTGTACAAGCTGCTTGCTGCATGCTGAGGCTGCACTTGCAGCAATAGGTGCTGTAACAATACAGAGAACAGTACTCACAACCCTACAGACTACTGCTCCTTCACATACACCTAAGGGGTGTCACTGCGCGCTGCTGCTGCTGCTGCTGCTCACCTGCCCGTCTGCTGGTGCTGCTGGGTTGACGCCAGAGAGGATGCTGCGGATGTACTGGCTGTCACGCGCACTGCGCTTGCCACCCTTGGCTGCACAGCACAGCACAGCATGGCACATCACCAAACATGTCAGCTACAGCAATACACCACTGAGCAGGCTTGCTTGCACACTTGTGGTTTCAACAGCTAAGTTGTAAACAAACAAAACTAGACACTGCGCCAAAGCCTTGCACTGGTGCACGTCCACCGCCAGCAGCATATCACAGCGCAGCATAGCATAGTGCTGCAGGTACTGCTGCTATTGCGGACCCCCACCTGACGTCTGGTTGATGTATCCCATGATCTTGCTGACGCGCTCCAGCAGCCCACTGTCAGGCACAGCTGACGCAACATCCTGAAGCATGAGGCAGCATGAGGCAGCAGTGCACACACAGATTTGTGAGGGCACACTCTCTCAGGATTTCTGATTAGCGTTCTCAGATGCAGAAACAGGCTTCTTGCATATGGGTTGTGGCATGGTGGCAACAGCTGTGTACTGCAAACAGAGGGACCAACCATACACAGCAGCAGCTGACACAGACATCTCAGCCACCCAATCCCCACATCCCAAACACCCCAATGCTCACGTGCATATTCTATATGTATGTACCAACACAAACTCTGCCTTCCCTTCCTCCATCCCAGATCCCCCGTTATGCACCCCCCCCCCAATCCGCCCAACCCACCCTCACTCTCCGTCCCCTAAACCCAATCCCCTCATTATGCATACCAGTAATGCCCCCCCCCCCCCCAAGCCACCCCCTACCTGCACTACAGGGCAGTCCGCCTGAGTGTGGTTGGCACATCACTGCAGCCGTCACCAACCTCGATCTCCAACCCACCCTCTCACTCTGTGTCTTCTAACCCCTCGTTATGCACCCCTCTAATGGCCCCCGCCCCAATCCAACCTACCTGCACAACAGGGCAGTCTGCCTTGGACCGCCTGAGTGTGGTTGGCACATCGCTGCAGCCGTCACCAAACTCAAATACAAAGGCAGTCCTGCGCGGCTGGAACATCTCCCGCACCAACGCCCTGCTGCCGTTCTGCGGCCTGAATACTGCACTGTACACTGACCGGCCCAAGGGGGTCGCGAACTTCACCGCGAGCTTCTGCGCTGCTGCTGTTGCTTCTGCCACTGCTGCTGCTGCTGCTGCCGTCGCTGCCGCGCTGCCGCCGCCATCGCTGCCGGTTGACTTGAGTTTCTGTCGCTCTTGGTTGAGCAGGGCATAGTCCAGCCCCTTCACCAAGTGTGTGTGGGCGATGTCTCCTCCCAGGAACTTGGACTGCTCTGTAAGCAGCACACAGCACACACAGCACACAGCACAACACACAAGATCAAAAAAGGCACAGCACGCAAAGCACAGCACAGCACAGCACAGTGGAACTCATCACAGCATCCTCACTTGATGTTATTTTGGGCCGCCAGTGCCTGTGCAGTTCCGAAGCAAGCACGCAAGCAGGAACAGGGAATGCCCACTGACCTAGACAAAGGTCCTTTAGTTGGCTTGGGCCAAATTGCCCCCTGTGACTACGCTGTTGCCCAACACAGGCTTGTTCAAGCCTGTCTTGGGGAGCAGCGTGGTCACATGGGAATTCAGGCCAAGCCAACTACAGGACCCTTTGGCATACCCCCTAAACCCTAGTGGAGATGACCGCCCAACGGTGAAAGTATTCACTTGAACACCCCCCTCATCGATTTTGAGTTGTGTGCAACAGGAGTAGATGCCCAGCGGAAAAGCTTCCCCTTGCTACTGCAGATCTGAGCCCAACTGATACTGTGGTGGCTGCAGGTTGCTGCTGACCCCGCATGCTGTTTCCTCCACTGTTGTCTGCTGTTGTGTTCACCAGTCCACCCCTCTGCTCAAGTACAGTGTGATGGGCGAGTGCTGCTGCCTGTGCTGCTGCCCCCTCAGGGGGTTTGCAGCTGTCTGGTGCTGTCCCCCCAGTCCACACCCTCTGCTCAACCCCCTCTGCTCCACAATGGTGAGGCTCTCAAGTGCTGAGGGCCCCAGGCCCATGGATACTGCCCTGTCTGAGTCGACGCCGCTACCCATAGAGCAATCACTGTGTGCTGCGGACTATTGCTGATGTCCCCTGCTGAAGAACGTATGTTCAACCCTCTGCTGACCTATGGTGCGGCATTTGGGTGCTGTTGGCCCCAAGCCCTGGCTACAGCCCTGTCCATACGCGACCCCACTACTCAACTATAGAGCAACCATTGTGTGCTGCAGCTTGTTGCTGCTACCCCCTGCTGGTGAAACATCAACCCCTCTGCTGCTGAAGCTCTTGAGTGCTGTGGGCTCCACGCCCCCCGCTACCACCATGTTCAATGTGACCCCGTTTGCTCAACATAACCACATTGCTGAACAACACAGCCTCTATTGAGTGCTGCAGCCTGTACTGCTGCAGTTTGCTGAAATTCCCCAGTCCACCGCTGTGCTCACCTATGGTGAGGCTCTTGAGTGCTGTAGGCCCCAGTCCCCTAGCTGCCAGCTCCTGCTCAGCATCAGCAAAGTCAATGTTGAGACCATCACGGCGCTCCTTGGCACGGTCCCTGCAGCAGTTATTTTTATTGGTGCAGCAGCAGCAGCAGCAGGTGGTGGGGTGTGAGTGACCAGTGGGTTTCAATTGCCTGCAAGTCAAGAAGGGGTTCTCCGCCATTGGGGTGTTACGCTGTGAGAAACAGCTGAGTACCCTGACGCGCTTATGGTACAGATGAGGTGCTTTTTAAAGCAGCGAGAGGCACTTGAGTGGGTTGCAGTGCAGGGAAGTAGTGGGTCATGGCCTGTTGCTGGCCATATGCAACAGCTGTGGCAGTAGCCCCGTCCAGATGGAAGTCGTTGGTTTGCCGTCCCCTGCATGTGTTGGGATGTCTCTGCATGTAACAAAACGTGGCTGTACTGCTCAGGGGATGCATGTCCATATGCTACACTACTCCATGCAACATGGATGGAGCCCACACCTCATGACATACCTATACAGCTCAACCTCATTTGCCTCTTTCTCCTTGTCCCCTGCCGCTCCCGGCTTTCCCGGACGCTTGGGATGCGGCTTTTTGAACTTCTTATCCCTATCGGGGTCTGCTGGGGCCTTGGGCCTAGGGTGCTTGAAGCTGCTGCTGCTGTCTTTCTGCTGCTGGCTCCCAGCTCCTGATGAAGCTGTGCGAGGAGTGGTCAAGAGCGCTTTGAAGTCCGAGTTTCTCAGGGGAGTGGCTCCGGTCCATGAGTCCCCCATTGAGCTACCTTTAAATTTGCTGCTTGGTTGGATGTGATGGCTATGAATGTAGGAAAAGCGACGAAGGACACTTGTTTAGGGCCGGGAAACAGAGTTTCAAACTATACTCACGAGCCAACAGATGAGTCAGAGCCGTGTAGGCCCACCTTCAGGGACATGATCAGATGGTTAGTAAACCTGTTTGTTATGGTGGTGTGCAGTAAGCAGATCTGAGGGTTGCAAAGGAAGCATCGAATGTACCTCACCAAACCCTGCCCATGCCCTCAACAGTGACCCTACCTCTAGTACCTCCTAGGTGCCCCTGGTGACACTGAACCAGCACAGTGCTAGAGTGCTAGAGGAGGAGTGCTAGTCCTGTTGCTGTTGATGCAATCCTCCCTGCCCCAATCCTGACATGTTACAGCGCACATGCAGCTTGAGATCAATCCTCAGCAGCTTGTGCCGCTCAGCAGGGATCAGCCAGGCTGGTGCTGCAACAGCAGAGCAACCAACGTGCAGTGCCTGCGTCGCTGCTGTGGGCAGCAGCAGCAGCAGCAGCAGCAGTGCAACAGCAGCACTCAACCAGCAGCAGCAGCTATGGGGGCAGCAGCACCAGCATCTGCTGCTTCACCAGCTGTCTGCTGCTGCCAGTCGATCGGCATTCCGGTTGCCACACCACCATCAGGCAGCTGCTGTGTTTCAGTGCAGTGCTGCCTACCACAGCAAAGCTAGAAAAGCTGACAGATATCAGCCGGCAATCGAGCCTCTGAGCAGCAGTGAGACAGGACCCTCCGCCGCCACCGCCACTGCGGATACCACCACAGGCAGCAGCAGCAGCAGCAGCAGCAGCAACAGCAGGAAACACAGCAGTAGCAGAAGTAACAGGAAAAGCAGCAGGCATGCCGCTCACCAGCACAGAGATGCCCCAGAAGCCACCATCAGCCCTGCTGCAGAACCCTCCAGCAGCAGCAGCAGCCAGCCTTGGCCAACCCCTGCTGCAAGCCCCTCTAGCAGTGAAAGCAGCAGCAGCAGCAGCAGCAGCAGTAGTGAAAGCAGCAGCAGCAGCAGCAGCAGCAGACAGCCTTGGCAAGCCCCTGCTGCAGGCCCCTCCACCACCACCACCAGCAGCAGCAGCAGCAACACCAGCAGTAGCCAGCCTTGGCCACCCCCTGCTGCAAGCCGCAGAGCACGGCAGCACAAGGCCCTAGCAGCAGCAGCACAGCGCATGGAGACAAGTGAAGCACACAGCAGCAGCAGCAGCAGCAGCACTGCTTGTCCTCAGGAAGGGCCTGACCTGACCCCTGTGTCTGGCATGTTGGCAGCTGCAGTCGACAGGTGGCGCACCACCGCAGATACCACCAACAGCACCTCCAACAGCAGCAGCAGCAGCAGTAGTGACGACGACAGCAGCAGCAGAGACAGCAGCAGCAGCAGCAGCAGTAGAGGCGGCCGTGCGCCGCTGTCCAGTATGCTTGCAGCAGCAGCGCAGCGCCTGGAGGCGTCACCGGAGGCTGTCGGCACCAGCCGCCACCTGCGGGCGCTGCGCAGTGGCAGCAATGGCGGCAGCAGTGTTGGCAGCAGTGGCAGCAATGGCGGCTCCCCTGAAGCCCACAAGAGGTATAGCCTGCCGCCTTATACTGCTGACCAGCAGCAGCAGCGGATGCTGGCCAAAGCTATAGCGGTGATTGACCGGTGAGTGGGGAGGGAGGGGGGTAGGGGGGTGAGAAGAAGGGGGGTGGGGAGGGAGGATCGAACAAGGTACGGAGTGTGAGAATCAGGTGGGTGCAGGGATGCTGGTGTGCTCTGGGCTTGCGCCCCACCACTCGTTCTCCAGTGTCAAACACTGCTCAATCACCAAACATGGGCATGATGCCCTACCTACTCACTCTCGTGCATCAACCCCCTGTCGTGCAGGTGGGGGTGCTTGCAGCCACGGCTCCCTCACCGCTAGCCACTGTGTCAGCTTAGCGGCCAGTTCAAAATTGTTGATCAACCCTTCCCCCTTTCATGTTCCTTCCCCCCTGCCCCACATGATGTCCCACTGCCCACCTACAGTCTACATGCTCATGGCTTCTGTGCCTCATCACTGGTGGTGGTATCACTGTGAAAGCATCATCATTGAGCAGGGCATGTGCTTGTCCTGCTCCACTTTTGCCCACCCCCAACCACATCAACATCCACTCTGATAACATTGTCCCCCTACCACTCAACACCTTCCGTCCTTGCCCCCCCCCTCTCAACTGCAGGCTGCGTGCTCATGGTTTCAGTGCCTTCATCGCTGGTGGTTGGGTGCGTGACGTGTACCTGGCCCGGCGTGCTGCAGACATTGACATTGCCACCAGTGCTGACCCCTACAGGGTGAGGGGCATATTCAGGGGGGACTCAGTCAAGGACCTGCCACGCACAACTGTCAAGCTCACACACCAGGGGGAGGTGAGGATGGGGCTGGAGCAAGGGGGGGGGGGGAGCGTGTGTGTGTGTGGGGGGGGGGGGCTGCAGATGGAGAAAGCTGGAAGATGCCGGGAGGGGGGGGGGGGGGGAGGGGGGCGGCTGAGGAAAAGAGAGCAGAAGAGAGGGGGGTTGAGAAAGGCAGAAGTGTGGTGGGCTTAGCGGGGGGGGGGGGGATTTTCAGGGGGGACTCAGTCAAGGACCTGCCACGTACGACCGTCAAGCTCACACACCAGGGGGAGGTGAGTGCAAGGGGTGGTGGTGGGTGGGTGGGGGAGATATGGCAGGAGAGGGGGGAAAGACAGCTAGGGGGGAGGGAAGGAGGGTGCTGTGTAGGGGGCGCATTCTGTGTGGTCCTGTGAGGTGCTGTGTGGTCCTGTGAGGCAGTCAAGGATATGCCATGCACAACCGTCAAGCTCGTACATCAGGGGGGGGGGCAGCTGATGTTGATGTGTTGATGCAGGTTTGCACCTTGACTGCACCAAGCATCAGCGTGTCAGGCCCTCTTGTAAACCCTCCAGAGAGATGTGGGTTCAGAAAGCGATGGATGGGGGTTGCCGTGTCAGCTTCAAACCCATATCTCACCATGTTGCTGCCACTGGTGCTACTGCTGCTGCTGCTGTGCAGGTGTTTGAGTTGAGTTTCTTCAAGGGTGTGAGCAGGACCTCCAGCCTATTCAGTGTGGGCATGGACGCAGGTGGGACAGGAAGGGTTGTATGTTGGGGGGGGGGCTTGGGGTGCCGTTGGCATGTGTGCGTGTGAGTAGAGGAAGGGGGGGGGGGCAGCAGCAAGGGGTAGGACAGGAGGGGTGGATTGATCATTTGAACACATGTGTGTAGGAGGGGGGGGGGGCAGCAGGGGCACACTTCTGAAGGGTGGCAGCATCAACATGTTGGTGTGTTGGTGTGACGGTACCAGGCAGGTAAATAACATGGTGGTGGGGGGCAGCACATGCCCCTGCATCAGCTCCTCCAGGGCTTCTTCCCCCTGCTCCTGCCCCTCTCCCCCTTTGTCAGTCTCACATTCGCCCCTCTCGTTGGTCTACCCTGCCCCCTCTCACTCCTCTCCCTCCCCACCATGTTGTCAGTTCACCATTACGCAACCCCTCTACTACGACCCAGCCACAATCGAAGTCCTTGACTTCATAGGGAATGTCCCAGACGCCCTGTCCCGCACCCAGCGCTTCACACCGTATGGAAGACTCTTCTCTCTTTACCTCATGTCGTCTGCATATCACATACACAAGTCTCCCCACCTCGCACACACCCTGCACATTCTCTCACCCGAGCACATACACCTGCCCCCCCCCCCCCCCGCCCTCGCGCCTTTATTCCTTGTTCCAGCGTGTCGTGATTTCACCATCAACGCCCTCTACTACGACCCAGCCACGAAGGAAGTCCTCAATTTTGTGGAGGGTGTCCCAGACGCCCTGTCCCGCACCCTGCGCCATTTGGTGCATTCGTCTCTGACTTTCTCTCTACATATCATACACACCTGCACACTCTCTCACTCAAGCGCACATGCCTGCCGCCCCTTTTTTTGCCGCCTTATGTTCTTCGTTTCAGCGTGTCGTGACTTCACCATCAACGCCCTCTACTATGACCCAGCAACAAACGAAGTCCTCGATTTTGTGGGTGGTGTCCCAGACGCCCTGTCCCGCACCCTGCGCCTCACAAACGATGACCCCAAGCGCCTGGCAGACGACCCCCTGCGTGTGCTGAGGGCGGTGCGGTTTGCTACTGTTTTGGGACTGAAGCTGGCCCCTGGAACTGCCCTTGCGTTGCGGCAGCATGCGGACATGTGCTCTATGAATGCAGGTAGGGGGGGGGGGGTTGGCCTGAGGGGGGGGTGCCGGGGGGCCTGGGGGGGGGGGGGGGGGGGGGGGGGGGGCTGTCTTGAGTATAGGACCCCCTGCGTGTGCTGAGGGCGGTCAGGTTTGCGACTGTGTTGGGGCTGAAGCTGGCGCCTGGGACTGCCCTTGCGTTGCGGCAGCATGCAGATATGTGCTCTATGAATGCAGGTAGGCGGGGCAAGGATTTGAGGGCGCGTGTGTGTGTGTGGAGGGGGGGGGCGGTTGTCGCTCTTTTTAGCAGTGGGGCCTAGGAATAGAGGGAGAGCGGGAGGTTCCACTGTGTTGGGGCTGAAGCTGGCGCATGGGCCTGCAATTGCTTTACGGCAGCATGCGGATATGTGCTTTTTGAATGCAGGTAGGCCTGGGGGGGGGGCATTGTGGGGGTGGGGGGTGTGTGGATGTTTGTGTCCTACAGCTGTGTTAGCACAGGGATCACTTGTGTAGCTAGCATACTATGAGCATGCAAGTCACATGCAAGCATGTGTGAGGGAAATGCAAGCATGTGTGAGGGTTCCCATGGTGCATTCACTAATGTTGCTCTTGCTTGAAAGGCATGTGTCACTAACACACTGAAGACGTAGGAGACACGCATCCGACGCAAAGGGTGCTACCGGGTTTCCTCTATTGCTTTCCCCACAAGGAGTGTGTGTTGCGTGTATGTGCAGGTGTGCCGCCGCATAGGATCTGGCTGCACAGAATCGCCAAGGCTGAGGCTCATTGGTTCGACAGCATCCTACAGCAGTTACTCCCCCCCCCCCCCACCCCCACCCCCCAAACACACACAAGGACTGTCTTTTGCTGCATGGCTAATTGTGTGCATGTGCAGGTGTGCCGCCGCGTCGGATCTGGCTGGAGCTGCGCAAACTCGCCAAGGCTGAGGCTCAACAGCCCGGCTCCTGGCCCCACGCACTCAAACTCAGCTTCCACCTAGGGCTACTGCCACACCTCTTCCCTTGGCTGCAGCAGCAGCAGCAGCACACAAACAACACCACCAGCAGCAGCAGCAGTGGGAAGGGAGTGCAACAGCAGCAGCAGCAGCAGCAGCAGAGTGCTGCAGTGATAGATCCCTTTGGGTATGGGATCAGCATACCAGGCAGCAAGGGCAGCAGCAGCAATGGGGGTGGTGGTGGGGTCAGTAGCGGGGGTAAGGCTGTGTTGGTGGCAGAGCGGCTCAGTAAGCTGTGGCAGCAGCAGCAGCAGCAGCAGGATGCGGTTGGGGCAGCGGAGGGCATCCCGCTGCCGCTGCTGGTTGCTGCGACTGTTCACCCGTCTGCTGAGAGCTTTGCAGCTGCTGAGCCATATGTGAGTGGGGGGGGCTCAAGGGTCAACTGCACAGCAATTGAACAGTACAGTACAATGTATAATATAGTGACCGTACATTCAGAGTACAGTAGATGTACAGTACAGTCATAGTGCATTCAAGGTGCTGTACTGTATAGTGTGGTACGGTACAGCATGTCGGTACAGCAGGGTTGTCATAGTGGTGCAAGGCAGCTGAGAGCGGTTGCAGCCATGAGGCGTGCAATCAGCCTTGCTTCACGTGAGCAGAAGATCGTCTGTGGAGATCTCAAGGAGGCGATCTGCACAGACGATCTTCTGCACATGTGATGCAAGGCTGGTTGCACCTGTCATAGCTGCGGCTGCAACTGCTCTCACCTGCCCTGCATCATGAGGATGTGGTTTGCAGCCCCTTATTTTCAAGATGCTTCTAACATTGACGTGCACTCTTTTACTTAACTCCTTATGCTCGTACACGCCGTCCGCTTCGCTCCTGTGTCTTGCATACATGCGTTCATGTCCTGTCGGCATGTCTGCTTAGTTGCAGCAGTAATCCTTGACAGCTAGGGCCGCCAGACTGAGGCTGCTGTCAACCCCTGGTCATTTTATAGCCCAGCCCCTTGCTCAGCTGTTATATGTTGCCGTCAACTGGTGATAAACCTCACTTGTGCCCTCTATGTTCATGCTGTAGAAGCATGCCATGCTGTGCTGTGCCGTGCTGTGCTGTGTCCCGCTCTGCAGCTGCAGCAGCTGTTCCCTGACAGTCAGGACTGGCACACCATACAAGCCCTCATCACTGCAACACACCTACTCAAAGGCACTACAAGCCCCGACAGCAGCAGCAGCAGCAGCAGCAGCGGCAGCAGCAGTATAGCAGGGGTCGAAGGGCCTGCTGCGGGGTGGGCTGCGTTCTACTCCCACCCTCATGCGTGGCTGGTGCTGCTGGTGCTGTCGTGTTGGATGCCTGAGGCCCTGGCAGCAGGATTCCTGAGGACACATGAGGTAAGTAAGCCCTACAGCTGAAAGGGGGGGGGGTTGGAGAGAGAGGGGTGCAGAGGAGGCCTCCTAGTGCGGGCTGTGGGTTGGTGGGGTGGGGGCTAGGACAGCATAGTGCGCACCCTTGCCCCAACGCCTCACCCTGTGTGTGGAGAGGCTTAGGGGGTTGTTGAAATGCCTGAGGCACTAGCAGCAGGATTCCTGAGGACACATGAGGTAAAGGGGGGGTGAGAGGTGGGAGGGTTGCTGGGTTGTGCAGGGTGTGTGTGTGGGTGGTGGGGGGGGGGGTAACATGGACATAGTGAGCAAGAGGGGGGTGCTGTGGGAGAGGGAAGACTTGCATCAAATTGTTGAGTGCCTGAAGCCCTGGCAGCAGGCTTGCGGCGTGAGACGTGTAATGCGAGGGGAGCTAGGGTTTGAGGAGGGGCCGGGTGTGCCGGCGCCTCAGCAGTGTCAAGAGGGGGCGGCACAAGAATCTGGGTGGTGGTGCTGGGGCTTGTGCCAAGTGACCATCAGCTCGAAAGCTTTCTGTTAACAAGCGTCTTTTGGGTTTTTGGATCAGGGCCAAGACACCCACAGGCTGGGGGCAAGCACCCAAATTGCCTTGACGTGCTGAGCAGTCATCACCTTTGATTGCCCCTGCCCTGCCACCTCCCCCCCCCCCCACCCCCAAAACACACACAGGCCCGCATGGCTGCCAGCCGGTGGCGCTAGCGCTGGGCCTGACAGGAGTGTGACCCTCTACACAACACGCCTGTTGTTGTTGAACTCAACCGCAAGATCAAGTCCAAGGCCAGCATGAGTGCAGACTTTCAGTTGCTTCACAGTCTCAGACCAGCTGTGACAGAGCAGGCTTCCTTAGGCTTCCTTGCTCATGGTAGACCCGGTTGAGTCAAAATATGTTGGCACAGAGGGAGAGGCAGAGTGTGTTTTGTGGTGAAATCTTCCAAGTTCTGTGGTGGTTGTTCTGTGTTGGTTGTTCAAAGTGCAGCTGTTTGGCCAGTGGGAAGTTTGCGCTTGTCAGGGTGGTTGATGCATGAGTGTGATTACCTGCTGCTGAGTGTTGAAAGGATTGTTGCTGGATGATTTGACTGTTGTGATTACGTCGTTTGGACGTCACTGGTTGAACACACTCTTCCTTGGAGGATGGCAGAGGTTGGCATTGGCATCAGTCCGCAACACCAGCCCTGGTCTCTAGCTACCAACATGAACGCAGTTCAACAATGCAGTCCACAGTGTGATATCAAGACGTGTGCAGTTTACAGCGTTGTAAGATGAGTGCCTCTATCAACACATTGTTGCAGTGGTTTCGGCATCACCATCATGCCCTGGACACGCCAATAGGCCTGGAGAAACGAGGGCAGGGGGCTCAGAACGACAACACAGGTACTGTATCATGCAGTAGTCGTTACAACTCATCATGCATGACATGCACCTGTTGAGGTGCTTTGCCAGGGTCGTCTTCCAACAGTTGCAAGACCCCCAGTGCATCATGTGCCCGACTCAACTGACTCAGCTGCCCTGACAGGCGGGCAGCTTTCCGCCACAATGATTTGAACTTTCGCACGTTCCACGCAGCTTCCTGCACAGGGTCTACGTGGGTGGGGAACGTGTCAAAGTAAACCTCGCCACTGTACCCAGCCTTTTGAAGCTGCAGAACCAGCTCCAACGACATCGTCGGGTTGACGGACGCAAACATCAAACCATCTTCCGCACCGAGGCGGATGTGCGCATCGTTCAAATGCAGTCCGAACAGCTTTCCCGCTCGCGCCACAAGTGCCACACTCGCAGCGGGGTTCTCGCCAGCGAGCAGCATATGACCGACGTCGAGCGTCAACCCAAACCGCGGATGTGCAACCTCATAAGCCAGCAAGAGTGCGGTCGCAGTGTTGGACACGATGCTGAAGCGCGTGGATGGATCGGTGGGCTTGAACTCCAGCGATACACGTACACTGGCGGGGCAGGCGTCCACCAATTGCCTGAACGAGTCCACGGTATGCTGCCAGGCCGTGTCATAGTAGACCTGCAGATGAGACCAGCCAGACAACGATCACCACCCAAATGTACAATACAGTAATTGGGGACAGAGTCCCAACCTCGACTCTTGCCAGCGAGCCAGGGGTTCATCAGGGTGCCCCAGAGGGAAACTAGCGCACCCCAGTCTCTCGGGTCAGGTATGATATGCATAATGGTTTGCAGTTGCCAGGACAGCAGGTACTCAAGCGCTGGCCAAGTGCCAAATGCCGCAACCCTGGATCGACTGTTTGACCTGGTCAGTACCAAGAATGGCGCCCCTGGACATCACGGCTGCGTGAATCAGCTGCGTGAATCAGCTGCGTGAATCAGCTGCATGAAATGGCTGCGTGAAACGGCTGCGTGACACCACGTGTTGTGCATGCTTAGCTGATCATGATGCTGGGGAGGGTGCCCTCAGGACCCTGGGGAGGGTGCAGTGTGTCATCTGGACCAATTGGAGCATGCCCTGCCTCACTGTGCTAGAAATGCCTCACTGTGCTAGAGTTGCCAAGGCACCCAGCACCTCTCAGACGGCAGCCAGTTGTAAGACAGTTGCACATTGTCACTGCACATTGCCCTGTCCCACCTGCAGGTAATAGTCATAACCATCATAAGGTGACCACACCACTAGATGGTCAGAGCCCATCTGCGCAGCTGTGCTGCACCCATCAACCGCCAGCTGCACTGCTGCCGCCCTCAGGGTGGGGTCAGGGTTGGTGAAGGCACCCAACAGGAACCGCTCAGGGAAGCGAATGTTGACGGCACCAGGGGACAGCCCAGCCCTCTTCAAAGCTGCCTTGATCTGCAACACACAAAAAGCGCCACACTGCGCTGTCAGGAAGCAAAGCCAGCCTCAAACATAGGTGGCAGCTGCTGTCATGTTTCATATGCCTTGCTCCATGGAGAGCTCACACAGATAGGACCCCTGCTTTTGAAGGACAGCACCGTGAGAGGCATCGTGATGCAGCAGCAGTTCCATCTCCCTTTCCAACCATGAACAGTCAAACAGTCTTTCACAGAGGAAACAAGCGCATCAGAAGCTAGTATCCCTTTACATGTAAGTCTCCCAGTAAGCAGCCAGCACACACTACATGGGTGAGTACAAGGGATCCCAGGTAACCTGCACAGTCACCGTGTGCTGATCACGCGGGCAGATGTGTCAGGGCTCATGCCACCTTTGCGTCCAACCCCTTCTGCCACCCAGTCAGTTCACCTGTTCAAGTCTGAGGCCGTTGAAGTGCTGGGGGTAGTTCAGGTCGACAGTGGAGAGTCCCCCCACCTGACCCTGCCGAGCTATCCACCCCAGCACATCGTTGCTCAGGCCAGCAGCAGCACCAGCAGCAGCACCACCACCACCGTCAGTACCACCAGCACCACCAGCAGCAGCACCAGCAGCACCCTGCACGAGGTCCCTCCTAGCTGCCATGGAGTTCAGCCGTGAGCCAAACCTCAGGGGGCACTCCTCACTGGCTGATAGGGTTGCTGGGGTTGAAAGGGTTGATGGGTCACTGACTGTGGGTTGCTGTGGTGCTGTGTTGGGTGAGGGAGTGCTGACACATGACGCAGGAGAGGATGTCGAGCTGCAGGATTGGGGACCTGCTGGGGCCGCGGCGGTGTCAGGTGGTGCAGTGCTGGTGCCGGTTGAGGGCCCTGCATACATCAAGCAGGAGGTGGAGGGTCACACACCGCACTTGACATTACTGCTCAGCACGGGTTTGAAAGTCAGGTGGTGATGATGACAGAAGCTCACTAGGAGCTGCATCAGCACATCAGCACAGGGACTGAAGCTATGTCTATATCAGGTGGCCCCACGTGTAGCAACATGCTTGTGGCAGTTGTGACACTGTCCTGTGGCACTTCAGGAACACCAAGTGACAGATCAGCACACGCCTCATGCAGTGCTTGCAGCGTACTAGCTTACCAGCAGCTCCAGCTGCTTGCAAGGCTGCAGGTGCCATTACATGTGCCTAAAAGGCGCATGCATGCGGCAGCGACTGATACTGATGGGATAATGATGGTAGTCAAGCTCATGGCTCACCCAATGCTTGCAAAGACGAGCAAAGACACGTATTGCTTTACAGTGCACAAACATGCATGCAGGAATGGCGACCAGAAGTACGTGTGGCAGGTACTGGCTTTTCATCAGTGAGGGTGTGACCCTAGAAGCGTGACCCTGAGGGACTGTCATCAGCAAGCATGTGACCTCACGCAGTGCTTTTGCAGCAGCTCAGGTTCAACCAGGCTGGGCCCCAAGCCACTACACTGGCTGACACTGTCCACGCCACGGTGGAGCAATTGCAAACAGGTCAACCAGATGTACACTTGCACAAGTAGCAAATGCGTGTGGCAACGACAACCAAATGAAATGACAACCAACACAGACTCTTTGGAAGCCTCACACTTGCTCACCCAGTGCTTGCAGCAGCTCAGGAGCCACTTGGCCTGCATGGGCCTGTAGGTGTGCAGTAACCTCCTGCAAGGTGGGTAGGCTGGGCAGGGCGCCCTTGCGGGACACTGCCAGTGACCCTGCTGCTGCAGCAAACTGTAGGCAGTGCTGCAACGGCCAACCTTGGACAAGCCCGACTGCAAACCCAGCCCTGAAAGCATCACCTGCAAATACAACAAAACATATACGGCTGCATTTGGATGCCAGCACATACTGTCACTCAGATTCAAATGATTACAGCCACAAGCTGTTGTCACTGCCATGTAAATAGAAGTCAAGCAGAGGATGTGACAAGCATGGACGGCATCGCAGGAGCCCTCCTCTAGCCTGGCTGTCTTAGTAACACCTTGGTAACCCCTGCTAACCCCAAAAGTAACCCTCAGTAACCTAGGCCACCACACCCCACCTGCCGCCGTCCCATCCACCACGTTGTCACCAGGTACCGGCAGTGCTGGCTGTGTGATAACAGTGTCGTTGTGCAGCACCAGCACAGCACCCCGCTCTGACAGGGTCACCAGCACTAAAGACACACCAGACTTGATCAGGCCGCGGGCAGCAGCCACCACCTGGGCAGAGCAGCAAAGCATCATTCAATAATGTGCTGGCCAGACCTTAAATCGCTTTTTGAGGTCATGGCTCCTTGCAGGGCCCGCATGCAGACAGTGTATGTTGTCTGGTGCTGTACACATAGTGTTTTGGGATAAGGGTTTTGTTTCTGAAAACAACATCAACTGTATACTGCCCATACAACAGACACTGGGTGGATGAGGAAGCAGACAGCAAGCTGGGCGCGTCCTGCAGGATTGTCTTCTTGTACTGAACATGATAGTCCTGCAGCTGCCAGAGTGACGGCCTACCTCTGCCTGTGTCTGTGTGCTGCTGCCTGTAAGAGCCTGCAGTTCCAGCTCATTGGGGCACAGGTAGCTCACAAAGGGCAGCAGGGCGGAGTCAAGCGGTTGATCAGTACCTCCTGCGTCCTAACAGCAGGCAGACAGGCGCACACATTATTGATGCTGTTATCATGAACACCTTGACCTGCGGGGTACTGCCCTGGCTTTCTTCAAGAGTGCCATGGTTTGGCTATCCTTGCGAGGCTTTTCTAGCAAGAGAAAATGTTCTGGTGTTGGTCCCTATGCTGCCACATAAACCACATGCTGACACTCAGCATGATGTTGCCTTCACAGCTGCTTGTTGACAGTCTGCCTGAAAGCTGCTGGCTCTGTCTGTCAGGTCAGTCGTCCTTTCCACACCCCTTGGCAACATTCAACCCTTGGACACCGCTTGGTGCCCCTCATTTCCAGTGAGCCCTCACCAGCAGAACTGTTGCCCCAGCAACTGCTGCTGCCTTTGCCGCTGCCAGGTTGACAGCCTGTGGCACCTCCCGTTGCAACATCACCACCCCCACTCCTGACAGTTGAGCAGCGGGCAGCACCACACCCTGCAGGCACCACACCCCCGCAATGCAACACAGCACAAGTGTCAACAAAATTGCCAGCAGCGCACGCCACACAGGACAAGGTACTTGACTTGCTGTGTGGCTGATTGAGTTGAGTGTGAAGAAGCTGAGCAGGTGTAGTCTGTAGTTGGTGTGAAAGGCTCACAAGACCCACATTTCCCGGCTGCAGAGTGCCTACCTGGCCCCAGGCTGTGTTTGCTCCCCCAACAACGATGCTGGAAGCCGCGCCATCAGGCTCCAACATCACTATACCCTGGCCAGACCCTAGGTCGCCAACGTGCTGACAGCCTGAGATGTCCACACCAGCGTCCGCCAGCTCCTGCTGCAGCATCTCTGCGTAGCTGTCATTGCCAAATCGGCATATGAAGCGTACTGCTGCCTTGGGGGGTGCATGGGTGGCGTTGCTGGGGAGTGCGAGCCGGGCGGCTGCTACTGCTTGGTTGCCACCCTGCAGAAATGCAACAAACAAAAGGGTGTTTGCTGTGTGCATAGATTGCATATGAAATGAGGGTTTGCTGTGCGTAGGTATGCAAAGTGTGGGCTTGCTGTGCATGAAGTGAGTGTGGGCTGGGGCTTTGGGCTGGCCCAGCAAATTGCTGCTGCAGTGCCGGCGGAGTCAGCACAACTTCTGGCACATGCTCAGGTTTTGTGCGAACCATCCCCAGCAGCAGCAGAATAACACCATGGCAGGGAACGTGGCCCAGCGGTGAGGACATCCACTTGTAACATCCCTCAGATTCATGGCTGACACCCTCAGACCAGCACAGTGCACCCCTGACCGGCTCTATCTCACCTTTCCCCCTACTGCCAGGCTGACGCTGGGGGTCCTTGAAGTGGTGGTTTCACCCTTCAGTGGGAGCCTAGCCACATCTACTGTGATGTCCATGTTCACAGATCCCAGCACGAGGATTGATGGCGATGGTGGGCGATGCGGGGGAACAGCAGCTGCAGCACCCAGTCTGGGACAGAATGGGAGCAAGCCATGGACAGGCAAGGAATTCAAACCAAGGTGGAAGAGAGGGACATCATTTTGAAACCGCATCTCAGACACTCCACAATACAGCTACAGCTGCAGACAGCTGAAAATGTGTGTAGAGTACCTGAGTCCCCCTAGCAGGAGCAGCAGCCACGCCACCAGCCAGTTTGACGTTGCATTCATTACGATGTGGAATATAAATAAACTGGAAGTGCAAGAGGCACGAGTTGACAAGGCAAGTGATCTGCACTGCATAGATCACAGGCTGTAGCAGATGTCAAGTGACAGCAGACGCCACATGGCGTCCTTCGTTGGCAATAACAAGAGTAAGAATACAGAGCAAACCTCTGGACGTAAGCACTCGGATCTATGGTGACATTTCTTAAATTTCACAGGCTGTCACCAATGTCATGTCTGCAAGTCTGACTGGAGTGTGCACAATCCACGTGAATGCCATACCCCATGTGCTCTCCATTCACTGAACAGGAACGAACATCCTTAACAAGACTAGGTTGCTTTCAACCAGGGGTAGTAAGGGGTACCCCTTACTACCCCTGCTTTCAACCGGCAATTGGCAGCTCACCAGTTGCAGCAGCTGCCGGTTTGGCCTTGAGCTGCTGGACGCTCCTGGCTGCCAGAGGGGTGCTTCCCTAGAGACAGACAAGCATGCGCCTCACAGCTTGATAGGAACGAACCTACTCACGGTTTTGCCTGGTTTCTGCTGGTCGACACATCACCCACTTCACCACGCAGGCATAAACGTGAGTTGCCCAGCCAACCCATCACTACACATGCAGCTTTGACTGGGCACCAACTTTTGAGTTTCAAGCTGCCGAAACAGGACCAGGTGCTCAAGCATGCGCCTTTGATCCTGATGCATCCTGCTGGATGACAATCCTGGTCTGCATCCAGGGCGTGTTGTTTCGTTGGCCGATGACTGGCTGAGCTTGCTCGTTTGTGTGATAACAGCTGTGGCCATTGCTGCTGGTCATGACCTTGATCAAGGGGTGAGGACAGCTGCTGCTGCTGCTGCCTGGGGACGGGAGTTTAAGCTTTTGTCAGTATGTCACTCATCAGTACTGCCTGACTGCCAGGGAGGCTGTCATTCAACTTGTGCCAGTTCTGTGATGCTGAGTTGTGCAATCTCGTACGGCCATGGCAGACCTGCACCTTCTGTATGTACTACCAATATGAGCATCCAGCCAGCAGCAGCACAACTGCACTCAGACATCCGAATGTGCGACAGTCATACATCTTACAAGGGGTGATCAATAAGGCATAATCATCAAAGCCCAACTGTCCCACGACACTTGAAAACCCCACTGGCTGTTGCCCACTCACATCCGCTGTGCACACAGCACCCACACAGCCGCCATCATCCACGCCCACCATCAACAATGCACAAAAACACACAACAACAACCTGATTGCTGTCAACACAGTCACAGGTCCCTCCAACAGTCAGAGCACACCCTGCACGAACAGCCAGTGCCCCTCCCCCGCCACTTGGTTCCGCAACCCAAGCAGGCTTCATCACGTGCGTTGTATGAATGAGTGGGAGTCAACCACGTTCGTTGTTTGATAGCCGGGCAGAGACTGCCACCCCCCCGGATGCAGGGGTGCTGCAGCAGCAGCTGCATGCCGCACCATACTATGGCATGGTGCTAAAAAGCATGCAAAGATGCTGTGCATCGACTACACAAGGTGGAAAACCACTGCACAGATTGTCACTCGTCATGTTCAAGGTGACGTCACGTCAAAATAGGTAACAGTCCAGGTAACAGTCCGTGTGTGTGTCAACGGTTTGGCGCATTTACAGCATCTTGCGGCCGGACACCTGCTTCTGGCCGGGGGCACTGCAGGTAGCCCTCTCCACCTTGACGGCTGCAGGGGAAAACGCACACCAGCACAGCAGGCAGGCATGGCAGATGAGTAAGGCAACATTTCACAGTAATAGCGCCGTAGGAGGCCAGTGACTGGCCGGACAGATGACTTGACGCTGTCAGCACTGGCTGTTGGGCTGCAGGTTGCTGCCGGCTGTGCCTCTTTCATGTGATAATGCAAGCAGGATTACACATGCATTCACCCTGAGAATCACACTGCCCTCTGCCTATTTCTCTGTCAAGGTGGCAGTATCATGCAACAGAATCATCTCTTTAAGCAGTACAGCCTGGTCACTCAGCCAGCCAGCCAGCCAGCCAGCCAGACAGACAGTCCCACCAGTGTATGCAGTGCAGAATTCAGGCAATTAGCATGTTTTGTATGTCACTCACAGTCTGCTGGCATCCAGGTGTCAGATGCCCTGTTGATCTCCTTGCTGGCGGTGGAGGATGTGAACCAGCCGCTCTTGACAACCTCAGCACAGTTTGCGTACACGGACTTGCCATTAGACGTAGGGCCTGAAGCGGTGAAGGTGGCAACGGACTGCGGACACAGCAGAGGCGCGCAGGTGTACAAGGGGTCAGATGCTTGGCAGAACAAGCAGATGGTACATGGCTGGCATCTCTGCTTCTCTTGCTGAAGCTGCAGGTGTTCAACACGAGCGGAAGTGTGTGACTAGTGTGGTGCTGCTTACACAGTGTGGAGGGGTGCTGTCTGAGTAGCCGCTGTACAAGCAGGCTTCTGATGATGCAGCAGGACAGGCACAGTGCTGCAGTCGGCTGCAATGTCCACTGTGCGGCAACAGACTGTTGGGCGAGAGACGTCACTTCACCCTGGGCCATCCACCTGACGATTCACATTGTTTATTCTAGACTACTAGGCGCACCTGGTGGTTCAGCAGACCGCTCTGGCCGATGACGTTCATGGACACCTGCTTGGGGTCCACCTTGAGCATCTTGGCAACAGCCTTGATGAGGGGGTCCTTCTTGCCCTCAACCTTGGAACCACGGTTGTCAAACTGGATTTGGATGCTGCAAGAAGAAGGGGGGGGGGGCACAGCAGGCAGCGCAGCACACAGAGCGACGTTGAGTGCAACGAAAATGTCCATACCAGCACACAGACAAAGACAAATGGCTGCTGCAGAGTGTCGGGCTTGCTGCTGCTGTACGCAGGACACACCCGCCAGCAAAGTGACTGTCAATGATTTTATATCAACATTTGAACACGTTTGGAGAGCCGAACCATGGCGCAGAGTGCTGGATCACTGCTGCACCCAGTCGTCACCGGGAGGATGAAGTGACTCGGATACCGGATCTACTCCATAATCGCTACCGATCGCTGCGCAGGCAGACTAAGTGCTTTGTGGGTAGCCGTACCTGGCAATATCAGCCCTAGGCTGTGCCTGAGCAACACCTGCAGACACAGCAGCAGATCGAGACAGACGTGAGTCACTAACACACGTGTTCCCAGGTCTTCGTCGCATTGAGCATTGAGCAGCACTTGTGTCATCGCAGCAGCCACTAACCTGCAAGAGCGAACATGGCCAGGACGGCCACGCATGCGAGTGTGCGAGCCATCGCGATACAGTCAGCTGGCACGGGATCCAAAAGAAGGGATAGGGTGCTGCGAGCTGCTGGATGTATCACTGCAGAAGTTGGCTGGAGCTACAGTAGCCTAGTAGCGGGCTTAAATGCTTGTTCTCGCCCAACGAATGGTCTTGAGACCTACCTCAGGGTTTTGCTCACTTCTCCCCTTTTGTAACAGGCCTACTTAGCCATCCAACGACTGAGCTCCCTCACTTGTTGTGCTCATCCGCAGACTGATCCTAGCCAGCCGCTGAAAGTACACCCGTACGACACCAAAATGAAGGCTGTCGCTGTGGTTGCTCTGCTGCTGCTGGCCGTCGGTATGTGCCTTCGCTGCTTTCTGTTGCTACGTCACTGTCGTTAATAGCTTGATGTAGGCACAAACCGGTGCTTGAGCCTTCTGGAACAACAGATCAACTTCCTGCTTTTATTGCCTTGCTCTTCTTCTGCATCGCAGGGGCCTACGCACAGTCCAAGGATGGCGCAATGTGAGTAGGCGCAGGCTTCGATGGCAGACGGGCGTGATGCCCAGGTTGCCTCTCCTGGCTTTGATCAGCAGCCAGCGCAGCGGAAGCAGCTCCTCTAAACAGCGCTCATTGATTTTCGGCACAAAGTTGCAGGTGTTTGTCTATCCTGTCGGCTCAGCCTGTCTGGTCGGCAGCAGCCGGTCCCGGGTGACTCAGTTTGTCACGACATGTTTCATTTTATAGCTGCCGTCCAGCCAAAGCTTCATGCTGAACACAACCCAAGATCCGCAACCTGACTTTTCTGCTGTCCAGCTGTGCCGCCCTGCTGCCATCATCCTTGTTTTCCCGCCTGTCTGTCCAACTGAACCCGTGTTCCTCATCCCTGTCCATCCAACTGCAGGGTCACCATGCAGTTCGACAACCGTGGCAGCAAGGTGATGGATGCCCCCACTGAGAAGAAGATTATCGAGGCCCTGGCCAAGCACGTCTTCCTGGTCCCTACATCCAGCGTCGTCAGGGCAACTGGCATGGGACAGTCCTCCCTCACCAACCACCAGGTAAGCACCAGCAGCACATGCCACTGACACAGCTCAAGCCACTTTTTGGGACACTCACACAACATCATAAAGCACACGGTTGCGGTGCTGCATGCAGTTGGCAGCTGACAGCTCAGCAACAGCCAGCTGACGCCACTGCCCTGCCGCCCCACCTGCTGCCTGTGTGCTGTGCGCACGTGCTGTTGCAGTCTGTGGTGACCTACAACGCTGTTGGCCCCACCACCAACGGCAAGTCCGTGCTGGCCAACTGCCAGGTAAGCTGCCCAGCCTGCTGCTGCCCTTCCCCGGAATCCCTTGCTCCCATGCTCTCAATCCCAGCTTGATTCACAGCCGCCACTGCCCATTGGACCCTTCCCTCTGCACAACAGTGATGTTGTGCCAAAGCAGCAAGAGCTGCAGAAGCTGCCTCCAACCTGTTGGACACGTCCACGCACAACACCCTGCTCTCCATCCTAGCTTTATTGTGTTTTCGAACATGCCATCAACACGCATGCCTATGAATCAACCTGAATGCCAAAGCTTCCTCAGCCACCCAACCTCGTCACTCAACCATGTACCCAAAGCACTTGTGTTGTGCTGTGCGCAGGCCAACACCAAGTCAGGTTGGGTCAGCTCCTCCAACGCTGCCAAGGAGATCAAGAAGGCAACAGACACCTGGGCCGTTGGCGACAGCGTCAAGCTGCAGTCCGCCACATGTGCTGCTGCACCCAAGACCGGCCGCAAGATGATGTAAGCGGCAGCCGACTTTGGATGCTGCTTGTGCTGCGCAGCATGCTTGCTGCAGCGCATGGTTGCTGAACAACTCTCTCTTTTTGGTCCTGTGGCTTGGCCTATGTGCGGCCAGAACACGGCTGTGCCTTTGCCCAGCTGTGAGGATGCTGTGGCATTTTGGTGCTCCGCTGAACCAGCGTGTGTCTGGTGCGTGCTGTCAGAGAGAAGGCAGCTGCGCCCAGATAACTGGTGGGGTCAATTTTGTTGGACAGTGGGTAGGCCAGGGAGCAGTAGTACAGTACAGAGTACGAAGCGATACTACTGAGTAGGCCAGCACAGGTCAGCCAGGCGCTGAAATTTTCTTCTTCTCTCCCTTTTTGAACGAATGCGGATACAGCCGACAATGCCAAAGGCATAAGGAATGAGGTTGTTGTGGGCTTGTTTGTATAGACTGGCTTGACTGTTGTAGTTGGGCAACACCCAGCCCTCCTTTGTAATACTGTGTACATGCGGTTGATGGAACGCCCGGCAATCCCATGATGTGCATTCACCACCTGGTGGGCGCTGTTCTTCTGGTGGTTGCTGGTTGCCACGCACCACAGCCGCAAGGCATTCGGACACAAACCAACGCCAGAATGTTGAGTCATATATGCATCACTTACTACTTCTTTTCGTTGACAGACACGGCAGCTTCAGCCTCTGCGATCTTATTACAACGCCAGAATGTTGAGTCATAGACTGAGCATTGACTACGGCAGCTTCAGCCTCTGCGATCTTACTACAACTGAGCATTGACTACGCTGCAGCAACACCTTCAGGCCAAGCTTACAACATTACAGCAGACCCACTGAACAAACCAAGATCATGTACCACTCAATTCATTATGCCACTCAGTACTGGCTGCCCGCCAGCCCAACAACCGTTACTGCCTCTCCAGTGCCAGAGTGCTGCTCGATACAGCCCTCACGTACCCTCCAACAGCAGCAGCAGCGCGCAAGACCTGCAGAAACCAACCCTTTTTCTAGCCCGCAGCAAAGTAGTTCCGCAACGCAGCTCAAGCCGTCTTTGGCTTGCTGATGAGCTTCTCCAAGGCATTGTATGCCTCAACCACCTTCCCCCACACAGCCTTCAGCACTGCCCCGCTCTCCTTGCTGTACCTGGTGATTGCCAGGAAGATGCCAGCATATGCACCCAACACCAGGATCTCAGCAAACCACAGGGGCAGGGGCCCACGGCGCTTGCCGGGCTTGGTTGGCTCAGGCTTCTTCTCCTCTACCTTCTTCACCTCTGCCTTCTTCACCTGCATTGCACACACAGGCCGATTGTTGGATCCGATATGTTGCATTGTTTTGTGTTGCCAAAGCTGGCCACAAGCACAACAGACGAGTGTTTTGGCTTGTGGCGGCTGGCCACACACAACATCCTCTCTGAGTAACACACACAACAGCAGAGCAACCTTGACTTGTGACAGACTGCTAGGAGCCCAAGGCACACAGCTCACGACTGTAGCAATGCAGCCAAAAGAACGCATGCCAGCCATGCCACTAGGTACCAGACGTGTCTACATGGTACACAGCAGCATGACCCAAAGCACAAAGGTGACATGGGGCAGTGCCAGCCAGTCCTCAATGTCGCTGGGGCAGAGCAGTAACCCAAGCAACACTGAGACAAGTACAGCAACCAAAGCAAAAATGCAACAGAGGGCAACCCACGTGACACTGTAACAGAGAGTGGTCAACTCAACACGGCAACAGGGGGTGGCCAAGATGACACAGCAACACTAAGTGGCCACAGCAACACTGCAAGAGAGCAACCAGGGTGAGACTGGTACAGAGAGTGACCAAAGCAAAACCCCGGCTCACCTCCACCTTCACTGGCTCTGGTGCCTCGAAGGGCGTGGGTGCAGGGGTGACTGGCGCAGGGGCTGGCTCAGCAGCCTTGGGCTGCGCGTATGCAGGGAGACGGCAGGCACATGTCAAGAGCCGTCTTAATACCATCAACAGAATCCCTGTATGCCTCAGGGTTGATAGGGATCTGTGTGCCATTTGTCAAGGGGTGACACAAACCATTGGTGCAGCATTGCATACGCTGAAGCGACCTGGGCGCTGTAGCTGGCAGATGCAAGCGCCAGACCGGACACTGCTCTGTCATCAGCAGTGACTGTTGCTGTGGGGAGTGTGCATTAGTCAGTTTGGCTATTTCCCCCCCTGCCACAGCACCCAACTGTAAATCACGTCTGGCCCCTCGGGGCAACCCACGTGGGACCTCCTGTTCACCGCCCATGCCCACCACACTATCCAACAGTGACGAATCGCCGTGCGCAACGTGCTCCACGACAAGCATGATGCCGCAACCGGCACAGTACCCTGGCTGTAAGGTTCATCAAGACATGCAAGCTGCAAGGGTTCACCGTTGATTTGATCGCTTGGGTGTCCCTTGTCTGACAAGCGTGTCCCTAATCTGTCACGCACCTTGATGGGTGTGTTCCACATGTCTGATGAGAACATGTTGCCCATGCTGCTGCTGGGCTCCTCCTGGGCTGGTGCTGCTGCTGGGGCCTCAGGCTCAGCGGGCTTGCTGAAGCTGAAGCCACCAAACCTGGGGGCCTGCAGTCAAGGAAATCAGGGGAGCAAACGCACACCAAGGACAGAGGGGATTGGCCACTTTGACGAAGAGGGAAGGAAGAGGGGATGCCCTCAGCAGGTGCTGCTGCTGCAGATGAATCACGTTTATGCTGCCACAGCAGGCCCAAGAGGCTGCTGCGATTGAAGCTGGGTGTGCTGAGGCCATCCAGCTCAAGCATGCTTTGGAATAGCAAGAGGAGGAGGAAGATAAGGAGGAGGAGGAGGCATGCATGCATGCATGCATGCATGCGCCTCAGCTGCAGTACTGACAACACTGCCTGCTCCAGCGAGGAAAGAGCGGGGGGAGAAGGGAGACGGGTGTGCATCTGATTCAGCTGCAATTCCAACAAACACTGCGTGCTCCAACGAACAAGGAGAAGGAGGAGGAGGGAGGGGTGCTGTACCGTGTGGCTCACCTCTGGCTCGGGAGCAGGTGTGGGGACGGATGGCCTGTTCTGTGTTGCTGCCTTGTAGGTCTGCAGGCTGTCTGTCAGGCCTGCAGGCAACACATCCAACAACACCAGCTGGTGACAAGGAGGGTGCGGCCAGCGGTAGTGATACAGGCAACTTAGCTCCTTAGTGTCTGGTGTCTGGAGAACAGGCTGGACGCAGCCCATCAAGCCTGTTTTCCGACACCGAGGCTGACAGGCTGTGTCCAGCCTGTTCTCCAGACACCGAGGGGACAAGCAGTTCACCACCTGGCCGTGCAGGAACAGCAGCTGCCATGCTGCATCACGGGCTGCACAGCCGCACCGTCTGTTCATATAACATGTCGGCATAATATGCAGCAACATAACTGCAGCTGGTTTCAATCGCACTCGGTTGTATGGCCTGCAAGTGTAACAGCAGTACTGCTAGTCGCACGCGCCTCTGCGCCAGCCAGCGGCTTTCACCCTCCTCAACAGCATCCCATACCAACCCCAACCCGAGGGCTGACTTCCCATACCAACTGCAACCCGAGGGCTGACTGCTGCTGTCACTCACTGGGTGCTGCAGGGGCTGCGGGTGCTGCTGCTGGCTCCGAGGGAGTGTATGGCTCTCCTGCAGCGCGTGCAGCTGCCTTCTCACGCCTGCATTGCAGCAGCAGGCACAGGGACACACAGCGGGCGATTGCTCAGTGTTGGGCTACGCAGGTGACAGCTTGCCTGTGCAGGCCGGCAATTGCAGAGTGAGGACGCGAAGGCAAGGGATGTGTGCATTGCACAGGGCCTGTTGCAGGTGACCAGCAGCGGTGGAGTGGGCAAAACATCCTGCAGCTTCCTTGACACAACCCACACATATGATCTATCATAGGCGCTGGCCGCTTGGGTCAAGCCTGCTGCTTGAGCGCCTTGTCTTGCAACGTTGGCAGATGTTTCCCTGAGTACTGCTGCTGGCACCTGCATATGGGCACTGGTGGCATGCTGTGTGCAGTCAAATCCAGTCGACACATGCTGACTGGCTACAGTCGCAGCAGGAGCAAGACCCTTCAAGGTCTAGAGTGGGTGTATGCAGCTGCAGCTGTGGCTGTGTGGTGGTGACTCACGCCTCACGCAGCAGCTCCCTACGCCTCTCCAGCTCTGCCTGGCGCTTCTCATAGGGGCTCATCTGCACACGCGCACATGCAGGGTAGGAACAGAAGGGGCAGCAGCCGCAGCACTCAGCCAAAGCCACGCTAGCACACAATCACCAGCCACACATGTGTTGTACAACACCCCTGACTGTCCTGCTGAATTGTTGTGACTGGTTGCTAGGCTGTTCGCTGCCTAGCAAAAGCCTGCCATGTGTGCAGCTGCTGCTTTGTTTGCCAGTTGCTGTGGGAAGGTGTGGTCTGGAATCAGAGCCTGTGTATAGAAGTGGCGCAATTGCGGCGCATACGGCAGCACAGGTGTGTTGGTGCTCACCTCCTCATCAGCGCGTGCAGGAGGTGCAAAGCTTGCGTCAAAGGTGGTAAAGCCTGTGCTGAGCGTCACCAAGGCTGCCAGCATAGAGGGAGCAACGCGGTCTACAAGGGACGGCTGTGCCTGCAGCGGTAAAACAACGAGAGTGAGCCTGGGCGCCTATTTCTGCTACTGCTACAACCACCACATGCAGGGCACACACCTCCTTGGTGGCTGCCCGCACAGCCACGCAGCGTGTGCTGACACGAGGTGCAACAGCAGTGGCTGTGAACGCGCGGCCATTGAGGGACATCTGCTGAGCCATTGCCACACAAATAGCAGCAGATCAAAGTGAGGATGGAGTTTGGCTACAGCACAGCCCAGTATGCAGCAGGAAACAACACCAAATGCTTCTGATTAGAAATTGAGCTGCCTGAATGGCAAGTCACTGTTACTGAACGGCCCCAACCACCGGTTGAAGAAGCAGCATCCAATCGCGCTCAGATGCCACTTAAATATACATCAAGGTGGAAAAGCTCGATCGAGCCTCATCTTTGCGCACGCAGCTGCTGGTGGGAGAAATGCTGCTGCCTGCTCTGATCAGCAGAGTGCCCCTGCCCATCCTCTGCAGCACAGACGCTGTCCGCAGTTTAGGGACGCTCAGCGCCTTGCTAGGTGCACCTACTTCAGTATCTCAGGAGAGCAGCAGCAGTCTCCCAGCCAGGCCACCTCCCCCTCCAGAGCAGCAAGCGGAACAGCCTGGCTGTGAACTGCCACCCAGCCTTTGTGGAGAACCAAAGAACAAGGTACGTTACTCTTGCGTATGAGTCCCAAAAACTAGCTTATCATCATGCCCAGCCACTACAGGGCCGCACCCCTGCTGAAACACCCGTTGTGTCTCCCATGTTGCTGCAGCTTTCGCTGCACAGGCGAGGCAACAGGCGTGTCTCCTACTATGCACGGCCAAAGGAGCTGTTTGCAAAGTGCAAGTGAGTGCGCCAGTCAGCAGTCAGTAGGCAGGCCATACTGCTGTACAGCCATACAGCAACATGCAGCAGCACAGCTTGAGGGACAGTAGCTGGCGTCAGCAGTGATTCCTGGTTACAGCCCAGTTCCCGCGCATCCAAAACAAATATATATACATACATCGGATGACTGAATGTGGTCAGGGTAGAGGACTGCAACAGCTCATGGCAGACGCAGAACGAGCAAAGAGACTTGTCCCAGCTGCAGTCAGCCCAGCCCCAGCCTGTGTGCCCTGGGTACAGTTCCGGGTTGGGTTGACTGTGACTGCTGTTCTGCATAGCTGTGACTGCTGTTCTGCATAGCTGTGACTGCTGTTCTGCATAGCTGAACTGAGGCGGCCTGTTGACTGCTTGTGTCTGCTTGGTGCTGTGTGTAGGTTCTGCGGTCTAACAGGAATGCCTCATGAGCTCCTGGCAGTCAACCCAACATGCAGCGGGCAGTGCATACAGGCACCTAGCCAACAGTACCCGAGGGAGTACAAGCCGCCTGTGTAGCTGACCTGTGCCCAGCCAATGGCACAAGGGCGGACTCAGCTGCAGTTTGCCGCGAGGGTGGCATGAACCCCCATCAGCAGGAGCCGCAGGAGCTGGAGCAGCAGCAATGCCCATGCCAGAGCTGATGGCACGGCGAATACAGCAGGCGCCAGTTTCAGAGAGTAGCAGTACCCACAACAGCAGCAGCCAGCCGTCGTGATGTGACAAGGTGGAGCCACTGCTGTGTTGCTCACGTGCACGGGGCACGTGGCAGCCTTGAGCAGCGGTTCCATGCTGCGGTGGTGCACAAGTTGCACTCAGCAGCGTGACAGCCAGTCACCCAGTCAAACCCTTCTGCATTGCAGCTTGAATTTGGGTGCCACACCTTGCGATGTGGTGATGACCAGCAACCAAGGGGGTTGGCATACGGGTTTTTTTTGCATCTATCATGGAAGCTTTGCCTGTGCCCCCCTGCAGTTGGGGTTACTCCGCTGTTGTGTGCATGGCCAGCTGGCGAGGCTCTGCGCCCCCTGGTTACTCAAAGGACAAAACGGGGTGCGCATCCACCCCGCAGTGACTGCAGGACAACTGCTGGTGGTCTGCCATTGTGCCTGTATGCGTGTGATGGCTGCCATGATGATGCTGCTGCCCCTGCACCGAGCGTAGATGTTGTGGTATATGTTATGTCCCCCCCCTGAGGCGCCGTTGAGGTTGTGTTGGCTGAGAGGCGCACCACAGCTTTTCGGGCTAGCTTTCTTGTTGGCCCATCAATGCTCTGCCATGGTGGTGTTGCGCTCTGCATCATCCTGATGCAAGCTGCATGTGTTGCTGCAGCCGCCATTCTGGCAGCAACGTCTGTGCCCTGTTCCTATGTGGTCTACATCACCCTTGGGTTGGGTCTTTACCGAGTGCATGGGACAAGGGTTTGCATCGCTGCGCTTGCATGACGGCTGTTTGATGTGTGCAGTTGTCCAGCGGGTGCTGCTGCTCAGGTCTGCAAGTGACCGTGAGTCTATTAAGGTGCTGTTGCAACAAGCCCAGGGAGCACAAATTGACTGTGCGCTTGCAGCTTGCAGTGTGGCGTGTGACTGGTTCACCAGAAGGCATGAGTACCAGCTGTGTGTGGACCTACGTATGGACAAACTGCCTTGTACACCAGAGTCAACACCAAAGGCGCGTTGGCACTCACTGAGAATCCCGTCAGGTTGGCTGATTCAACATGTTTAGCTAGTCACATGGACCTCTCACTGGGTACATCCACATCTGCTTGGATGCTTACATGTAGCTGCAGCAAGTGTTGTGCAGTTGCTTGCGTTTGGGCTCGATCTACTATTTGTCTCACCGCTAGCAACAGCCTCACAAGCCATCAAGTTGACTCAGTAATGGAAGGATCTGGGAGTAGGTTGACATGCAACAGAAAGGACAGGACCGACAGCCCGTCACACTGGTGTCTTGTGCTTCTGCTGCAGATACCAAAATCAACCCTGTTACATGCAAACACCAACACCACCACACCACCCACAGCCACTACCTCAGCAGATATCCACAAAGTCGTCTCTGTGCCAGTCCTGTGCCGGCGATGCAGCATGATCAATCGCCATCAGCAGATACCCTCCCTCATAGTCCCTCTCTCGCCCCTTGATTCCCCCCAAGTCCTCATCCCTCTGGGGCTGAACCCTAAGGTTCCTATACCTCAGGCCCCAGCGGCTGCATGTGTCCCTGAAAGCATCAAACACTGCCTGGTCCCGCACAGCACAGCACAGCAGGGCGCGCCCACCCTCTGCCAGCCTGTGCTTGATCGCTGCTGCTACAAGGCGTGCATGTGCCTTTTCATACATCACCTCATTGCCTAGGATCACAGGGAAGCGGTGTGAGAGAGGCACAGGGGGTGCCACATCGCTGCTGCCTGCGCCCAACTGCTGCTGCTGCTGCTGCTGTTGGGGATCGTCCTGCTGCTGCAAGAGTGAGTCTTCGCTTTCCTGCCAGTCCAGCAGCCTGACAGCCATGTTGGCAGCCTCCCATGCTGTCTGCTGCGCAGCGGCACCCGCAATGCTGTTATTATTGTTGGCATTGCTGCTGCCCCCGCCCTCTGCTGCACTGCTGGACCCCATCCCTGCTGCTGCTGGACTGGACATCAGCTCCCCTAGGTCAAAGTCCTCAACCGATTCTGCATCATCGAAAAGCTCTGCATCATCTGGGATGTCAAAGCCCTCCGCCTGCTGCTGCTGCTGGTCCTGCTGCTGCTGCTGCTGCTGGTGCTCGTGCTGCTCCTGTGTGTGAGGGGGTTGTGCTGGGGTTGGCTGCGTTGAGGAGCTGCATGGCTGTGTGCCTCCTGCTGTGCTGAGGGGCTGCTCTGTCTGTGTGGCGTTCATGTGCATGCATGTGCGCAGGTTGAGCAGCACTTTGTCTTCGTGGTCAGTCAACACAACCTGCAATGCAGCACAGGAGGCATGCGAGAGAAGCAACTAAACATTCACCTCCATTGCTTGCCAGCCCTGCCCTCCTACCATGTCCGTCCTCAGGCAGGCATTCAGGCAGTACAACACCCTTGGCAATGCCTGTGACCTCTGACTGCTCCAGCTGGGGACTGATGCAACCCTATCAGCCATTGGGGCTTTGTGGCAAGTTAACCAACACCGCAATATGTACCCAAGACCCCAGTGCTCAGGCAGGGGCTCGCAGGTACATCCTCATGGGCCCTGCTGTTGCACAGGTTAGGTAAGGTTGCTGCCAGCCTGTTGCCTGCTGACACGCACACCCCCGCACCTGCTGTGCGCCTGCCAGTGCTGCCACTAGGCCCACCAGGCCTGTGCCGCTGCCCAGCTCAAGCACCTCCTGACCCTGGAAGATCTCAGGATGGGCCAGCAGCTCCCTGCACAGCACACAGCACACAGCACACACCACAATGCATCAGCACAGGTGCGAAGTCTGTGACAATTTGTGTGAGTTTGGTACACACCACTGCTGGTATACAGGCAGAGGGGGGCAGGAGAGGCTAGGCTTGCTGGGTCCACATAAGATCGCTCAGCAGGCATGAGCAAGCACTGCAGGATGATGCCCATGCTGCTGGTCGCCCTAGCAACCCTTGTATGCACGTACTGTACTTCAACTCCACCAGCAACAGGCTCCCAGATCAACTGCACAACCCGCTGTGTGCCCTGTTCACGCAGGCTTTTGCCCCATGTCACCCCTACCAAGCCAAAGTCTGCCTCACCTGACCATAATGTGGCAGACAGACCACACCTTGGCCCCTAGGCCATCGCCTAGGGCGCCCTCACGCACATGCACAGTGATGTCCCCGTATGTGAAGCGGCAAACCTGCAGACATACATGTCACACGTGTGGGTGATGGCAATGTTGCACAAGTTACATAACAAGCTCTTTGTGTTGCACCTGCAGACAGGGTCACTGTGAGTGCGTTACAGTTGCCATATGGCCATCAAGCAGAAAGCCTGCAGATGAGAGGTTGGGTAGGTAGAGATCATGCAACAGCGCGCAGAGGCAACACAAGGAACCGGTGTGTGTTGAGCTTGTCACAAGCTTGCATGATGTGTTTGACGCCTGCGCAAGTATGTGTCCTGTGAATGACGCTTCTGCAGGTGAATGACTGTTGCTTGTTCATGTGATCCTGCTGCCGTCCACACCTTGCCTCCACAGGCCATGGGGCCTGAGCAAAGGGATATCATGTGTGACAATTGGTCAAGAGTTGACTCATCACCTGCAGGTGTGATCGCAGCAAGTGTGAACTGTGGCTCAAAAACTACAGTGATTGGGTCAGGGTCACCAAGCAAGCACCAAAAGACGGACAGCTCAGCTGTTGGTGCATGTGTCAAGCCTTGATAGTGTGCGCGGCAACCGTGAGCTTGCCTTGATGCTAGGTGCATGGCCCCCTCCTCCCCCCGGCCCCCAAGCCAGGGCTGCATGCTGGGGTGCGGTGCCTGCCCTGTGCACTCACTGGTGTTCGATAGCAGCTTGGTCAGGGTTTTGACAGCGCCCAGTCTGTTAGCCTGCACGTAACACAGCGCAACCACCTAGCTCTTGTCACCTGTATTCTTCAAAACCACCTGCGTGCTGTTGGCTGCTGGGGAGGCCTTGCCTCAGCAACCAAGCAACCAAGCAACCACCCACCTCCTCGACGTAGGAAGACCCTCGCTGCAGGTCCTGCTGCAGCTGGGTGATGGCATGTTGGTGCCTGCAGGTCGTACTAAAGGTTCTAAACTTCCGTGACAACCAGTGCGTCCCGAGCCTGCACTTGGTACTGCTGTGAGTACTGCTGCTGCTACTGCTGCTGCTGCTGCTGCTCCAAGTACTGCTGCAGTTTCTGCTGTGCCTGACTGACCGTCAGATCATCCATTAGAACCTTTTCACACTCTACATACTTGTTGCGCTGGTAGGGGTCACACAGGATGTCCAGCGCGCGTCCGACCCTCTCGTTGGCGATCAACAGTGCGAAAAAGTCCTCCTCGTCCGCCATGCTGCTGCTGTTGATGTGGGAGTATACCTCTAAGCTTTCTGCTCAACTTTCTGCTGCTACGGGTACGTGGTGTGGGCATGTATTCGTTGCAGTTGTCAACCCCCAGTGCCACTGTTCACCTCAACTAAGCCGGTCAAGGTTGTCGAGTTCGTAGGTGCTTATGTTTTCTGCTTGACATTGCTTGTTTTCCCACTTTGACATCGCAATGCATTCACGAAGCAATTCTACTACTGGAGGACAGTGGCATGTCATCTGACAGTGGCATGACCACAGCGTTTGCAGCGCATCTCCCCTGTTTATTAAACAATCCCTGTAACCCATCGGACAAGAGGCCTTTGTTATGTCGCACTACCGTGCCACCAAACAGCTGCAGCTTCTTCAGCAGAAGGCAGCAGGACTGCAACAGCAGCATAGGGAGCTGGCAGCTGGCAAGAGGGAGCTGCACATCCGGAACGGCTTGCTGAGAGCCATGTGCGGCGTTGCCTGCTTTATCCAAATCACACTGGCATGCAGCTCCTCAAGCTCAAAGCAAGAAGAGAGGGAGGGAGGTGCAGCTAAATTTGAAGAGTTGCTGGAGACAGAGGTCAAGCTGTTGCTGCAGCTGACCAAGTCTGATCTTGATGACAGCCTCCCACTGGCACAGCTGCTGCATCCTGAGCCAGACACCATAGCGCCGTGAGTGTGTTGGGGATTGATTGGCGTCAGCTGAGGTAGTGTGTAGGAGGTTGGTTGACAGTCATCAGTATGGGTATTCAGTGTCTGGTTGCTCTAGCCCATGGCATGTCTATTGAGAGCCGCAAGGCGTATATCAGTTTTGATGCTCCTTGATGTTCCAGCGCTTGATGGGGTGCTGCGGCCCTTGGCCCTTGCAAGCCCACCACCCTACATACGTGTGTGCTTGCTCTCATGTGGTTGCAGGTGCACAGATCCCATGCAGTTTCTGCAGCGTATTGTTGCCCTGCCTCCTTTTGAGGTATGCGCTGGGGATGAGCCTAGCAGGGTGCCTGTTGCAGCATGTGTCAATGTGTTCAGCAACATCAGCAGTGCTGGCCTCACTGGACAGGCTGTCCACGTGATAAGATATGTGCAGCAGCGTTTCGTTTCACGGCCAGCATGTTGCCACAGAGACACCTTCAAGTTGCTCTTGCATCCATGAGTGCTGCAAGGTTTGATATTCTACTCTGAGTATGTGGGTTGGTGGGTTTTAGGTAAAGGTTTTAAACAGTGTTGCACACCTGTGGTCACTGTCTGCGCTGTGCATCTGCAATGCACTTCTGCTTGTGCAGGGTGCAGCAACAATGAAGGCTGAGGATGTGGCATGTGTGATGCAGCAGAGCATTGAAAGGATCAGTATCAAGCTGCATCAGGTGTGCTGAACCCAGCAGCAGTTGTGGAGCAACAGCTGTCAGGCACCATGTGCCTGTTTGAAAATCAAGGAGCATATCCTGTCTGAAAACTGTGCTTCATCGCAGTGACTGGTACTGCTGCTGGTGTTTGGTCAGCTACCAGTCACCCCCCCCCCCCCATTTCTGGTATGGATTCCTGCAAAACTGCACAATTTGATGGTTTGCTGGTTGTGCTATGTGGCCCCACCAGTCCTTGATTTCCTTGTGGGTGGCTGCGCTTTGCCCTCATGCTGTGACTGTATCTGTTACTTCTTTCCTGCAGGTTGATGCCTGCACTGATCCTGTGGGCAGGCAGCCAGTGATGGATGAGTTGGTGATACTTTGCGACAGGTGAGGTATATCCTGCAGCTTTTTTCTTCAGATTTCATTTCAATGCTTGCTCATTAATCTCATTTCATCAATCTCATTTCATTTTGTTCATTTCATTTTCATTTCTCCTGCATTTCCTGCAGCAGCCCCGACTTGTCTGACAACTTGCCCATGCCAGCACAGGGCAGCACCTGTCCTTATGTGTTTGTGGCTGTGCATCAGTATTTCACACACCTTCGTGAACCACACCCACACACTGACATGCATGGCCCGCCCTGCTGTATTCATTGCTGCTGGTAGTATTGTTCATCATGACACCAAAGCGTGTGTGACAAGGTGGCATGGTGTGCTGTACAGTACTGTGTACCTTTCCGGTATCTTTCCTGCTGGCGTGCTGGCCTGCAGGTACTGGCACTGCCTCAGGAGCTTGGTGATGTTGGGCCGCCAAGACGTGGTGGAGCAGGTGCGTCTCACACAGACAGCAAGTGGAGACGTGTTGATGCAACTGTTACTGTCATGGTTCAGGCCATGCCTGAACACCCTGTAGGCAGCCAACAAAGCCAGCACAGTGTTAGTGTGCCGTATGAGTGTGTTTCTACTTGGATGCGTGTGGGTTCAGGGCAGTTTGCGCTTGTACCAGTCCAGCATGGGCGTGTGTGTTGCTAGCTGCAAGAGGTCATGCATAAGACTATGACCCTGCAGCTGCTATGACGAAGCTTGCACATCCGTACTTGGTAGAACTCGTTATGCTCCTGCACCCGTCCAAAGGGTATAAGGGGGTAAGCTAGGAGCATGCTTGACATATGCATGCACCATGTTTCATTCTTTTGACCATGCATGCACCATGGTTCACTTTTGTCATGTGTCCGTTGCTGCATGTGGCCAGGCGACCTGCATCAACCTGCAGACAAAGGTCCTGGAGCCTGCAGAAGCAGCACAGCACCAGCAAGCACAGGCAATAGCGGTGGTGCCGCTGTTGAAGCTCTCCCTGCAGCAGCAGGAGTTCATCGCAGTGGGCACACAGCTCTACTACGATCTTCTGGCTGCCATCCACCAAGAGCGGCTTCAGGTCAATACACAGATGACAGCTGCTGATCCGGACCAGGTGCCGGTTAGCAGGACCGTTAGCATGGATGACAGCAGTGTGGAGGCGGAAAGCCCTAGCTGCGTCAGCAGCGGGAGTGAGCTGTTGGAGTTGCTGCCGGAGCGGCAGAGGCTGCTGGAGAGGCAGCAGGAACTCACGAAGCGGCTGGGCGTGCTGCTGAACAAGGAGGTGAGCTGGTTTGGCTCTGGTTGTGGTTGTCCTATATGATTTATTGTCCTGCGGGATTCTCTGGTTGTCCCATAAGATTGTGGTTGTCCTCTGGTTAGAAAGCTGTTTGCAGGGTGTCATTCATATCAGTCCAGCTGGCCTGGTGCTTGTTTTGACTGGGTATGCAAGGTGTGCGTGTCGGCATACGGAGTGCATGCGTGCTCACACTAGAACCGGCCTACAATGACAGTCCCACAAGGACAGCCAAAAGATGATGCTGTGTGTGCGGTGTCCTGCCTGAACTACACCTCCAAAGCACAGTCACAGGTCTTTATCCCTTCCAGGTGCACGGCGGCCAAGTCACCCAGTCATGTTGTTGTGATTGTTGTGCACTGCAGTACAAGTTGAGGGGTGTGGCAGTGAGCTGGTTCGTCGGCACCCTCACCTACAAGCAGCTGGCACGCCTGGCTGTGATGTCATACCCGTACGCCATGCGCCCCCTGTTTCTGGCGACCGAAGTGATGCAGCAGTGGCAGCAGCTGTCCAAGCAAGCACAGTGATAAACATATCATATACGTTGACTTTTTGTTGTTTTGCATCTTCCATTATGGATCTACATGGATCCTTTTCTCGGGCGGTTTTCAATGTGTGATTGCACAGCAGCTGGTGTGGTGGCCTGGCAACAGCTAGTGTTGTGGGCTGCAGAGCTCTGGTCACCCAGCTACGCATGGTGCTTGCTTGGGGAGCTCTGGCGACTTGCTGACCACAGGTCCTGGGGAATCCCACTGCAGTTGTTTAAGTTTGCAACCACAGAGCAGCATGTGTGGGGTGGTCTGCGCCAGCCCGTTTCAGCGCTGCTGTTCGTATGCCCTTTGTATGCCTGCGTTGTGGCCACGACTGGCCCAGGCTCTGCGAGGCAGCAATGCCTTACCAAAAGGCCTGGTGGTGCTGTCCTATGCACCTGTGTGGATCTGTGCTTTAGGGCATGCCCAATGCCCGTGCACAAGGAACCTGCTGGAAAAGTCTGTAATTATGATGCTTTTGCATCTGCTTGGCCGGTGTGTTGCTGTGCATTGCAGGTGTGCTTGTCAGGGCATCATGCTAATGGGAACTTTGTGGGTGGCGGGAGATCTTTTTGCTGGGGCAGTTTGTCAAAAGCTGCGATGTTGCTGTCATATCAGGGTGTGTTGGTTGTGAGCGTGTTGTGTGGCAGCTACCTGTGCTCGCTAGCAGTCTGACACAACATCTGTGGCGATGTCTTGGTTATGTTGGAGGTGTGCTCATCATAGATTGGGTCCCGGGCCTCGCATTGGGTCGGCTGGGCGCTCGATGCCTCTTCGCAACAGACACTGACTGACTGACATCATGATAATTGACGAGCATCTGTTCCGCTTTCAGTTTGAAGTTGGTGGCTATGTTGCTCGCGTTGTCTTGCCTGCGTGTTATGTTTGTTGCGCGGAGTGCGGGCCGTAGCTAGGGGTTGTCGGCAGCGGTGTCGCTTTGGAAGCTAGCGCTGTGCTGGTGTGGTTTGCTCTGGACTGGGGGTGGTGCACAATTGTGGCCGTCTGTTTGCATCAGCAAGTCCGCTTGAGAGCTGCTGCATCGGCTATGTCATATGGCCAGGTGTATCCACAGCGCACACGATGGTGCATGTCGGTTGCTTTCCTCTTGCCCCTGGTGGGCGGTGGCCACTGCGCGTGTGATAGGGATACTGTGTTCATGAGTGCGCTATCTGCACGGACTTTTAGCCGGCAATCTTCCTCGATTGCGTTTGCACGGTAATGAGCTCCGGCCATTTGCTGTCTGTATTTGTGTGTGTGACAAAGACGCATGTTGCGTGTGTTGTTGCACGCATCGTGCGCATGGCAGGTGGTGATCGACCTATCTGTGGGGCTGGGTGCGGGCAGCATCTGCGATGGATTGCGCGCGCTGACATATATCCTGCAGTCATGCCTGTGCCACAGTGGTTTGAGTAGTTGGCCGCTGCTGATGTATGTTCGCGGCTGAGTCCAGCTAACAGAAGGGTGCAATCGGCCATATTATGGGCTGGGTGGGGAGACAAGACAGCTTGAATCTCATTAGGGGTCAGTTGGAAAGGCATGGATGGTGAGTTCAGGTGCAAGGCTGTCATCTGGATCTCTGTCAAGCATGACTGTGGGGCTCTGGTGTGCAAGACGCATACTTTTCGAGTATCGTTCTCAGCATTCTGAGGCTTGACTTGTTGTATGCCTGGCGGCTGTACTCACTGGGCCAAACAAAGTGGGTCTCAGCAAGTGTGGGTGTTGGTTGCCTCACACCTTTGCCCTAGCCCCAGCCTGCAGGCTTGCTTTGTACACGCTACCACGTGTGTCCTGTGGGGTGGCTGAAGCAGTCAAGCTCAACTCCTTTCGTTGAGTTGTGACCTCAATGTGTTTCTTCGTATCGTAGTATGTGTGCATGAGTTAGGCGCAGGTTTGACGCCCTGCCCTCAAGTGGCCAGGTGTGCAAGTCCAGGCTGTTCGCCCTCATCATTGGTCGAGCTCACGACCTCAGGGGGTTTCGAAACCCCCAGAATTCTGGAGAGTGGCAGTTTGCTTCAGCTATAGTCTGCACACAGCAATGCCACCTCATGCATCGTCTTTGAGCTGATGCGTCAGGTGCACCGCGCACACCATGTCGCGTTCTTCCATGGATGCCGACATCCATCATCAGTCAGTTTGCTTGTCGGCATCACAGCTGACAGCATGACACACGTGCGTAACGAATGCACGTGCCCTGCTCCTACCCGCATCAACGAGCGTGGATACTGCTGCTTCTGGGATAGGCCAGCAACACCTGAGTGCCTTTTGACACCAAACACTGGTGGGGTGTGGGCTGTGCCTCAATGGTGGGCTGTGTGGCCGGCAGCTGCCTTGTTTCCTTCTTTTGGAACTGTGGCGGGGTGTTTTCATGGCTCACAGCTACATGATGTTAGGGAGAAATGTTCACTGGCATGCGCTTTGCAACAAAGTGCTTCTGGTTTCATGTGCCTGTTTTTCAGGGCCCTTTGACAACACTGGTGGGCAGTTGCATGTACCCAGTGTCCTTGGCTTGCAGGCATGATTGCTACATGAGCAGCTGCATTTGGTGTGTGGTTTTTTGGTGCTGTTGTACTTCCAGACTGCACCCTGCTATACATCTCGCTTGGGGATATGCCACTCTTTGTCCCGTGGTTGCCGGCGCGTGACAGGGGTGAGCCACAAAAGGAAAGAAAAGGGCACTCCACCAGGTGTCGGCCGTGTCAACGTTTGAGCTGGGAAAAGCGAACCGGTTTTCAAGGCAATCTGCACCTGAGGTGCTGCGCTTGCATCGTATGTATACAGGCCTGCCTGCGTACGGCTGATTGCTGCTGGCTACGCCAGCACATGACCTGTAGGATCCACCTTGCACCGTCAAATACAGGGTGTTTGTGTGTGACAACCCCTGTGTGACAATCCCCGTGCAAGCGCTGAGCTGTTGCTGTCGCTGTGTTTGGTGTGGTGTTTGTGTTTGCTTCTGATTGAGCTTGGGACTGGTGACTCGCTCCTGCACGACGCATATCTTCTACTAGTAGTACTACCTGCAAGTGCATGCAGTGTGTGGCTACAGCTGCTGCTGCTGCGTGACATGTGCAATGTCAAACTCCACTGGCTGCAACAAGCATCCTGTACTATAGGGTGCTCTCCTAGTAGGAGAGCCTCTGCATCGTGCCTGACGTGCATGTTCACAACTTGCTTACAACTCTGGCTCAGACTGTCAACTTGACAACACAGCAAACCCAACAGCATGCAGGGGCAGCTGGAACCTGCAATCACCTGAACTTTCAGACACTGCCACTGCACTGACAACTACAAGCAGTAGGGTTTCTTGGCAACTACAAACAAGTATTGAGACGTCCAAACCACATCAATCTCTGCTGGGCATGCATGCTGACGCGCTGTTTACCCCCACACAGATATAGAGTTGCATGACCTGCACAAACTCTGCTGAATATTAAGCACAGCTTTTCAAGCTCACGACTGCTCAGTCATGCATCTTACACGCAGCAATGCTGTCACCCTGCCACACTCAAAAGTCACACAACATGCACACCTTGTCATAAGGTGATCAAGCTCATGAATGACACCGCATGCATGCTGACCATGTGCATGCAGACATGCTGCAACCCTGATAGGCAAGAACTCACACAACATCTAATGCACAAAGTGACACAAACCCTGCTGCTGATGAAATCAAAAGCCCAAGACATGGCCAAGTATATGCTTGCCAGGTCCGGTGTACATGATGAAGGGTGGAGGCTGCCAGCCCACTTGAGCCAAGTGGGGTGAGTGGCATGACTGCGCCTGTGGTGAACCACTGGCATAAGTCAGGAAGGTGGCGGGTGTACATGACAAACATGCCAGACTCACAGATGCCAAAACCTGCAAATCAAGTTCCTCCGCAACTACCTGCACAACTACCTGCACATGAAGCGCCCACAAAAGCAGTGTAGTGCCAAAAACAGAGAGCAGCAGGAAGCCACAGAGCGGCGGCCTACTGCAGTGCAACGCCAACATGTATGCCTGCAGGTGCAGTCAGCTCTCCCAAAACCTGCCTGCAGAAAGCTACACACACCCCGCTCCACACATGTACCCGGTCAGCGGCCCAAAATCAGCAAGACGACACTGTAGAGTTTCCCAAATAAAGATTGCTTGTGACGCACTGTACAGGGCATACCATGCCCAACTTCCCGACCTTCCATAGATATCCTGCCCCCGCAACCACCCGGCCACGTCACACAATGCATGGTTGAGCCTCCCCCTGCTGCCCCACAAACCATGCCACAACTGCCTGTCACACCTGCCCTATGATAAGGTACAACCGCAACACATCTGCCAACCCTTACTACATGTGCTGGTCGACGACTTCCCACGACCACTCAGATCATGCTGAGCACAACACCATCTTCTCTGGCTACACATGGCATGATGCGCACTATAGCCCGGGATGATTGCCACTGCCATTGTCCTTGGGGACCTTGCCCACAGTGTGCCCATAGTGCTGCTTGAAACACTTCAAAGCAAGTGCCCGCCATGTGCATGTGTGGCCAGCTGGAAGACAAACGGCAGCAAAGCCACCAAACTTCCTTCTCAAAGATAGTAGATACCTAGCCCTGGTTCATTGCCAGGAAAGAAGCCAGCATGCAAACAACCCAACATCTTCTGGTACTGTGTACGCCCAAGTGGAGAGCATGCGCCAATACAAGCCAACTGAACCTCCAAGGCAGATTGCCTCTTCACACATGACAAGTTGCCACCAACTTTTGCGATGATAGGTTGCAGCTTGACTTTGGGCAGCAACTCAAACAACAACAGGTTGGACATGCTCTGGAGCATCCCCAAGGGACATCCCACTGCAGTGCCCTGCAGACTCCGCAGCCAGCTTGGCTTTGACAATGCTCAACAACAGCAACATTCAAGTGCTGCTGGCCCCAACATCAAAGGTGAGTGCTTCCGCTGGGCTAGCACTTGGTGACCACAAAGGGTTTGCAGAAACCACAGTGGTTTTGCAGAAACAAGAAGAGACCAACCGTATGCATGATTCCCCACCAAACAAGCCTTGTGGCCTTGCTGAGCCACTCTGAGTGACCTGACCGTGAGCCACAGGTTGGGTTGCAGAGTCCATCGGGCGTCACAAAATCACAATCAACCAAACATCAAGCATCAAGCAAGCTGGCAACCAAACATCAGGCAAGCTAGCTGTCACTGGCTAATCCCTACACTGGAAATGGGTGTGGGCAGCCGCGTGCATGGCACCAGGCCTGGGGCTAAAGTACGGCGCTTATGGTCCAAAGCTCAATCCAAGGCGACACTACAATGACCACTACATAAGCAGGAGGGCCTAACAAAGAGACCTGCAAATAAATAAAGTACACACTTGTAACAATCCTCCCCCCCCCCCCCCCAATACCCTGCTGAGCAGGGGCTTTATGGCAGACCCTGCGGCACATCATCTCGTGCAGCATGCATGGGCGCCCGTATCAACCCCTATTGAGACAGGCACACAACCACCGTCTCGACAAACCAAGCTGCAACAAAGCAACCTTGTCAGGCAGGAATAGGAGCCCCTATTACTCCCGCGTGTCACCTGGAAAAGCTCCAGTTCCCGCATCCCGTCCAGTGAAAGACAAGAGCTGCCATCATGGCCATCCAGTGGACAAGCCAGGCGCCCACAAACGGCCACCAATCAAGCTGTCAATAAGGCTGCTGCGTTAGACACCCCCTGCACGACTCAGTCAGGAGCTCACCAAACACCTTGTCAAGTGCTGACCACGTCAAACCACGTGATCACAGTGCACTGTGATGGCAACATGACTTTGACCCTGGCACATGTGGTACTCCCCTCACGCATCATGCACTGGCATCACAGGTTTAATGGCGCTCACAGCCTGCCTTACCTCCCTGCACATGGTTTACTATGCACTGCACAGATTTCCCCAGTCGGCAGCATCCATCACTCCAGGTGGTCTGGACACTGGGGCATGCCATGCCGCCAGTTAACCTGCATGGAGTCCCTGGAGACAAGCCCCTAGAAAACACAAACTGGAGCCCCGTCACCATGCACGGGCATGACATACCAATCAGGCCGCAAGGCACACCCTCACTGTACCCTGCAGGCAATGCGCACTGCAACAGACACCCTGCCAGGGACATGGCACACTGCTAAACCACCAATCACCTGCGCATCAATCAGTGTGGCCTCCCAGGCTGCGGCGTGCCCCTGCCACCGCCTGCTGCCGTGTCCAAGCATCCGCCACATACGCAACAACAAACGACACTGCGCTGGCCGCCAGCAGGAGCGGCACCACAAGCATGAGGCTGGCAGTGCCCTTCAGGATGAACATGTAGATCAGGAGGCTGTGCACCAGCTGAGCCACACAGGACAGGGCCTGTTCAGGCAGAGTCTGCTGCTGCAGGATTGGCACGAGCAGGTAGTACCAGAGCATCATCATGGAGGGGCGCGCCAGCAGGGTGGGGCCGGGGTGCTGCAGCAAAGCGAACCACTCGTTGCGGTACACCTCTGCGACAACAACAAGCGGGTAGGCAGCAGGCAGCAGTAAGACACACTTATAAGCATTGGCGTTTAGCTCCTGTGCCGCCAGTCACATCGGTTAGCTGTCAACAGACCTGCCACTGCACAACTGCACAAGCCTCCAGATACTGTACAAGGGGCATTGAGACTGACTGGCCTGTAAGGACCAGCACCTGCGGCTATTTGCACTCCTGCCTGGCGACAGTGTCGCCAGGTGACCCCAGCGCAATGACCCTGTCGATGAGCAGCAACAAGACCACAGCAAAAGGTGGCAGACCCACATGCAAGCGCCAATGCCCCTTGCCATACCTGTGGTGGCAATCATCCCAACGGTCAGCGCCGCAGCAATCTGGCTCAGACACAGCAGCAAATGGCGGTGGTAAATGTAGAAGTCAGGAGTCAGGGTCATCATCTGCAGCGGGCACACAATAGACAGCAGGAACAGGCAGGAGCGTGGAATGTCGTCAGTGAGTGCCGCAGGTATTTGAGGGTCAAGGTACAACTCAGCTGTGCAGCAGAAGAGGGGTCAAGCTGCATAGGACATGCAACAGCGTAGAAACACGCAAAGCAACCATGCAAGCTGGGCTTCCAACCGCAATTCACAACATTTTTTCAAGTCAGGTACCTTCTGCGTTTGCACCACATGGAATGCCAGCTGTCAGCATGCCGTGGCAGGCGTTTATAACTGTTTTTGGTGTGTCATATTCTCACACTTGGCTACTCACCACGTACGGCAGCAGCACCACAGCCTCATACTTGCACAGCAGCACCAGCGACAGACCCGTGCCTGACGACGCATACATCAGCCGCGCAATGCGCCACACATACACCACGTGCCTGAACAGCTGCATCAGGAACGCTGCCCTGTCAACACTCCTGCACTGCAGCGCCTTCATCCTGCGGTACTGAACCTCCAGCCTCTCATCCTCAAACCCTAGCAGCACATCGCGTGGAGCAACCTCTGCAGGAACCAGGGGAGGCTCTGCAGCACGCATGACCCCACCCAGCAGTGCTGAGCCTGCAGCGCGCGCTGCTGTGACAGCCCGGGCGTTCCCGCCCAAAAGGCCCCAGATGCCCACACCCCTTGTACCTCCTGCAGGAGCACCAGCAGGACTGGAGATCAGCTGCAGGGCCCTCTGGCGCTCTGCTTGCTCCTCTACTGCTGCAGCACGCTGTGTGGCAGATGCTGCAGCAGCCTGTGCGTCGGCTGCCTGGCGGCTAGCGTCTGCTGCTGCAGAAGAGAGCGCTGCAATCTGTGCCAGCGCCAGCTGGAGGGCTGACTCGGTGGCTGCTGCTGCACGCTGCGCAGCAGATGCTTGCTCGTGTGCTGCAGAGGCCTGTGCCAGGGCTTTGGCAGCCTGCTTGCTGCTGGATGAAGTGACACGGTGCTCAGGCATGCCTTCGGCTGCTGGTGCTGGTGCTGAAGCAGAGGTGCCAGCTGCAGCAGGAGAGGTGCTGGGCGCCTGAGCCACTTGCTGCACAGAGCCTGCTGCCTGAGTGGTGGCTGCACCAGCTGCACCCACAGTGCTGGGGCCTGGTTCACCGCTGCTGCTGTTGCCTGCAGGCTCAATCTCTTGAGAGTGCCGCACTTGCTGTGCTGATGTGCTGTGCTGCTCGTGCTGGAGCAGCTGCCGGGTGTCATCCACACCAAGGTAGCTGCTGACCGCTGCAGCAAGGGTGTCACAGCTTTGGTCTGACATGTACTGCAGGACACGCTTCAGCTGGAACTTCGGCAGCGTGCTGGTCCTTTGCTGGGGCTGCTGCTGCTCCTCAGCAGCAGGTGGTGCTGCAAAGCTGTTTGCTCCCATGCTGAACATAGCGGCAACGTCCCGGATGAACAGCAGCATGTGCATGCGTGCTGCGGTTGCTGCATCTGCATTATCGACCAGGTCAGCTTGCATGCTCTGCTGCAGCTGACTGAGCTCAAGGCATGCAGCTGAAGGCAGCAGCAGTAGGGGCACCTGCAGCAGCACATGCTCGCCCGCTGCCATCTGCTCACTGCTGTTGCCCTGTTGTAAAGCTGGCACTGTGGCTGCGTGCGCAGCGAGGGCACTGGCAGGTGCATCTGACCCACTCCCGCCAGAGGCGTGTGCATTGAGCCTGCGCACCAACTGAGCAACGTTCTGATATACTTCACCTGCAGATGCTGCTCGGGCTGGCTGAGGGTGCTGCTCGTGCACTGCAGCTGACTGCAGGGGCTGCTCGTGCACCCCAGCTGACTGCTGGATGGTGGCTGTGATATTGACTGTCAGGACAGGCCCACACCGCTGTACGAGCGCTGCTGTGTTGGCTGGCAGGAGCTGCTGCAAATCAAACTCAGCACCAGCTGGCCAGCTGCTGGTTCCGGGCCACAGTGTGTGGTCTGCCACCACATGCTCAAACCCGTCGCTGCTGTCATCGCTGCCTGCCGAGGGTGCTGCATGCAGGGTGTCTGGGTTGCCGGAGACAACGACCCGCAGCCCTGCCCTGGCTGCAGCTAGAGCAGCGGCAAGCCCTTCTGGCAGCAGCAGCTTGCTTGCAGCGCCAACAGCAGTCGCTGAGCCCTCTGCGTCGGTTGGCAGGGCAAAGCTGCTGAGGGTGATGCCTAAAGCTGCAGACAGCAGCTGACCCACCCCCAGTCCCTCCCTTTCCCTTGAGGTGTTTCCCCGCATGCTGGGCCTGCTGGTGGTGCTGATGGTGCTGGTGCTGCTTGCGGATGGTGACACTGGCTCTGATTGAACACTCTCGGACTCCAGAGGGGTGCTGGAGGCCGCTGCACTTGCAGGACCAGCGGGCGCACTGTCTGGTGACACCCACAGGTACCTGATGTTGCCAGCCCTATCCTGGACCAGCAAGTGCTTCAGGAACAGACCGTTCCGTGCCAGCGCGTCAGCGGCACCTTCACTGCTGGTGGTGTCGCTGCTGCTGGTGCCGCTGGCAGCGCTGTGCGCTGAAGGCTGGTCCGATCCCATGAGCTGCTGTACGATCTGCTCCCACACGATCTTGTCCGCCAGCTGCCCTGCGGGAGCGGCAGCCACCTCCCCTGCCTCCCCAGCTGCTGTGGCTGTGGTTGCTGTCTCTGCAGGGGCTGCTAGTGCTGCCAGTGTGTCCGCTGTCAGGTCCGTTGTTGTGACCACATGCACGCAGCCGGGGAATGAGGTCACCGAGGTGGACAGCACTGCCACATTCGAGGCAGCAACAGCCTGGCGCACAGCACCCTCCACCACTGCCCTGAGCTCCCGCTGGGCTGACACCCTGTCGCTGTGTCCCTCTGCACCATACCTGCCAAACACTGGGCTAAACGAAGACACCTGGTAGCCTGCAGGCACAGCCCCTCCACCCACACCCACACCCACGCCACCAGTACCGCTGGTGTTGCCTGCGCGTTGCGGCCCTGTACCCTGCATGTGCACAGTGCTGCCGCGTGCTGCCAGCTTGCAGCTAATGACTACGGTCTCCAAAGGACTGCTGTACAGCACACGGGAAGGCTCCAGAGGCTGCTCCCTGGCTGCAAGGGTCCTGATAGTGCCCACAGCGCCCAGGTTCAGGCTTACCCTGCCACCTGCATTGCTGCCGCCACCGCTGCTGAGAGAGCCAGCAGGAGCCTCTGCATGACTGTGCTGCTGGCTGCTGCTGTCACCCGGCGTCACCCGATTTGTGCTGCTGTCCGATGGTGTCACTCGGGCATTGCTGCCAGTGCTGGGAGCAACAGTGTTGCTACTGCTGCTGGAGGTGGGTGTGCTGGGGCCCCCAAATGCAGGAGGGTGCAGTGCTGCTGGGGTGCCAGCCGCTACAGCAGCTGCAACATGACGTGCATTACCTTGCTGCACAGGTGAGGAGGGCTGCAGGGGGCGAGCCAAAGGCACCCTGCTGGCGAAGGCTGACTTGCCAAGGGGGCCGTCACGACGTGCTGCATAAAGCAGTGGCGGGGTCATGGGCTTTGCAACTGGCTGCTCCGGTTGCACCATGCAGGAAGAGCTGCTGCTGGCAGGGCTGATGTGCTCACTGCTGCTAGGCCAGGGGCTCGGTGCACCGCTACTGCCACTGTCTGTGCTGCTGTGCTGGCTGTCTGTGCTGCTGCGGCTGCTGCTGCGGAACTGCTTCATGGCCTTAGCTAGGCGAGCAGCAGTGTCACCTGCGGACAACAGCTGCGCACCAATGCCCTCGAGTGAGGTTCGCGCTGCCCTGGCTGCATTGGGCAGGAAGCCATCATCCTGAGCACTGTCTCCTGCAGGTTCTGCTGCTGTGCTGGCCCTGCTGCTTGCCGTGCTGAGGCCAGACATGGAGTTCCAAAGGCGCCGGCCAGCAAGCCAGCGCCTGAGCACGACCACAGGCAGCAGCAGGAGCCCCATCATGAGCACTGCAGCCACTGCATTGCCCCAGAAGAGCTCAAGGAACAGCAATGCATGCTGCCACCACCGTGTGCTGGGGTCGCCGCCCACGCCTCCTGCAGCAGCTCCTGCAGTTGCTGCAGGAGACAGGCCTGCTGCTGCTGCCACTGCGTTTGAACCTGCCATGGCAGTCGATCCTGCTGAGCATGGGGGCCTGGTCTGAGGTAGCCAGGGCTGCAGTCTGTCGAAGGTAAGGTAGAGCCAAGCTGCTGCTGTGGTGGCGAGGGCCCATGCGACTGGTAGAGGGCGAGGCATCAAGTTGTGGACGAGGACCACGATGGAGAGGTGCTTGAGCAGATCTTGACTGCTTGAGGTCGCTCCTTTGGTTTGGAAGACGGGCTTGGGGTCTTGTGCTGCGCTGGGAGCTGCTTTCCCGCTGCTGTTACGGGCTGCAGTTGGGTGGGCCTTAGGGCTGCATGCAGTAGCTGGGGTAGCTGCAGTGTTGAGTTCGAAGCCTAACGGTGAGACAAAGAGCAATTTGCTCAACTCCGAGGCACTGGAAGCGTCGGCAGAGGTGCAAACATCGGCAGCCACATCTGCTGCAACTGCTGCACCGCTAGCCGGGCCCGCCAGGCCACACGACACCAGGCTGACCAGTAAAAAGACAATGAAGCGCCTTTGATGCAGCATGAAGGGACCGCGCTGGCTTGCACAGCCGAAAAGCAACCGTCGGCCCTTTCCGATAACGCCGCTGCAGCGCTAGCGAAAGCCCAAACAGGCAAGCTTTAGAATATTGATGGGGCAAACTGTGCTCAGCTGGGGCCTCTATGTGTTGCGCCACGTCAGATGACTCACAGTGACTTGATTGTGGTAGGATCCTTTGTCCTGATCATCCCCAACGGCAGATAACCCTGACCCTGCATGATCCACAATCAGAAACAACAAGCAACATGCACTTGTTCAAGCAGCTCTCCAGGTTGGGTCCACTGCAGGAAGGCCTAGGGGTGACCCCAGTCCTGTGGCAAGTGCGCTACTTCAGTGCCACTGGATGTGCTGGGGAGAAGGAAGACACAGTGTTCACTGGCACTGCCGATGTCCGCACCGGCAAGGCCCCTGAAGATGTGGCCACCGATTCAAATAGGTGAGCATGTCGTGACACAGCTGATTGCCATATGTGCGGCTGAGGAATGCAGCATGCCGCATGCAGGTGCGCAACCGTGTGGCAAATGCAGTGCGGCTTTTCACCCATGAGCAGCTGCAAGAGGCATGCATGGCTCCTCAGGAATACGCCTTGGCATGCATCACATCAGCTGGGAGAGCTCAAGCTGCCAGCGCATGTGCATTGCATGCTAATTTGCACTTCAAAGGTACCGTTCCTGCACATCCCTTTTTGCCTTGCTTTTGATCTGATGTCCCTGCAATCAAACGCTCCTACGGCCGTGGCTTTCCTGCAGGCATTGGGTGTCTGGTGACGACCTTGGTACACGTGCTGAGGCAGCCCTAGACAAGGCTGCAGAGGCAGCAGGAAGCACCGCAGGCAGTGAGCAGCAGCCAGAAGCAGCGGCAGAGGCCTTGGCTGATGATGAAGCCTGCCACCCTGCAGACCCCTACTGCAGTGTGGGTGAGGCCGCCCCTCGCCCTGATGACCTCCATGAAGAGGGTGATGGTAGCACACCACCCTCTGCAGGGTTTCCTGCTTGAGCCTGTGAACTGTTTGTGTTCTTTGTCTGCGGACGGCCGGTGTACCGCCCTTGCTTGTGTCATGCTGGCTGCTGTCTGCATTGAGGCATGGCACATCACCAGCCACGCGCGCTCTGCCAGAGCAGTCATCATGATGTGTGTACTGATCGGCAGCAAGCCGGAGATAGTATCTACTTAGTGACCTCACAGTGACCGTGAGGTTTTTAGTTGGTAGGTGGGATGCACCATGCAGTTGGGGTCTGATGGAGGGTATGCTGAGGACTAAATACAGCGGCTGGCAGGGCGCCTGATGCCGTCGGTCGCATGATTTGCGGCCCAACTGCCAGCCTTGCACATTACCAGCTCAAGCTTGCTGATTGTTGTTGGCTGCAGCAGGTCCATGCACAGTTTGCAGTGGGTGGATGCAGGCTTCATAGCCTATTTGGAATTTGACTGCTGCTGGGGCTCACTAGTAGTAGTTTGAATCAAGAAGTTGAGTCAGCTGGATTGTGCTGGTGGCAAGTATCTGCAGGGTCCCTGAACATTTTGGTTGTGGGTGCCTGGTGCTTGGGTCACATGCACGCACGTGTGCTTTTATTGCATCACCAGCACGTGCCGCAGTGTGACATGTCCTGTACATGCCTTGCCTCCTAAACTGTCTCGCGATCAGGCCGATTTGCAAGGGCACCTGCACACCAGCAGAAGCCGAGGGGGCAGGGCAGCAGTTGCTGTGGCCAGCAACAGCTGGAGGCAGGCGTGTGATCTGGGTTCCCGTGTCAGATCGTGCCAGTCAAGACATGCTGTGTATGGGCGACAATGCCTGCAATACTGTCCAAGCGCATGTGCTGGTTGGCAAGCAGACGATGTACTTGTGCAATTATAAGTGCGCTGATGGTCACACACATGCAGCAAGTGTGATGCACACCTGGGCAGGAGTATGGGTGGCTGTTCGCGCACCTGCAACTGCTGCACCAGCTTCTTTCATGTTGACTTAGGTGGTGCAAAGGGTTGACTTGTCAGCTAGTTAATCAGGGGCGCCACATCCGCGAACAAGGAAGCATCTGCACAGCTGGCGGCGTCCTGTACCATGTTGCAGCAGCGCCACTAGTTGCTGCCATATACTTACAACAATTGACCCCATGACTGCAGGGCGTTCCAAGACTGGCGGCGGAACTGTTGTTGAAGGTGTAGTGAAACGACAGAGTGCTTTGGTGAGATGGCAGCCAGCATCAACAGACAGTATTCACAGTAGGGTCAAGGGGTGCTGTCTTTGAGGCAGGAGTTTGTGTCCCATCCTTGTGCAGCTGTGAACAGTGTAGGCTGCAACCCATGTTGTCATAAGATGTCTTGTGTCACACATATATGTGCAATGCATCGCTGCACAGCAAGCATGGTGCAAGGAAACGTCCATGAACGTTCATGGAGTCTGGCCGCTTGAATGCCACCCACTTTGACCATACTTTTCAAAGTTAGTGAAGCAAAAGTTGTGTTCGGTGTTCTTCTATTCTCCTTCCAACCATGCTCACGCGGACGCAACAGCAGTGATCTGACAGTGATCAGCAATCAACTTCACAAGGGCCAGCCCTACTGAGATTGTCGATCGGTAGTGACAGTGCCTTGGACGATTCAAGACCAGGGTTGGTGATGGCACCACCTCCTCCATGCCTCAGACCCCACCATACCAGCCAAACTATGCAGCGCTGAGCATTAACCCTGAGTACTTCAAAGAGGACTTCAGTGTAGATGCCTTCCTGGTCTCACTCACAAAGGATGTCATCGAGCCAGCAGCAAAGCAGGGCACCCGGGCTGCCACTGATGAAGCAGCAGCAAAGGAGACCATTGAGCGGGTGCTGCAGCTGCAGAAGCGGTTTGCTCGTGCTGAGGACGAGATAGCTCTGCTCAGCCATGAGGTGACAGCACAGCTGCTGGAGCTGCAGCATGGGACAGACCAGGATGAGCAGAACTACAAGGTGATGGCAGCCTGTACTGCTGCTGGTATTGCTGAGCGTGATGCTGATCTGGCAACATGAACACACTCAAAAGCCTCAGCAGAGGCCATGCAACTGTAATATGAACAGGACAAGCTCGCACTGCGTCTTCAGAAAGCATGCAGAGCAGTCACTGCCTGAATTCAACGAACTCAGCAGCAGCTGTTCCATCGTTCAGCTCCCAGCACAAGCAGCAGCGCCACTTGCATGTCAGACAGCTTTGCTGTGGTCCCTGCCCATGTGGATGCCGGGACGCACCCAAAGGGGCACTGCTCACTGTCTTGGCAAGATCTAAGGATTGCAACTCACCATCAACGCCCCATATTGTGCTGTGCACAGGCTGAGGTCCGCACGCTGGAGCGTGTCAGTGAGCGCATCAAGGGCAGCATACGCGACATTGACAGCAGGGTCACGCGCATCAGCCAGACAGCAACACGCATCGGGGACAGACTGCAGGTGTGTTGAGGCCTGGAAGGGCTTGTAAGGAAGGCGCCGCTGGGAGCGCAGCTGCGCTAGCAAGCATGCAGTCGACGTATGTGGCCCACCAGCTTGCCGCAAATGAAGCAGGGGTCAGTCTGTACAAGGATGTCCTTGAGCAGGTGCAGCAGTGGGCTTCAGGCAGCCGACACCGGCACACAGCCCCACTGTCAGCCATCATGGCCACTAGCCATGCTTCTGTGCAGCTGTTCCTGTTTTGGCAATGCAATTCTGCACACCTGCCGTATCGCAGCTCCCGCACTACTGCTCCAGCAACAAAGCGGTGTCTTTGTGTTTGGGGTGTCTGCTGTGTGTCAGCACAGGGATTACTTGTGTAGCTAGCATACGATGTGTGTGTTGGTGCTCTGCAGACAGCTGAGGCTGTTCGGCTGCGCTGCCTGGAGGCTCAGGAGCTGATAGGCCACCTGCAGACATTCAGCTGCCACAGCGCAGGCAGCGACTTTAGCAAGCTCCCACCTATCTTCACCAACGATGCCACCCTGGCGGAGGCAGCGGTGAGTGTGTTGCTGCTGACTCACAGCTGGCTGTGATCCCAGCTCTCTTGCTGGCTGTAGTTGCTCTGCTTGGGTCTGTCTGCAGGAATGTCCATACCTGCGGTCGGCATCCTTGCATACACCCTTGCAAGTCGGTTGTTTGTGCCAGGCTTTTGGCGTGGTTGGCGTTCGCTTTCATATTGATGCTTGCCAGTTGTTTTTGGTGTCTCACTATGTAAGCCTGACGGAGCAATGCGACCTTGGACCAGGTGCCTTTGGCACACCCACCAGGTAATCATGTGAATGGTTGTATGCTGTGTCTGTGTGCTGCGTGCTGTGTGCTGTGTGCTGTGCCGCCTGCTGTCAGGCTGTGCCGCGGCGGCTGAGCCACCTTGCGGGGGAGGTGCTGGCGGCCAAGCAGCGCAGCAAGGCCCTCACAGCAGAAAGCCCCGGCATGGCCACGCCAGGCAACACAGGAGGCATCGGCAGCGTGGAGCACACACTCAAGGTGAGGACTCAGTGGCTTTTTGTTTGCACAAACATACAGACACTGCACGCTCGCTGCACCGAGCCAATCCAGGATATTCTGCACTGCTAAGGCCACGGGCATGCTCATAGTACTGTCTGTGTATATTGCTGCCAGAATATGTGCATGACACCTTTCATGGAACACTGCCTGTCCTGCTCCCAACCCTCTGACCACTACCTTCAGGTGATTGAGGGCTACTCCAGCTGGCTTGAGAACCGTGTGGTGACCCGCTTTGATGCTGCCATTGCTGAGGGCAACTACGGCCAGCAGGCGCAGGTGGTAGCCATCATGACTGAGCTGGACAAGGAGAAGAGCATCGCAAAGGTCCGCCTTACACGTGCTGGGACAGCCCCCAAACTGCTGTTCCCTGTGGTGTGCCCACTAGGCACCCCCGGATGGGCTTCCCTTTTGAGTGATTGGCAGCCCTTTCTGCCAGAACTGCGCAGGCTGATGGTACCTCACAGCCAGAATAAAGTGATGGTGTGCTTTTCTATGCATCGGGCAAGGGTCACTGCTATACATATGTGAGGGGAAACACACTTTTTGTTTAGTGGCAGGTTTGCTGCCCTTGCAGCACCCATGCACAGCCCAGCGCTGCTGCTCCCGTGTCACCATATGCTGTTGTATGTGCTTCCGCTGCCGCTGCTGGTTCACGGTACCTTCCTCTCATGCTCTTTTGCTGTTGCCGCCACAGCGCTGGGTTGCCAGCCGGCCCATGTTCCTGGCCTTCGCCCCGGAGATGCTTGACGACTGGCTGCGTCGCGCCAACAGGGAGGCAGCAGTAGCCGCATCCAGCGCAGACGATGGCGACAGCAGCCTCACAGATCCTGACGACACAGTCACGCGGCAGGGCAGGGTCCTGGCACGCCTGTACCGGGAGATGCATGCCTCCGCGAAGGATGAGTTCTCTGCAGCTCAGCACGTGTTCCCCAAGCCAGCAATGGTGCTGGAGATGTTCCTGTCGCGGCTGCTGGAGCAGAACGTGCAGGCTGTGCTGGAGCGCCTGCTGCTGCCTGGCAGCACCGGCATGGCCACGCTTGCGGCCATTGCAGCGCAGCAGCAGGTGCCGGCGCAGGCAGGCGCTGGCGCGAGTGCAGCTGCTGCACAGGCAGGCCCTGGCGGGGCTGCGGCCCGTCCTGCAGGCCACGCTCGCACCAACAGCTTCATGGAACGCGCCTCCAACCTGGCGACGTCCTTTGCGGGAGCAGCATCACCAGGCGCAGCCAGTGCGGGCGGAGGCTCGATTGCTGGAGCTGCCGGGGCAGCTTCAGCTGGATCCTCTTCGCAGCAACAGCAGCAGCAGTCAGCCAGTCTGCAGCGGCAGCAGCTGCGGCTGCTGGTAGAGGCGTACGGCAAGACACAGCGGCTGGCCAGCAACTTGGAGAAGTCCGTCAAGAGCATCGCACCGTTGGATGTGGTCAACATGGCTGAGGGGCTGTGGCCGACCTTCCTAGGGAACTATCCTGAGCAGGAGCTGCTGTGGCTGGCGGCTGCATGTGCTGAGGAGGTGGGCTGGGTTGTCGGCACTGTGCAATGGCGTCAAAGGGTTGCGGGCGGTGGGTCGGTGTACATACTTGTGAATGGATGCGTGGCGCAATAGCGGCTTCACATCTAGCGTCATCTCTGGTGCTGATCGACTGAAAGTCAGCATGGCTTGTGTACAGCCACCCACTATCCCATTGCGCTGCTGTCGCGACAACTGACTTTTGGTGGCCACCTCATCTTCCTGAACGGCTGGAATAACATGCGTCATGCTGCCATGTTGTGTGTTTTGGTAGGTTACGTTACACGACACCCCAGAGCTAGACATGGACGTCTGCCTGCAGCTCATGTCTTGGAACAAGGAGGCCATCAACAGGGCACTCAAGCTCAGCGCGCCAGGCAAAGCAGCCCGTAACTGCCGCATACTGTTCCACCACCTGCTGCCGGGCGCAGCAGCACCTGTACTGCCGCCTGGGCCAGGCCCTGGTCAGGCAGCAGGGCCGGCTGGGTCTGCTGGGGGGTCACAGACAGGTGCAGCGGCACCTCACCCTGTTGCACACCCGGGCTGCTTGCTGGAGCAGTTGGCGAGGTGAGTGGGGTTTGGTGCCTCTCTGGCTGGCGGGGGCTTTTGTGTACTTGGGTGCGCAGTGTATGGCGACAACTAGGGGGGGGGGGTGGACACTTGCTGACATGTGCAGAGGATGAATGCTTGTGCGAAACTGACAAGGTAGCACAGGTCTGTCAATGAGTGGTGGACAGCTGCAGGGGCGGGTGTCACCTGGTGAATGACAGCTTCCTGTTCTCACTGACGCATGTGCACACCCTGTATGTCCGCCACAATGCATACGCTGCAGGCACATCCTGGGTGGCGTTGAGTACTCGCTGGAGCTGTGCACGGCCAGCTCAGGCCTGGGTGGCAGTCTGGGTGGCAGCTTGTTGAAGCTGGGCTTTGGCACAGTCACCAAGGCCAACAGCAAGGAGATGGCTGGGTCCTTTGTGAATGAGCGCATCCGCAAGGCCCTGGCTGCAGCACACATCTCCTCACATGTCATGACAGCGTTGCAGGTACGTAGTGACATGTTCTTGCGAAAAAACGTATCCGTTAGTGATGACAGTAGCTCTGCAAACACCCCGGTGGTGTGTCTGATGATGATTATGATGTTCAGACAGTGCCTGACTACAGGATCGATCCCCAATGCGCATGTTTCAGCACTACATAAGGCGTGTTATCCTGAAGTGGCCTCGCACGTGTGTTTGACTGCAGGTGTACTTCAGTGGTGTGGTGGTGCCGGCTGTGTCCACGAGTGTCGCTGAGCTGTCGTCTGCGAGCTCGGCCCTGCTGTCACTCATTCGTGCTGTTGAGGACAGCATCACAGTGGTGCTGCGCAAGTGCGTGGATGCCTTCATTGCAGAGGTGCGGGGCATGGGATGGCTGGGCGGGAGGGGTTTGGTGAGGCAGGATGGGCCGGCAGGGACAATCCTGCAAAACGGGGCAGGGCAGGTTGTCTAGAGGTGGAGGTTGTTACAAGGGGTACTTTCACCACTAAGTGATACTGGCTATCCAATGCATCGCCAGGCTGTGTTGTGAACCATTGCCTGCGTGTATGCATGTATGGGACTGCAAGAACGCCAGCTCCTTTCAAGCTGCCACACATCTTCGCTTGCATAGCGATGTAAGACCGTCTCTTCTTTGCTTTTTGCCCCTGTGCTTGATCAGCTGCCCTGTTTTGTGCTGGTGCTGCGTGGTGCCTGCAGCTGGAGCGTGTGTTGGGCAGTGAGCAGCGGCGGTCGGACTTCATGCCGCGTGATGATGTGCTCAGCTTCGACCGCCCCACCTCAGCCTGCCTGCTGGGCACTGCGCTGCTGTCAGCACTGGGCTCTGCAGCCAAGGAGACACTGGAAGGCAACAACCTGCGCGCATTCCTGGCAGAGGTGGGGCGCATGGCCACCTAACAGCAGTACCGTACAGCTATCAGCAGTGCCTGTCATACACTGTACTGGCAGTAGGGTGAGGCAGTAGAATCAGGCAGAGCGGTCAGACTCAGGAGCTAGCAGGGCCGCTGGGCGCACTCCTGGCACACGCCACACACGCTTACCACAGACTCTGTTGTTCTGTGTGGCATGTGCCCAGCAGACTTCTGGGCCATGGGGCAGAATACTACAATGCTGATGGTGTTTGGCTGGCTTGTAGCTGGTCCGTCTGACGACGCATCGACGCTTTTTCTGCGTATGCAGGTGTCTCGCCGCTGCTACCAGGTGCTGCTGAGTCACATGACCCGCTTCACCTACAGCCCCACGGGTGCCCTGAAGTGGAAGAAGGATGTGAGCGAGTATGCAGAGGTGCTGGCCAGCTACGGGGTGCCAGCAGCTGACGAAGACATGGCATATATGCAGCAGGTGAGACTTGGTGCAGCCATGCCTGCCTAAATGTCCTTTTTTCCCTGAAAGCCAATGACAGCTACTTGCATCAGAAGACCTGGGCAATGTGCTGCAGCTGACATGGATCTTGCATTCGCAGCAGGTGAGGCTTATTGCAGCTGTGTTTCGTGCTCTGCAGTGCATTCATTTGAGAATCCGGGTGCCATAACAAGTTTGCTGGGGTGGTGCATTGCTGCATTGTTCCAGGGTACTTGTTCGATGTGGTGTTGGCTGTCTCAAACTGTTGTGTTTGTGCTGTCTGCAGCTGCTGAATGTGCTGGTGGTGGCACCAGAGAGCCTGCTGGGCTTGGTGAACGGCTCACTGCGCATGGCACACAGGTGGGCAGCAGCAACTGGACCCAGCTTGCATCAATGCAATCGCAAATTGAGTCAGTGACGAATGGACTGGTTGTGAAAGTCAATGCGTCTTTGCAAGTTCAACTGCGGCGGCGCCATGTTGGCCATACTGATGTTGTGCAATCAAGGGGTGGGGTTGATGCTGTAACTGTCTTGTGTCTGCTTACAGGGATGCCCTGCGCTACATTGCGCTGCGTGAGGACTTCAAGACAGCTCGTGTGGATGGCAAGCCCCTCATGGCGCTGTTCTCTGGAGAGGGCATTCGGTTTGAATGATGCTTCAGGGCAGGCCTGACATGGGTCCAGGATGTCGGGCCTGGCGTGTTTGAGCGGCAAATAGTTGATGTGTTTGTTGCGACCAGGTCGCTGCAATGCGACCATTCTACTTGAAATGCATTGTGTGGTTGACCACACCTCGCGTCGACACCTATGACTCACTTTGACAAACCGCCCGTCATGTCGCACCTCATAATAATAAGGCCCCAACCTCGCTCTTTCACACCAAGTCTGCATCTTTTTCTGAAAAAGTATGAGCCTTTTGGCCCTTCGTGTCCTGCGCCATACTCGCAACTCCGCGTTTGCCGCTTCCGTTCGACGCACAAGCACCTCGTGCGCAAACTCCAGCATTCACAACAACATGCAGCCCATGACCGCAGACGAGCGTCCCAACATCCTCAGTGACATCAAACGCGACCACGCAGGATTCTTCAGCCTGCACCGTCGCTTCAGGGAGGAGCTCGGCCTGTCTGATGAGGAGAGGCAGACCATCATCTGGCAGGTGGGCTAAGATGCATGATGGTGTTTGATGTGAGATCTGCAGAGCTGCAAGCCAGCAGCAAGCATGTAGCCTGGTATCAGGTGGAAACATGCAGCCCGTGTGGTGCTGGCAATGGTCTTTCCATGGTGACGCGCCATGGAAAGGCCATTGCAGCTGCAACAATGCACTGCTCGCAGCGTCCGGGAATGGTGCCCGCCACGGCCTGGCTTGCCAAGCTAGTCAACGATTACACCAGTGTTCAAGTCCACTTCCCCCTTGTACCCCCTTTCTTTGCCCCATGCAGCTGATCCATGACCTTGTGGTGCACTCCCTTGCTGAGGAGGAGGTGCTGTACCCCGAGTTCAAGAACCTGATGGGCTCCAAATGTAGGGACCACGCCCTGTCTGAGCACAAGACCCTGAAGGATCTGCTCATGGACCTGGATTCAATGACCATCAGCAGCCCAGGCTTCAGTGTGAGTGCATGGCTGTGCAACTGTGGACAGAGTGTCCTTCCATGCTGCTGTTTTGTGTGCGCACCATAGGTGTGATGCGGTGTTGGTCACAGCTTGGCTGTTGTCTGTTGCGCCTTACCTATACATGCGGATAGCAAGGCAACCATAGAAAAGTCGCCAACTTCTCATACTGTTTGCCTTGTACTTGCTGTGCTGTTGTTGTGTGCCATCAGGACAAGCTGGAGGTGATGATGCACGTGAGTGATGCGCCTGTGCTTGGGACAGCTTCAAGCTGGCAGGGTTGTTAACCACGTTGGGTGTGCACTCGTTCCTGCAGCCGCACAGCCACCACACGTGTCTTGAAAGTGACACAATGCACACTCAGGCCTTGCTGTGAGCGGGCCCCAGCACTTCTGCTTCAAGGATGTGTGGCGCCAAGTTGCACATTGGCTGCATTGTCGCAGGCAACAGCAGCATGACCGGGTCATCGGCATTGCAATCACAGCACCATGTGCTAGGCCAAGCAATTTCACTCCCCTCACCCCTGTCGCCCCCCCTTGCCCTCCACCCCCCTTTGCCCCCCCCCCCCCCCCAGGCCCTGAAGCACCACATTGATGAGGAGGAGAATGAGATGCTGGTTGACTACGCTGACAGGGTGGACAGGCACAAGCTGGAGGAGCTGTCAAGAAAGTTCCAAAGCTCCAAGGCCAGCGTGCCGACAAGGTGAGTGACAGGGCTTGACGGTACTGGGTTTGCAACCCTCCAAGACTGTCACATCCGGGTTGATCAACATTCATGAATGGCTGTTGACAGCAGTATTGCACAATTGAGCGCTGTATCCAGAAATCTGAAGGCACTCATTGACCATATGCTGAAGCATTGGAGAATCATGTGTGATGTGCAATGTAAATACATGCAGTTGTTTGTACGTGCACAGCTGTTTCGGGCGGAGTGCGGCATGTTGCATATGAGCCAGAACAGCAAGTCAATCTCACCCTTCAATATAAGTGAATGGCAATGCTGACTGTGCTGTGCATGTGCAGGCCCCACACTGCTGCTCCCGACAAGCCCATCACAGGCAACATAGTGATGAACAGGCTCACAGCTCCCATTGATAAGATGAGGGATGCAGCACGCTTTGCTGGCCATGCTGGTGCACCCTCAGGACCCCAGTAAAAAACCTTGATATGTATGTGTGTATTCCTTTGCTTTGACTGGATTAGACAAGTTGTCCCATCAGGGTGTACACTACAAATACATTGACCCAGCTGCAATGCTGGTTTGTCCTTGTACCTTGTGAGTGGAGATAGGTGTGTGTGGAGGATTGTGATGGTAGGGTAGGGCTGGTGGGTGGGGTGGGGTGGGGTGGGCGGGGTGGAATGGATGGGTGTTGATTTGATGGTATCACTTGTCGTGATCTTCTGATCAAACTGCTCACAAATGGATGTTTGATGATGAGATGATGCTGTATATAATGAAAGGACCTGCTACCGCTGCTTGATAGGCTGGCTGGGTCCTGCAGGTGCCAGAGAAACTGTTGAAGTGCAATGTAGCTGCAGACAATTTGTGTGGCTTTGTAACTGGCACTTGGGAGTGGGTACAATTGGTGATGCTTTGGAAGCGCGGACCCTGCAGCAAGTATCGCTGTACAGTAAAATCGGCCCTGGCACACACTTTGTACAAAATGAAAGTGCGCAGAGCACGCTTGCTTGGCCTTACTATGGGTATTTGACTGACTTTGTTCTGTTTCTTGTGTCCACACTGGTATAGTTGCCTGCCCTCATCTCTGCACACAATAGGTTCCTAGCATGGCTGGCACTTGCTGCAATTCTGGTGGTTCTGCCTTCTTTGGTCAACCCGGTGTAGGTGGTGCAAACCACCGCAGGGGAGACAACTTATGAGGTTCACCTGGCTCGATCCTGGTGGGCAATGCCATTGTTGTTTGGCGAAAATGTCCATGTAACATACTCCCCCAAAATGCAAGCATCGGCGAACTGCAAAGATGTTGTACAGAAGCAAACCGTTTACGACTGGTGTCTCCGAACATGACTTTAGTTGCTGTTACAGCTGCACCGTGATGCATTCGGCAGCAAAATTATCTTCCAGCCAAGTTTGCACCTGCCCTGATTGACATTGTAAGCAAAGCAGTGTCACTTGTGTTGCTGACATTTGCATTGTGATGTGTGCACAGATGGTGATGATATGGAAATTGTGTTATTTTTCTGCAAGGACTGATACAAGCAAATGTACTCAACTCAGCCCAACGGCTGCCCCCGCCAGCCGCCGTACGGTATGGTGCGACAGGCTCCCCGCATGACAGGCTGGCCATGTGAAGCTGGCAGCAGTTCTGGCAGTGTGCTCATTGCTTTGAGAATGTAGGCAAGCTACAGCTTCACAATATTTACGAAGGCTGTGGCAGTACTTCAAGGTAGTGTCTGTGAACACCCATGAAGTGTCCGGTGCTTCAGCCCTGCTGCAGACCAAATGTGCGACTACGGTAGGTGACATGAGTGGGGTCACTGTGACCATGCACCGTTAACTCATGATGTCAACATCATACCAAGTTGACATGGGTGGCATCTTCTGACAATGTGCATGTTGCAGTGTGCAACCATGGCTGTGGGTTTTGAACAGCCTGGAGACAGTTGCCAACAGTTTCATTGATTTCATGACATGCAACCTGCTCTCCGATACGTGCAGAGAAAACCCTTTGATATCTGACAGGTTGGTTCTTCTACCGTCTGCTGTGGCCTTCTGTGTTCTGGGGGTTTGCTATTGTCGTGATCTGTCCGGAACAGAAACGTCCGACATACAGACAGGATCGGGATCAATATCCTCAATCTCACGAAGACCACATACCTGCACTCACACTGGCCCTTCAGTCGGACCCCGGGCCAACAACAGATGACAGCAAGCCCTTTGCAACAACAGCAACAGCAGGTGTCCTTACCTCAGCTGGCGGTGGTGCCACAGCAGCAGCAGCACCTACAACAGCTGAACTGCGGGACAGCCACACATCAGCAGCCCAAGGGCAGCAGGCATACACACAGCAGCTGTGCGCTGCAAGCAGACCCACAATGGGCAAAAGGCGGCACTACTTTGGATTCAGCGAGGAGCTTGTGTCAGGGATGGCGTTCTGTGTCACATCAGCATCTATGACCCTGCTCAACAAGGCAGCCCTGTCAGCCTTCCACTTCACAGCCCCGACCACGTTGCTGTGCTTCCAGTGCACAGTGACGCTGCTGCTGGTGCTGGTAGCGTTTTCAATGGGGTATGGCAGGATGCCCCCCTTGACAAGGCAGCTGCTCCTGCTGTGGCTACCAGTCAACGTGCTGTTTGTCGGTATGGTCTGGGTGAGTGGCAGCTGTATTCCAAAGCACCCTCAAAACAAGTCCAGCACGCTTAAGTCTGCATGATACTAGCAGGGATGTAAGGACAGATGCCGACCTTGCTGCAAGTCCAGCACACCATCAGCAGCTGTATCACACCATCAGCAGATGTGCTACCACCAGCAGCTATACAGCATCAACCACTACCACCAGCAGCAGCACATGTGTCAATAGTCAGCACGACCACACTGCAGGCAAACAGCAAGCATACCAGCACCAGTGGTGTTTTGGCACGCCTGCAGCAGCAGCACCGTGCTGGGCAGCTTGCACCCATGCTTCCTGCATCTGACCGCCCTCTTTCTTTGGCTGCTCTGCTGTGTCCCTGTCGTGATGGTGCTTGCAGACCAGCTTCTATGCTCTGCGTGGCCTGGGTGTGGCCATGGTGACTGTACTGAAGAACTTGACCAACTTCCTGGTGATTTTCGGCGACCTGTACTTTTTCAACAAGCGCTACAGCATGGGTGTGTGGGCGACGCTCTTCCTCATGTTGGCCTCTGCCCTGTGCAGTGCAGCAACAGACCTGGCATTCGATGCACACGGCTATGCATGGCAGTTGGTGAATAATGTGTTCACAGCAGCTTACTCCCTCATGCTGCGCTGGGTCATCACTCAAATGAACATCATCACACACAGATCTGGGGGCACTGATGAGCTGGGCATGGTGGTGTACAACAACCTTCTGTCGATACCAATGATATTTGTGCTGATCTTTGTCACTGGGGAGGCCTGGCGGCTGGATAAGGAGGTTGCCCTAACGCATTGGGGCTTCCAACTAGCAGCAGTGACGAGTGCGGTCATAGGGTTTTGGATAAGCGTTGCATCGATGTGGTTCTTGTCCTGCACTACAGCCACGACATTCAGCCTTGTGGGATCGTTGAACAAGATCCCTTTGGCTTTGTTGGGCATGCTGTTGTTCAAGGCTCCAACAAGCCTCAACAATGTCATCAGCGTCACGATTGGTCTGGCTGCTGGGGTGGTGTTTGCACATGCCAAGTCTCAATCAGGGGGTAGCAAAAGCAGCGGACAGCAGGGCAGCGGCAGGGAGCAGTCTGGTGGTGGGCTTGGCCGACAGAGTCCCGGCAGCGCGCCACTGCCCAGGCATGCACACGGACACCACAAACATGCGCAGCATCAGCCAGCAGAGGCTAGCAATGGTTCTGATCCGCAGGATGCCTTGCTGAGGAAGTGAGGACGGATGTTGTGTCGTGCTGCATCAGGGTGGCTGGTGGGTTAGACTGGTTGCCTGTACTGGCTCCAAAACAGCTGCCAGTGGTATTCTGCTGTGTTGTGGAACCGTGTTATTTTTGGTTTGTAATGCGCCTTGTGGTTTTGACCCGACTCATGCACACCATCTCTTGATACAGCCGTATGCCAGGTGAACATAGTCTCGTCTGCTGACACACAGTATGCAGCTGCCTCTGTTCAAGATATCAATCTTGACCTCTACAGATCTGGACCATGGCGCCGCCAGTCAGAGTTGCTTCAAGCCCATTGTGCCCAGGAAGGCCATAGTCGGCTGGCCTTTGGCCCAGTGGAGATGTTGCTCCCCTTGCATCATGGGCTGCTGAACGGCGTGCGTGCCAGGCTGGCCACCAACGGTCACACTGCAGTCACTGGGCACAGCCAAGAACCAGTGAACCGTTTGACCTGTTGCACGGCCAAGAGCATGTAAGCTATCACTCGCTGCCGCATGCACAGCCTGTAGCTCGCCATGACCATGACCTGCATGCTTTTTGAAATGAGGGTGTAGGTAAGACGCGGGTTGCTCGTTCAATTTGCAATGACGTTGCTGTTTAATCTGCTGACATCGTTTGACGGCCGATGCATGGCTCCAAGCTGGAGTCTCCAACATGAGAAGATCAGCTCGATCTCTATCTCCGGAGCTCACCACTAGTTTGCTCGGGGTGCAGGTTCCGTCAGTGATGCATGAGAAGGTGCTTTTGTTGGGGCAGCGGTACCATCAACTCTGCAAAAAACACCCGCCAGTCAGTCGTGCAGCAGCAGCCTTGAGCAAGAACTCCAGGGCGGTCAGCTTCATCATCTGCCTTTTGCTAGTGCTCAACCTGGCGTCACGTTTTGGCACTCACTTCTTCTACAGCCATGCAGACCAGGAGGCTTGGCGCTTCAGGTAGGCAGCTCCTGTCAGCAGTGGTGCAATTTGAGCTGACCCCGAAACCAGCACCCTTGGTCCCTGCTGACGGCTGCCCTTGGTCCCTGCTGGCAATACAAAGAGGACTTGCCTGCTTTCAAGTGAATTGCACACATCTGCCAGATTGGTTATCTGCAGCATTCCCACAGCACCTGCCCTTTCTTTCTTGCTTGCAGGGGTGTGATCAGGTGGAGTGTGCCAGATGCCAAGTATAAGCAGGCCTCAGCAGTCAAAGCAGGCATGCCCAGGACCAAGGCTTTCCAGCGCCTTACCCCAGATACCCTGCAGCAGTACGTGCCGATATGGATGATCAGCTTGGCCCGGGCAACTGCCAGGCGCCAGAGCATCACACGGAACTTGGCAGCAGCAGGCATCACCAACTACGAACTTGTGGATGCAGCAGACTACCAGAACGCATCTTCTATAAGCGCTGCTGAGCTGCACACGTAAGCTGGGACGTTGGATTACGCTCTGCACATGCTGTGCTGGGACTGACCAGCAGCAGTTGCTCTGTCAGCCTCGTGGTGGTGAGAGCTGCCTGCTGCATGTAGCAGGGTTTGATCTCGCATCATCCAAGCGACATACTGCTGATAGAGACTAGTGACCCTTGGTGTCCTGCCCTCCGTGCTGCATGTAGGTTTGCGCATGGCTGGCGGGGGTACATGTGGCACCAGAACCGCACGCGATACAGCGGCAAGGTGGCAGTGCACATCAGCCACTTCCGCCTGTGGCAGCGCCTGGCAGCAGGGAACCAGCCGGCAATCATACTCGAGGTTGACGTCAAACTGACAGGGCCTACCTGGAGGAAGGACCTGCTGACTGTGCTGAACGAGTTGCCGCAGGTAGGCTGATACAAACCTGATGAAAATCAACTCATGCTGAAGAAACTCAGTGGAACAGGGCAGCGGCTCTAGCCCCAGGCAGCAAGAGGCAGCCAGTGCAAGGGCTGCGTTCTTCTTGGTGGTGCCGTCAATTGCAGCGCTTTGCTACAAAGGCTGTCCATGCGTGCCTGTTGGGAATATCCCGCGACACCATGTGTCGCTGAATCCCACATGGAACGCCTGCCAGTATTGTTGCTGTCTGCTTGACCCTGCTGCTGTTGTTTCTGGGTGTCCTGCATATGCTGCAGGACTGGGACGTCTTCTACCTCAAGATCGGATGCTGCCACAGGCTGGGTCAGAACGTGAGCAAGCACCTGCGTCCAGTGTACGGTACAGCAGGTGCTTTCTCCTACATGATGACACCATCATTTGCCAGGAAAGCCCTCAAAGCAGCTCGTGACCCACGACTCAACAGCTGGGTTGACATAATCCTCATGAGCATGGGCCGCCACTTTGAGGGTAACATGTACGCAGTGCAGCCGCCCTTGATACTGGGAGACCAGGCCCTCAACAGCACGCTGACACACTACACAGAAGCCAGTAAGGATAATGACTGGGAGCGCAAGTGGATGGATTATGGCCACTGGGGCCGTCTGTCGAGTGCCGCTGCAACTTGGCTGTAAAAGCCTGCTAGCTGAGCACTTGACGAACCTGAAGTCGGCATGCATTGGCATCTTGATTTGTGCTGATTGGATAGTAATACTTTTTTGGTTGGCTCGTGGCAGAGCCTGCATGTTGCATGTGCTGCCAAACTGCAGGTCTGATTTGATATGATTTGGTAGCGGGCTGGTGCTTGCTTGGTTCTACATAAGGCCATGCCGGTGGGATTTGGTATCGAGCTGACCGGCCAGGGCAGCACCTACACCCTTCTTTCCATGCTGCTTCCTGCTTGCATCAGCAGCAGCCCGCACCTGCAGCGTGCTGCAATCCACAGACTGCACTTCTCTGCAGCATGTTTGTAGGACCTCACTTTACGAGGTCGCTCTCATGTTGATGCACGTGGTGCTGCCAAGAGTTGATTTGTGGGACGCGCATCGCTCTAATGAGGTTTGCTGCGCATGTTACTCTGGGTGGTGTTTGGAAAGCTGGCAAACGGCATGGAGTGCCTGATGCTTCATAGCGCAGCTGTGAGGGTTTGCGGCAGTGAGTGTGTAAGCGTTTTTTTGGCAAGTGTTGCACGTGTGAGCATAATGTGTGCTCACAAGCAGTGATGCAACTGCCTGATACAGCACTGCTGCATTGGAGTGGATGAGCAACAGCGCAAGGAAAGCAGCATGCAGGGCATGCGGCACTTGGGGGAGGTGCAACGCTGCAGTTTGCGAAGCTCACACTGCACAATGCGGCTGCTAGGATGCTGCCAACAGGCTGCAAGTGTGAGCAGGGATTGGGAACTATGCAGGCTCGAACCGTACATCGCAATATTGTGCAATGCACATCGCCTTGATGAGGTCCGAGTGTGCAGGTTGTGTGTGGTTGGGGTGTGTGGATGGGGGTTGGGCGTCCCTCACCGGTGAGGCATAGCGTCCGTCCCCCGGCAGTCCAGGGAACTCGGCTGAGTTGTGTGTGACCAGCTGGTGGGGGGCGCGCCCCCATTGGGCATTTCAAAACAATGGTGTTAGGCATGGGGTGTCTGACGCCTTCGTATCTCTGTGGGATGGGAGTGCATGTTGGTCCTTGTGTGTGAGTGCAGGATGTGCTGGCAAGGTATGGCCTGGTCCAATCTTTGTTCAGCTTGGGAACAACTACCTCCTGTTGGCCAGCAAGTAGGCATGCGCATGCAGGGAATGCATGCTCATCACCAACCCAGCTGTGCCGTGAATCCATTTTCGAAGCATTTTGCGGGCTTATTGCTTCTTGCCAACAATTTGCCAGCACTTTGCTGGGGTCAAATTGGCGCGCATCTGGCGCTTTGCATAAGCACTTGCTGCAACACAGTGCCCTGCGCGTGGTGGCCAAGTGTGAGGGATTAACGTCACTTCTTTGTAGGTCAACTTGTAGGATATCAGTATTGCTCCTTCGTCGATGGCTGCAGCCTGTGCGCGCCTTTTCAATAACTTCACTGGTAACAGGCTGAGGGTCAGGATTGTACCAGGGTACTTTGCACAGCTGTGGAGTAGGTTTGGCCCATGGAGGCCGCACCAGCAGGTGTCTGGTGTGCAGCGCCCTGTTGCACAGTTTGTCCGGCAGTTCATCTGCTTGGCAATGCATGCGTGGTGAGCGGTTTTGTCCTTCGGTTTTGTCCTTCGGAAGCTGCATCAGCTGTTGGGGCAGCTGCTTCATGGTCGCCTGTCAGTGGCAAGGTGCGCACTCAGTGTCGTGTTCAGGCGGACAGCCTGTCTGGCGGCTGCCCTATTTAGGCCTGGCAGCAGCCCAGTGGTTTTGTTGCTGCACTAGAAGCGATCTGTGCTTCACTGCAACCAATGGGTGACAGGCGTGTCGTAATGCAAGTAAGTGTGGTGCACAGTTAGCTGGCTTGCCGAGGACATGCACGCACATGCACAGCTGCAGGAGTGAGCAGGCTGGCCCTCACAAGCATGACACGTGTCGTCACTGAACTTCTGCAGGTCGCGGGTGTTTTCTCGTCCCCGGGCGCACCCAGCATGCTGGGTTGCATTCCTTGAGCCCTTGTGGCACTGAGAGCATCTCAGTACTGATCTGATGCTGCCAGCAGCCTGCGCACTGCTCACATTTTTTGATGCCAACTGCAGGCCTAGCAGTGGAACTTCTGCTTCTTGCTGATATCGTTTGATGAGGCATGTAGCGCCCCACGCCAAGCAGCACAGTGGCGCATGCGGTGTTCCATCCTGCATGCTGTGTGGTTTTGTGGACGCCCGCCCACACTGACGTGCACGACAATGCCTAGTTCTCAGCGTTTGCTACATTTTGCAGCAGCCGCTGTCACATGCAGTGGTTGTGCTGCAGCGACAGGCCTCTTCTGCTAGTGCGTGTGTCGTGAACACATCATCCTATATGTGTCTGTACATGAGTATGTTGCGGCAAATTTTGCTAGCAGGACGTGTGCTGACTGTTTGCACGCAATGGTGTTGGCAAAAGCTTGGGATACATCCCGTGAGCTCTTCCACTGTTACTAGGACTTGCTCAGGGCAGCTTAGTGTGACAGGTGCCAGCTTCGCTGAGGTGTCACAGGAGTTATTAATAACCAATATTGCTGCTCATCACGGCATCTGCGCGCATGTTCAAAAACATGTTGCTAAGGCTCATGCCCCGCAAATGTCACCTGGGAAAAGCTACAGGGGGCACTCGTAACTACCTAGTGACAAGCAACTTATCCTTGTGCACATCACCTCTTGTGATTGCAGCATATCTTAACAAATGGTAACAATGTCAAACATGCATGAAACCACAGAATTGTATGTCTAGCACTTCTTGACAGCCAGCAAATCACCATCAACCACACAAACGCAGTGGTTTGAGCTGCCAATAGTGACAGGACCAAGACCAAGACGGGGCAAACCATGCGACTGTCCTGACACTCCATTTCCAAGGCGGCAGCACAGGGCCTGAACATACCGGCAAGGCTGGCTGCAGCATAAGTCGGCAGTCGTGTACTGCAGTTTCAAAACAATCCCGCAGTATCAGAGGAACTGTTTGGGCCCCTATCAGAAAGTCACTGTCTGACAGTAGCAGCGTCACCAATCAGGCCTTCAGCCTGCCGCCCAATTATCTTTGCACCAAAGTCATGAGCAGCCCTACTGTGTGCGTTGCTGTCATCTCGCCGAGTAAGGCAGATAGCGCGGTGATGACGGCGACGGCTGCTGATAGTTAGTGCCAGACCGGGGCCTGTCCTGGTGACTGGCAGACGGTTGCCCCCAAAAACAAGCCACTTGGGGTTCTTGACAGGCACAACTCACCATGCAACCAAGGTGGTGTGCTGCCTCAAGCAGAGCAATGTAAGTGATACAGTCTGACACTCACTCAGCAAAACTGCAAGACCAGCAAACAGTATGCAGCATCAAACGAGCTGCATTGCAATGTCAAGTGGCACAACCACCACAGGGAAGCTGCGATACACACTCAATTGAGCCTAGTGCATTGTCGCTCAACCCACACAGAGCTCCTGTGGCATGTCACAACATGCGCAAGCGCAACTCTCACTGGGTGCGAACACTCATGCGACCACATGCGCAGGTTGTACCTACATGCACCAGATGAGGTGCTGTCAATGCCAGCACGGCTGCTCAGTAAACACATAGCACTCCAACCATGCATTGGTTATGGCGCAGCACAACCATGTGGTTGCACTCAAGATGCCAGCTTCACAGGCAGCTCTGATTCAGAGCCTCTGAAGACCAAGGGAGCCACTAAGACCCTGAACAGAGAATATAGATGCCAAGGCCACAAACAGTAGGCCAGAGAGGATATGGACAACAGAGGGTAGGATGTTGCGATGCATGCTGCGCAACAACAACAGCGCTTGGATATTAGGGGAGCCTGTTTGATAACCGGCAGCAGCCGAGCTCCCGACACTCGCATCCCGCAGCATGACAGCAGCAAGCGCAGATTATATTCAATGCGTGGCAGGAGTGTAAAAAACACTCACAATGCACAAACTTGCACATGTCATGGTGCGTGTGAGTGTCACACGTTGTGCCGATGCAACCGACAGGCACTCCATAAAGCAACTGATTCACCACACCATTCCTGTCATGCAATGCAGCACCTGCAGTAGTACAACCACAAGAGGTAGCGCAAGTCTGAAACCACCAACACTGTTGAGTGGGCACTGCCTTGACAGGCATACCGCAGCAAACAACAGCCAATCACACCTCCAACAGACAACCCCAGCCACCCACACACTCCGACACACACACTATTGAGCCAGCGATGGGCTCCAAGCTCAGTGTCCAACCTTGCCCTTGCATGCATGACACGCATGCATCCTCAATCTCAGCACACAACAACACCCGCACTCTGAGTAACAAGTGGTGATGCAGCCAGCACATGCGCCATGCTGGTTTGCAATCAAGTGAGGGACAACCATGCAGGATATTCAGCACCAAGTCTCAGCCAGGCCATGGCCATACGCGGCTGCTCCAACATGTATGCTGATGCAGTAAGCTGCCGAAACACTGCACTGCTGCACAGAGGACGTGGCATGTACAGCAGTATGTCTGCTAGTCACAGTGTAGCCTGATGCCTAGCTCTTGGTCCTGGTCCGCCATGTGACGCAGCCAGAGGAGGCCAGAGGCAAGGCCATCGCAAAGCTTGCTGTGGTAAGCATATGCTGCTCCATCTACCACCTCTTGGTGGATACGTACTCACGTCCCACCAGAGCTGTACCCTCAGTACAGCCGAGACCGAGGCCAGACGGCTGGTGTGCGGTGCATGCAAAGCAATGCAACACACACGAACAGTGGTGCAAAGAAAAGTGACAGTGTTGCCTGCTGTGTGAGCTCCGAATCCTTCGCAAACCAAAACAACCAAGCATGCGCAAGCCCAAAACACAAGGCCATCGGACTGTTTGCGCCATGCGTTTTGCACGCCTGCCTCGTATGGTGCTGACTCTCAAAGTGCATCTGGCACTGCCATTACCAGTTCAGTCCCAAGTGCCGGTAGCGCATCCACAACTGTTCCCATATGCTGTCGGCTGCAGCCCCGGAATAGTGTGCGTTGAGCGTGCTGTCATGGTCCCCCCAGGTCACCATTGCAGGCTGGGCAAGGTACATGTGGCCCTCAAAGTGACGCCCCATCAGCTGCACGCACCAGCAGCAGCAGCAGCACAGCACAACACAGCACAACACAGTCGATGTTATGCAAGCAACATATGTTGAGAAGATTGTGTTGACAATGCTCTGCCTTTCCAACCTAGGCCATGGAGGGGCTAGACACACAATCTTCAACACTCCAATTGCGACACCAAAAAGTGCCAGTAGAAGGTCTCCACCCAACAACGCAGCTAGCTTCAATCCCATAAGGCTTTGAAAGGCTGTTACATGATGCTTTGAAAGGGGCCGCAGCCTAAAAGGACCCTCAGCACTGAGAACACAAGAGCGCTCACCTGCAACACAAGGTCCACCCAGGTATTTAGCCGGGGGTCCGACGCTGCCCTCACGGCCTTGCGCGCAAACGCTGGCGTCATCATGTAGGCCATAGCACCTGCTGTGCCAAACACAGGCACCAGGTGTCGGCTGACATTTTGCCCAAGGATCTGGCAGCAGCTGGCTGCAAGGTAAAAGACATCCCAGTCCTGCAGCAGGCAGTACAACAGCGGAGTTGTGCATCCATACAGCAGCCAGCTAGACAAACGGGTGCACTGTAGCTGACTGCACAACCCATGAAGCCCGCCAGCAGCTGACTTTGTGAGCCTGCAGCTGCTTCTGTGGTGGTGCTTGTGTAATGTGCTGCTTTGCTACCCTGTCAGCCTCCAGGCACCGCAGCACAGCTGTGACTCTTGCGTTGCTGCTACTGCCGCAGCATGCAACTTGATATTCTGGGGCTTTTCCCGGAGACCAAGGCTGTGATTAGTAGGGTGGAAGCAAGGTGGCCAAGCACACCTGGGGAAGCTCATTGAGCACTGTCAGCAAGTGCTGAGTCCAGTTGCCTCCGGCCAGCTTCACGTCATCCTCCAGTATGATCGCTGGGTGGTCAGCTGCTGCCAGGCGCTGCCATAGCCGGAAGTGGCTGATGTCCACTGCCACCTTGCCACTGTATCGAGTGCGGTTCTGGTGCCACATGTATCGCCGCCAGCCGTGTGCATACCTGCATGCAGCAGGGAGGACAGGAAGACACAAAGGGGCAATGGTCACTGTTGGCCGTGAGCCGCTAGCCAAGTCAGATGCAAGTCCACCCTAGTGCATGCATGCGACAGGCATCTGTCACCACCAGCACTGGGCAGGTAGCGATCACCAAGCAGGCTCGTTTATTGCAACCAACTAGCAAACATGTAGCATGCACAACGAAGCCAGCAGCCATTGCCACCCCAGCACAACACACTTTGCGCAAACCATGGCATGCACGACAGCCTGACCCATCTAGCCAACCTATAAGGATTGGGTTCTGCCCAGCTGCCACACACTCACCTGTGGAGATCAGCCTCGGTTACTGAGGAAGCATTGTGGTAGTCCGCTGCATCCACAAGTTCGTAGTTGGTGATGCCTGCTGCTGCCAGATGCTGTGTGATGCTCTGGCGCCTGGCAGTGGCTCGGGCCAAGCTGATCACCCATATGGGCACACGCTGCTGCAAGGTGTCCGTGGTGAGACCGTGGAATGCCTTGGTTTTGGGCATGCGTGCCTTAGCTGCTGCTGCCTGCTGATACTGTGTGTGGGGCACTTTCCACCTGATCACGCCCCTGGAGCACAAATCATGCACATTACACCACCACACATTAAAGATGGACTTGCTTTGGATTGTCAGTATGAGGCTTCATGACTCCATGACAGCAATGCTACTACTTGGCGGGTGCCTGCTGATCAACAGCGCACCTGTATCTCAAAGCCTCGTCATCCATCTGGCTGTAAACAAAGCTTTGGAATTGAAGCAGCAGCACAAGCGCTATCACCAACACACAGACCGTTCTTGCCCTAGCGAAGAGGCTGGGCAGCCTTGCGCGCTGCTTCTGGCCAGACAAAGACAGTAGAGCTGCAGGATGCGCCATGGCAGCTGCTGAAGACCTCTTGCATACAATAAAAATTGATCAGCAGCGGCGTTTGTGATAGTTACATCCTGGGGCTGTACAATTGGGATGCTCAATTGGAGACAGAAGATCTCGTCGATCTGGCAAGCTTCTGGGTGGAAGGATCACCTGAGATGTGCCGGCGCAGTCAATAAACCTTCAAACAGTTCAGAAAAATTGCTTGTGCCTGTGAAGGTCAAAACCGGCATAGCAGTTATAAACTTCAATTTTTGAATGCTTCAGGCGGTCCAGGACGCTCCAACAGATCATCTTTGCAGCGGTTGTGCTGCTTGTGTCTGATGTGTCGCCCAAGCTTGATCTGAACACAGTGTAACTGCTCTGCATGCAGCTGCTGATGCGAGGTACAGCCGCACAGCACAGGCAGCACGGGTATGAGGCGATTCAAGCCTTCCAGTCACATCCACCCTACAATAGGCAGTGCACGCGGTCATTGCCATGCAGTCCAGCGGAATTCACTCAGATACCTCTTGTCTGCCTGTGAAACCTGTTGTTGCGCCTCCAAACATTCAGCGATCCCTGGCAGGTGTGGGCAAAATTTCCCATCCTTCTGGCAGCAGTATACCTGAGCATACAGTCCACCTTGAACCCGTAACAAAATACATTATTAGAATCGCCCTAGCACGCAGCATGCTTGCACAGTGTGCAATTCACAATCTGCAGAACACATGACCAATTCATCCTATTCAAGGAGAGTCTCACATGCATGTGATGGTACCCTGACACGGCCTCCATTTACCTTGTACATATAATGCTGGGACAGCAGCAAAAACAATCCGTGATTGTGTCTTGAAAGCATTGCGTCTTCAAAGCAGGCTGCATGACAAGCCCGGTCCCAAGGACCAGCCCACATCAAGCCTTGCAGACACAAGCTCGGTGGTGAAATACCCCTAGGCTCAGAGCCTAGGGCATGTGCTGCATATGTGGGCATGTGACACTCATAGTCAAGGACATGCAAGTCATACAAGCATCGGTCTATCAAATATAGCATTTCTAGCTATGAAGCGCAGAGAGCTCATGCCAGCCCAGCCAAAAGTGCCAACCTGAAGGAAATAAGTTCCAACCCCACAGAGTCATGCAACTACCCAGCAGATGCAGACATAGCCCGTTCCTCAGAGGTGCAGTCCTATGCTGCTAAAAAACAGAGCAGATGTGGCAGGATGCCAGCAGCTCACTATGTGTATAGTGAGCTTGCAAACCACTGCATACTGCTGCAATGTAGGGTGCAACTCCTTGCATATGTGATGACAAGATGCACCCAATGTGCTGCTGTCATTGCAGTGCAGCGATAGTTACTGTTAGTATGTCACAGAAACAGGACGGAACAGCACACTCCTTATGCACAACTCTGGGATACAAGTGTACAACATTTGCATCTTGGGTAACTTGTTTGCTCAAAGGGCTGATGTCCAGGATTGCACACAGCATTATTCCAGACCCTCAAGCACTGCTGCGCTTGGGTTCGCGTACACAATGCATCAGTACAGCCAGCTGCATGACAAACCCAGAAAGTTGGTGGTAGCACCATGCCTGCAGGGCACTGCCCTCAACAAACACATGCTAGCTCATACCATGGGGCAGCCAACATGCCCACACACAACTCCAAACATGCCGGCATGTGCACCATACACAAGAGAGGAGTGCCGATGCAGCCAACACATCAACAACATCTGCTATGGCCTGCCCACACACCTGCCATACTGGGTGTCACACTTCACCACACCACAAGCAGTCCCCAAGCACGAGGGACGACTCCTCTCAGGCTTCACCTGATAACTACAGGTGCAACTCGGACGGCACTGCATGTAACACAGCATGCCTGGTCATTGCAGGCAGCAAGCCACCCATGCTGGCTGGCAGCGGAGGTAGTTCCTCAGCTGCAGCACCTCAACCTCAACATCAGTACCGGCTAGAGCATTCAGCACCTCGTACGAGTTCAAGTCCAGCCTAGACTTGTTGAACTCTGCAGGCAGCACAGCAGCAGCACCGGTGAACGCCCTCCACCGCCGGGGTACTGCAGGTGGCAGTTTGATGTGCTTGCGTGGCACATCAACCTTTGGCATGTGGGCATGAGCAAACAGCGGCACACCATCAGGGCTCCGTTGCAACATAGCTGACCCTGTGTCTTTGCCGTCCGCAGCATGCACGGCCCCCACCCCATGTGGCACAAGACCATAATTGCCACGCCCAAGAGCCAACCATGCATAAGGCAGGGTCTCCTTATCCCCCTGACCGATGTCAGAGAGCAAGGGATAGAACACATCCCCTCGCAAGTTCAGGTAGATAGCCAACAGCAGCGGCTGCCAAGCTCGCTGCTTGTCTAGAACCACCTGCCCGCTCTCATGGCTGCCCTTAGGTCGCATGTCTGGAGGTATGCCTAGCGCCTCCCACGCCCCGGCCTTGGCTTCACAACCCCAAAAATCCGGCCACATCAGCAGCCCTGCGTTTGTATACAAGGGCTCTTCAAACAAGAACGAAGGGTCCCGCAGTGGCAGGTTGTCTGCATCAAGGGACAGGATCTCCTGAAACCCACTGGCCAACATAGCCAGCTGCTTGCCAAGAAACTTGCGCTCCCGCATGTCGTCACGTGCCATCAACGGAAATGCTTCCCCCAAGTTGCGCAGCGTGACATTCCCCAGGGCAGTAAAGTCTGCTGCAACTGCCGCAGGGATTGGCTCATGAGGAGGCGCCCAAACCTCAATGGGTAACGTGCAGCCTGTGCGCCGTACAAATGCAACACAGCCAAACGCGGCTGGTGTATACTTGGGACCCCCACCCACCAGCACAATGCCTCTACCCTTGCTGCTGCCCTGCGGATATTCCCCTACATCGGCCAGGATTGCTGAAAGGTTGAGCCGAGCATCAAGTGGTGCCACAGGCGGACCTGGTGTGGGCCGAGGGCTTTGCTTGGTACTGTCTGCTGCTTGTTGTTTCGTCTTCCCAGTCTGCTTGCTCCCGCATTCCCAGCACGGATCATATGCATCATCAGCTGGCTGTGAACGGCTGCGCCAGACAATATCTGCCAGCTGTAGGCCCTGCTCAGCGGCTGCATGCACTGACACAAACGCCCGCACAACTGGGTGCGGGACGTTGAATGTTTCGGGAAGTCGGGAGCTGCCTTGCTGTCCTGCTGCCCAGAGGGTGCTGCTTAGCCAGCTGCTGCCTTCCAGCTTAGAGCAGTAGTGTGATTGGCCCAAGCGGTCTGGGAGGATTGCAATACATGCCATCCCGATCAGGAGAAGAGAAAACCCCAAAGCTGCGCGCCATGGAAGCTTCCTGGCCCGCCTGAGGCTGATCTTGGTACTGATCAAGGATTGTTGCCGGGTGCCGTTGAGCTGCACGGGTAACATAGCGGTGAAGCTTTGCAGACTGCATGCGGTTGGTTTCTCAAGCTTGTTGTCCCCATCTTCTGTGTGTAGCGAGTCAGATACCAAACCCTCTGGCTAGTCAAACATTAGTCAACAACCTACCAGATAGCAAAGCGATATCTTTTGTAAAAGCTTCGAGAGTGTTTTACAGCAGTTGGGTGATCAATGTGCCTAGTAAGGGAGCTCCTGCAGGCGACATATGGCTGAGTTGAATCAAAGTGGTTGAATGGACAGCTGCAGCCATTTTTCTGCAGCCTGCATTCTACGGGACGTGTGTGCCTGTGGCTACAGGTTCTGCTGTATCGTGAGTTTGGTGGTTCAAAAAAAAAGCAGCTTCTTGGGGAACATGGCTTCTATGGCGCAGCAAGTCGTGAAACTGCCTCCGCTTGTGTTGTACATGCTGGCTACGTACTAACACTTGCACATACACACATAAGTCACAATCGAATGTCTGCTTGAACAAGAGCCAGCATGCAAGGGATGCGCAACAATGCCTGGCGCTGCTGCAGCGCCTGCAGGCCAGCTGGCCAGCCTGTCAGGGTAGGTGCAACAGGCTGTGCAGCGCAAACGTGACCAACCCTTCACACAGCTGACTGTCATAGCAGCTATGATCGTGCTCAAGCTGTGGCGCCACAACATGACTGCTTGCCAGGGCAACCTGCACGGGGTTTTTGTGATTGGTCTGCTGTTGACCTCGCAGGCAAATGTATCACCACCAGATGAAAAGAGCCACACCTGAATGCTGTGTGCTCTTGTCTTTGCCCTGTTTTTCACCGTCTTGCTGCACAGGACACAAGACTTAACATTGACAGCCACACCCGTGACCAACTGGCTGCCTTCAACCTGCAAGTACTCGTGCAAGTGCAGCAGTCTGCAAGTGCAGCGGCTCATGTGAATGCAGGGCCTTGGCAAAGTTTTGCACTGCTCACGTGGCAGTACACATGTGACAATGTAGCCCTCACATGCTGGGCTGGCCAGCAAACCTTCCGCTGGCAAGCCAACTCAAAGTTTATTATGCAATCAGCCAGGAGAGGTTCAGCTGTACACACACTGCTGAGCAGCCTGATCAGCACGTCTACTGAACATGCAGATGTGGTTGGGCCTGGTTTGTCGGTGATGCAAAGCTGCAGCCAGCGGCACAAGCGATGGACCACACATGCTACCAACTATGAAAGTGACCGATATCTGGTGCTCCGATATTGCAATTCAAAGGCGCCTGACAAAAATGTTGTAAATGCAAGTACAGCTGCAGCTGGTACACTGCCCCTCCTGCATCGGCTGTGGTCAGCACAGCCATGTGATTGCACTCGACCAAGTGCATGTTGCAACATGGACAGCTGCCACAGTGCAGTGCTGAGTTGTTGCGGATGCCTTGCACTGATCTTGCCAACACTTGTGGCTGCAAGATGGAACGACAATGTGTCAAATCAAAAGGGGTTGTGAGGGGTGGGATGCAGCACTCCGGTCAGGCAACAAGACCATGACGAAACAGCGACCACTCAACAGCCAACACACTCGTGAACCCGGCACAAGAACAGTGGCCAGTGCAGCTTGTGCATGTCCATGCATGAAGTCAACAGCAAGAAAAACAGACTGACAATGCACAATCCTGCCCCCATGGGTGGGCGCGCAGTAAGTGCCCGTGCCATGTGCGCAGGTGTCGACACACCACACAGCAACTACTACCTCACAAGGCCTCGACCATCTGGCACCATTTATGTCCTCACAGTCAGCAACTACAGCGACATGGCCCTGCCCAAGGCCTGGTCACTGCAGGCAGCACGCCACCCACTCTGGCTGGCAGCGCAAGTACCTCCGCAGCTGCAGCACCTCAACCTCAACATCAACCCCGGCTAAAGCATTCAACACCTCGAACGAGTTTGGATCGACCCCAGACCCATTGACACCCGGCAGCAGCACCGCTGGCCCAGTGAACCGCTTGTAGCTACGGGGTGCTGCAGGCGGCAGCTCCACGTGCCCTCTAGGCACGTCAATCTTTGGCCAGTGCGCGTGAAGGAACAGCGGCACGCCATCAGGGCTCCGTTGCAACATGGCTGTCCCGTGAGTGCCATCCCCAGGGCTCACTTGGCCCACCCCATGTGGCACAAAGCCATACTTGCCAAGCCCCAGAGCCATCCAAGCATAAGGCAGGGTCTCCTTGTCACCCTGACCATCACGGGACAGCAAGGGGTAAAACACATCACCCCGCATGTTAAGGTAGATAGCCAGCAGCAGCGGCTGCCAGGCTCGCTGCTTGTCTAGGACCACCTGCCCGCTCTCATGGCTGCCCTTAGGCCGCATGTCTGGAGGTATCCCTAGCGCCTCCCATGCCCCGCCCTTGACTTGATTCTCCCAGAAGTCAGGCCACATCAGCAGCCCTGTACTTGCATACAAAGATTCCTCGAACAAGAACGAGGGGTCCAGCAGCGGCAGGTTGTCTGCATCAAGAAACAGGATCTCCTGGAACCCACTGGCCAACATGGCGAGCTGCTTAGCAAGAAACCGTTGCTCGCGCATGTTGTCATGCGCTATCGAAGGGAAGGCACCACCCAAGCTGCGCAGCGTTACGTTCAGAGCAGAAAAGTATGATCCAACTGCAGAGGGGATTGGCTCATGAGGGGGCGCCCAAATCTCAATGGGTAACTTGCAGCCTGTGCGCCGTACAAATGCAACACAGCCAAACGCGGCTGGTGTATACGTGCGCCCCCCACCGACCAGCACAATGCCCCTTCCCTTGCTGCTGCCCTGCGGATACTCCTCCACACCTGCCAGGATTGCTGAAAAGTTGAGCCGCGCAGTAACAGGTGCCACAGGCGGACCAGAGGAAGGCCGCACGGGCCTGCTGCTATCTGCTGCTTGAAACTTCTGCTTCCTACCCCGCTTAGCTCTGCACTCCGAGCACGGGTCAAACGCCTGATCAGCTGGCTGTGACTGGCTGCGCCAGACCATGTCTGCTAGCTGTAGGCCCTGCTCAGCAGCTGTGTGCACGGCTATGAAGGCCTGCACGACTGACTGTGGCACGCTGGATGTGTCCGGGAGGCTAGAGCTGCCTTGCTGCCTTGCTGCCTGTAGCGTGCGGCTGAGCCAGCTGTTGCCTTGCAGTTGGGAGCAGTAGCTTGGTTGAGCAAAGCGGCTTGAGAGGATGCGCAGAGACATCACACCAATCACAAGCAGTATAAATGCCAAAGCTGCGCCCCATCGAAGCTTCTTGGCCCGCCTGAGGCTGAGTTTGATGTTGCTGAAGGTATGTTGCCGCGTGCCGTTGAATTTGAAAGGCGGCATGGTGACAGCGTTGAAAAGGGTGTATGTGTGTTGTCGGTTGCGTGACGAAACAATTCAGTCCTCCTCCTCTCCTCTCAGTGATCACCTGATCAGATCAGTCATGGTTTGTTTGAACCGGACATCGTCATACCCTGCGTGATAGTGGTTTTTTGGAACTTATTCATGCTGGGTACGTCGAGTTGGCCGACATCTGACATGCGTCTGGGATTGCTTTCAACAAGCAGATTGATCCAAGGGCCGGCATGGCTATCTTCGCAAACAAAAGCTCAAAACATCGTGCAGCGTGGTCAGTACGTACAATTGCAGTTGCAGTGGGGTTATCGTGCCTGCTGAGTGTGTTGGTGTTGGGCACAAGCATCAGCACTGTTGGAGGGAAGGCAACCCCCTGCCTGCAGCCTCTGCTGCTGTCGACCCAGCAGGCAACAAGCCAGCAGCAGTTCAAGTTGCTAGAGCAGTTAGCAGCGTCTGCCTGCAATTTGACAGCTGCCTTGGATCTGCCCACCCCGAACGCAGTTGCTGGCATGCTGCACGCATGTCAGGGCCACACCTGTGCCACCCTGTCAGCAACTGGTTACACACCTACACTTGGTGACAAAGCAGCAAGGTAAGTACATTAGTGCATATGCAGTCACATCAGTCCCTGGCTGCCGCTACTGCCGCACATCAAACTCAGCCCATGTGTGTCGTTTTCCCCAATCATGCTGCTGTTGCACCTGCAGAGTGGCCAACACCCGGGCAGGCTTCAGCATGTTTGTTTATCCGACTCAAGATATCGTGTCCAATAAACTGGCTGGCCCAAAGCTACGGACCTGGGAGCAGTACGAACTCAGCCAGGTCAAGTATGCCTTGGATCAGCAGCTGCCAACACACCCCTCGGCTGGCAGCAGAAGCAGCAGCACCCAGCAGCGGCCCCTCTTCATCGATGTGGGCGCAAATGTGGGCGTGTTTGCGCTGAATGCTGCAAAGCTGGGGGCCCGGGTGTATGCCTTTGAAGGTATGTGCATCTGCAGGCACGTCCCTGTTGGTCAGACACATACTGTGGTGGGCAGCAGAGCTGCTGCGGTGCAGTGCCATGTCGACAGTTGCTCACTGCTAGGTCAGAACTTTATGTGCTGGCATCCAACACGGCTTCAGTCACTGCATGGGCATATGCAGCTGTTGCTCCCCTTGAGTTGGTCAGGTCTGCAAGGTCTAGCTAAGTTAGCAGGCTTGCTATATGTGATTGATGGGCGGCAGTGCTAGTCAGTCGTGCAGCGCTTCAGTGGTTTGCTATGGTGACTGTTGTGGCTGTTGGTGCTCATGTGGCTGTTGATGCACACATGTCTGGAGAAGTATTGGAACTTGAGGCCACGGCAGCGACACTCCTAGCTGTGTGTGCTGTGCTTGGAATGTGGGTGCTGGTACCCTGCGCTCACGCGTGTGTGTTTGTGTTGCTTGCGTGGCTTGCAGGCCTGAAGGATAACCTCAAGTTGCTCCGGTCGTCCCTCTGCATCAACCCCTACCTTCAGCAACACATCACACTCTTCCCATTGGGCCTGTCGTCAAAGAATGACACCTGCTGGGTTGTCTCGGACGACAACAACGTGGGTGATGGCTTCACAGCGTGCGGGCACAACACATCTGCTGAGGCGCAGGCAGCAGCGCAGCCGGGCTACAGCGTGCGCAGCAGTATGCTGCTCAGGCGGCTGGATGACCTGGTGCAGGAAGATGTGAAGGTGGGTTGCGGCCGCCGCCAAGGGTTGGCCTGCAGGGAAGCAGCGAGCAAGGTTGTGCTGCGCTAGCTGTGCTGTGCTTTGGTTGTTTGAGTGTGTATGGCGGAGGGCATTTGACACAGACGCTACTGCATGGCATAGCATGATGTGCAACTGCCTGTCTGCAACGCCCAACAAAGGTTTCGACGTTTTTGAAAGTGACGCCATCCGCTGACTGCAGTGCCCCATCATGGCATGTGCTCCTGCCTGTACACACGCAGGTCATAAAAATGGATGTGGAAGGTCATGAACTCAAGGTGCTGCAGGGAGCAACCAACCTACTGACAAAGCACAGGGTGTGGTTCATCATAGCAGAGGCAAACCGCGACATCATTGGCCTCGAGGCGGCCTACGAAGTGCTGACACTCCTGCGCAGCCTAGGGTACAGGGTCAGCACGAAAGGGTTCAAGGGACCCTGGGTGACGGATGCCCAGGTGCAGCAACGTACGGTCAGGTGGCGAGATGTCAACGTGTTTGCAGCACATGAGGAGCTGTGGGGTAGGGGCTTGTGAGAGGGCCTCTTTCACCCTGCCCCTCTGGCCCCTGCCTGTGAGGGGCCCTGCGCGGCTGTGACCACCTCGAGTGACCGCAGCCCAGAGTGGTGGAGAGTGAGGGGCAGCGGAAGCTTTGGTATGTGTCGGCAATACTGCACTTTCTGACTGTCTTGTGTGCTGGACTGGACACCCCCCAGTTCAGCACCGTTTGCTTGCTTGGTATCGTCCTGTCCATGCATCAACATAGGGCCACCCCTTGCTGCCAGTGTTTCTGCACTTGGAGCTCACTGGTTGGCACCAAGGTTGGGGCTCTGCGCCCCTGCACCTCCATTGTACTGCACTTTTTTACTGATTTCCTCATCTCCCCGCTTTACGGTCTGGTCATAATTAGGGCGCATAATCTTGACACTCTACCTCACAATTTGTCGCAACTTGCACGATAGGCTTTGAGATGCTTTTGGTGTGGCCCTTGTCTCTGAATGTCACCTGACACATCTAGTGTCACACATCATCAGCATCAATGGTATGGCTTCTGACGCACAGTGGTCGGTTGCGGGCTTCAACTTTAGTGTGCAAGGCCCGTGCGCAAGGCCAGGGAGCATAAAGTGCTTTTGCTTTTGCCAGGCTTGCAGCGTCGGACAGCCGTGCTGTAGTGCCTGTTTGGTGGTGTCAGGCACTGTGCTGGGATCCATTTGGGCCATGGCGGTGTTGTTTGCGTGGTGTTGTGAGAAACCTCATTTGTCTTTCCTGTATCAGCGCCGCGAGAGGGACTGCGGGCTGTCCTATGAGCTGCCAGTAGCTATAGCTGGCCCATTGATATCTTGCTGTTGCCAAGCCATAAAAGACCATGTGTAAACAACCAGCAACACCCACACTGTGACGGTGATCGGGTCAATAGCGCTAGTTGGTGTTGTGTTCATTGGGCTGAAGGATGTTGGTGTCAGCTGGGCTGCGTATGCAGGTGAATTTATGTGTCCTACTAGTTGCAGGCTGTAATATTCTGTGCACAATACGCTGTGACTTGTGCTGTGGTCTGCTGACAACAATGTTCAACACAATCGACCACCCCGACAAGAGAGCTCCAAAAAGACATGCATGCGCACGCGCTACTGCCACAAGCGACAAAGCTGCAGCAGGGACCCCTTGTTTTCAGCAAGTCTTCAGCTTGCTGACCACCAACATGTACACACAGTGCCACCATACAAATCAACATGTATGTACATATTGTAGTGACGCAAAGCAACCTGCACAACACCCAAGCTTTGCTGGGTCCCCGACACAGACATATCACCACAAAAGAACATTGCAGGGGGATACACACTCGCTGTGCACCCCACCCTCACTACGTGGCACAACCCCTGTCCTGTATCGTACATTATTCAACAACGATGCTCTCCGGCCAGCCACAGCATGATTCAAGCAGCCGGCGAGGCTGTCAGCTGGTCCTTCAAGCAGGCACTGCAGCCTGCCAACGTGCCTTGAGCCAGGGCAGCAGCTCCTGGTGCAGCACCTCTGGGTTGTCATCCTGAGGGCAGTGGCCAACCCGCTCCAGCAGCACAAACTGCAAATCAGGAAGGCAGCAACACAGTGTGGCAGGTGCTCGTGGCAGGGTATCAAAGTGCTGGAAGGTCAGTCCAGCAAGGCACTGCAACCCTGTCAGTCTGCCGGCCGCATCGAAACACAGGCGTCTTGGCCACTTTCACCCTGCTGGTAAGGCGCTGCATGAGCAGATCACGCATAGTCACATGCACAACAGGCACTCTGATGTTTGCTTCGACACGTTCCGCCCAAGCGCAACAGGCAATGGGCTGCTTGCTCAGACGGCCACTCCACGCACCTCGCAGTTGGTCCGATCTACCGCTTGCTTGAGGAAGAACTGACCCACTGGACCATCCAGTGGAGTGAAGGGGTCTGTGTCACCCCACGCCACCAAGATGGGGCAGCTGATTTGTGGTACAAGGTCCCAGGGCTTTGGACCTGCAGGGCCTGTGACACGTAGGAGCAATGAGCAGCACGATGGCACAATGAATTTTCAGTGCCTACGCAAGCACCTACCGCAAGGGTAGTGATGCAGAATGTAGCCACTCCGCATGTCTGCCTGGGTCCGCACACATCCCATTGGGCCACCATGTGACGTGTGACCTGGTCTTGTGTGAGACATCACTCTCACCCACTGTCCCAAGTGCACTCTCTGTGTCAATTCACCACTACCCATGCGCCCCCCCCCCCACCCAACTGCACCCCCATCCCATCCCCCACCCCGCACCCTGTGAAGACTTACCTGTGATCACAGACACAAACACGTCCAGTGCATTCGGTGTGTATGCCGGCTGCAGTATGATGTCCACCAGTTCATCGTCCACAGCCCCCTCGTCCACATACACCCCCGACAGGACCTTGGTGATGGTGGCGGGCTTGGCCAGGTTGTCAAACAGGGCCCGGGCCACTGGGGGTGTCTTGAGCAGGAAGTCGATCAGTATGAGGAGGGCCATGCGGCTATGATGCGCCAGTCGCTGACTACACCCTGCAAGCAAGACGAGAGTGTGCAGGGAGTGTGTTACCACAGTAGAAGAGGCGGTGCAGCTCTTAAAAGGGTGGGCTGATGGTGGCGGTGCTGCAGTGTCTGGTTGCGGCCCTTGCGCATGGTTATCTGCCCCAACGGCCAGAAAAGCTGTTGACGTGTGAATGCGGCTGTGTTACAGATGCACATACTGACTGCTGAATCCACCTACATTACCTCCCTACTTATACTACCCCTAACAACCCAACCAACTGGATACAAACCAGCGCTCCCACCTTGTTGTTCATGGCCCCTGCACTGTTGAGCAGCACCACCCCCTCCACCAGGCCCTGTGGTGCCGCTGCAGCAGCAGTCAGCACACTGAGGCTGCCTATGGAGTTGCCCACCACCACTGCGGGGGTGCCTGCACCAAACTCTGCCAGGAAGTCGTTGATGAGCTCAGCCCACAGCTCTATGGTGTACTGCTGCACAGGCTTGTCGCTGGCGCCAAAGCCTATCAAGTCGATGGCATACACCTGTGAAGAGTGTGGGGGAGGGGTGTGGTGAAGTGGGACAAAATGACAGGAATGAGTGAGACTGTTGCAAGGGTGTGATGTGTGCGGCAGGTGGTGAGACAGAGAGCATGGTGCGTGAAGCAAAGTGACGAGCATATGTATGTCTCTGTGGGAGTAAGCGCTGACCCTGGGGCTGATGTTTGCAAAACTGGGTGCGCCGCCTGTTGTTGAATCACAAGCTGCGGGCTGCTAGTCGGCTTCAGCGCAAACGAGCCATAGTGAGGTCAGACCCACAAAAATGAGCTATGATGCTGAGCTCCTGCACGCTTTGACATACATACCAAGCCCTGCTGCTGCTCGGGTTGACATGCCAAGAACTGCTAGCGGCGCGCCTCCTGCATGGCTAGACAGGCCGCTCACCTTGTAACCGTTTTTGGCCAGGAATGGGATGGTCTTCCTGTAGTGCCCACAGGAGGCACCAAAGCCATGGACAAGCAGCACAGGCTTCCCACAGCCAGCCGTCTGAGTGCAGCAGCAGCAGCGGCAGCATGGAAGGTGCACCAGCCATAGGATAAAGACATGTGCATGAATGCCAGCTCAAAAGTCCGCCAGATGCAACTGCTGGCTGTTGAGGTCAAGGCCTCACACAGCCCCATCTTGGCAACACTCCCAGCCACAGTGATGCTGCAGCTATTCGGAAGCACGCAGCAGTCCCTGTGTGTGTGACCTTACGAAGCTCTTACCACGTAGTGTATGCTGTTGCCCTTCCACTGCCACTTGTGTTCTGCTAGGCCTGCTTTCCAGCTGCTTGCGCCTGGGAATTGTAGAGCTGTGGCCTGGCTAGCTCCATTGCTACTGGCTGCATTGCTGGATCTTTTACTGGCGAAGGGCGTTGCTTGTCCAGCTGGCTTGAACACTGGGTTGCTGTTGCTGCTGCTGCTGGCGGTGCTTGTGCTTGTGCTGGTGCTTGTGCTGGTGCTGGTGCTGGCACTGCTGACAGGCTGGTGGTCAGTGGCTTTGCAGGGTCGTGGCACCCGGTGGTGTTTGGGTATGCCTAGGAGGCTGCTGTGATGTTGCAAGCTTTGTTTTAGTCCCGAATTGGTTGCTGCCAGCTGACTGCGCATTCTGGCAGACCTGCGCTCCAGGCAATATGTGGTGTGTGTTTTGGGGGAGTGGTGGGGGTGAGGGTGGAGAAGAGTGGACAAGCCCTGTACTGGTAAGATACTTCTATCCAGAAGTTAGACTCTTTTTGAAGGGAAAGAATGCACTTGCAGGCCCACACAAAACCCACACAATAACTGTCCATGACGTGAGTGTGCCCAAGAGCCCCGACAGCCTTCGAGCGGACCTGATCACATCGGGACAAACTGTTACAGAGTGGTTGCAGGAGTCTAGCACGTCGTGGCGTCTTCTTCCAACCGCTTCGTCTGCTGAACATCTGATCAAGCCCACCTCTCGCTCGCTGCCTGGGCTCCTCCTCGTGTCGTGGAGCCTTTGAGTACCTTGATCAGGCATTTTCGAAAGCTCTCAGCGTGTCTAGTGTAGCGGCAGCACCACCCCAGCACAGCAGCAAGCATGGACATAGAGAAGGAGGTGTTTGAGGATGCAGAGGATGCCCTCCCCAAGGAGTTTGAGCACATGCCCGCAGATGCCATCAACAACCGAGCCAGGTTGCTAGAAAACGAGATCAGGGTCCTCAAGGATGAGGCCACGCGGCTGCAGCTAGACCAGAACAGCTACAAGGAGAAGGTCAAGGAGAACAAGGAGAAAATCAAGCTCAACAACCAGCTGCCCTATCTCGTAGGCAACATAGTCGAGGTCCTTGACATCAAGCCAGAGGAAGAGGAGGAGGAGGACGGCGCTACAGCAGACCTGGACTCGCAGCGGCAGGGCAAGTGTGTCGTGCTGAAGACCTCCACCCGGCAAACCATCTTCCTGCCAGTGGTGGGCCTTGTGGATGCCAACGCACTGCGGCCGGGGGACCTTGTGGGTGTCAACAAGGACAGCTACCTCATCCTGGACACGCTGCCAGCAGAGTATGACAGCAGGGTGAAGGCCATGGAGGTTGATGAGAAGCCCACAGAGGACTACAGCGACATTGGAGGCCTGGACAAGCAGATCCAGGTGCGAGGGGAGCAACTGTGTAAGGATTGTATGGCAAGGTTGTGAGTTATGAATTACGTACTGGGGGTGCTTGCACGCGATTGGGTGATGGCTTGACTGCATCTCAGCAGCTGTTGCAACACTTGCAGCAGCACTCGTTTGTCACAGCAGTTGCTTCCACAATCTCCTTCCCCTGTCGGACAGCATACAGCAGCCCTCTGGTACGCAATATGACAACCCACCAGCCATCACCACAGCAGCCTCACAGCAGCTTGGTCATTCAGGCTATCCCAACTGTCTGCTGCAACCAACAGGTCGCCATGCCTCTGCATGCAGCAAGTCCTCAGAGTCTCTGTACCATCTCTGCATCCTGCATGTGTCAGTGCACTTCTGCTGCCGCCGCAACTGCTGCCGCTGCCTGCATCCAGCCCGCATTCATGTTTCATCTGACCCCCCTGCATCCTGCACATCTTCCGCTTCTCACTCTTTGCCCTTGCCCCTGTGCTGCTACTGTCCTGTCTACATGCTGTCCCGCCTGCCTGCTGTCCTGGCTGCAGGAGCTGGTGGAGGCCATCGTGCTGCCCATCCAGCACAAGGACCGCTTTGAGAAGCTGGGCATCAGGCCCCCCAAGGGCGTGCTGCTGTACGGGGCACCAGGCACGGGCAAGACGCTGCTGGCGCGTGCGTGTGCGGCGCAGACCAACGCAACCTTCCTGAAGCTGGCCGGGCCGCAGCTGGTGCAGATGTTCATTGGTGACGGTGCAAAGATGGTGAGGGGGGCAGTGGAGGGGGTGTGGGTGGAAGGTGGGTGCCCTTGTGTGAAGGTCCAGTAGCAGTGGGTCTGATTGGTAGTGTGCCGCTTGCAGCACTGGGGTCGCAGCTGGTGCACATTATCATTGGACGGCGGTGCCACAGATGGGTCAGCTGGGAACCAGTGTGAAGGTTGTGGGTGAGTCTTTTGTGGCAGTGGGTCTGGTTGGCAGTGGGTGGCGGGGCTGCAGCTGGTGCGGATGTGGTGGTGCCAAGATGTGGTGAGGGTACGACCGCAGGGGTGCATGCGTTGAGGGGTGACTTTGGTGGATTTATCAATGGTTGGTGGACATGGCTGATATTGGTGGTGGGGTTTAGCAGCACCATATGTTGCAGCTGGTGCGTCTGTCTGTCAGTGACGGTGGCGAAACGCCATGGTAGCGCAGGCAGGGGAAAGGAGGGGGGGGAGGGCTGCTGCAGCCCCAGGGACAATTGGCTTGAGGGCCTGCAGATGCTGTGGCTATCCATGACAAGTTTTACTGCAGTCGCACGTCCTGAACCCCCTTCCTGTTCTGCTGCCCACCCCTGGTGCTGTCTCTGCTGTCCTGCTGCGCCTGCGCCTGCTGCTGCTGCTGCCGTCAGGTGCGTGATGCGTTTGCGCTGGCCAAGGAGAAGCAGCCTGCCATCATCTTCATCGATGAGATTGATGCCATCGGCACCAAGCGCTTTGACAGCGAGCTCAGCGGTGACCGTGAGGTGCAGCGGACCATGCTGGAGCTGCTCAACCAGCTGGATGGCTTCACCAGCAACGACAACGTCAAGGTATGTATGGCTATGAAAAAATCTGTCAGGGGGCATGATGGTGTGTGGGGAGCGGGGGATGGCAGTGCTGAACAAACCTCTGAAGTGCGTAGTTGATGGGTGCGGAGGGGTGTGGTTGGATAGGTGTGCTACCCAGCACTGGATGGCTCCAGCAACGGCAATGTGCCGAGGGAGGATGAGAGGCTGAGGAGGGGTTGTGAAGGCGCAAGTGCTGGTGGTGGTGGGTGAGGTGAGTGAGGGCAGCACCTGCAGGGAGGGCATGGCTGGCTTCAGGTGCTGCTGCTTGAGTCAAGCTGTTGCTTAGCATGACTTAATGCCATGATTGAAGAGGCAGCTGGCAGGCTTTCATGCCATGCCGTTAAGCGTGACTGCCTGCCCATTCCCCCGCTGCCTTCCCCTGCTGCCTGCCACTCAGGCCACTGCAGCTGCCAGTAGCACAGTGTGACCCTGTCTCTACCCTACTTCTCTCTTCACCCCTGCCGCATGCTGCTGGCCTCACCGCAGCCACCACCCTACATGTCGCCAACATAGCCCCTACCCACCCTGCTGTCCCCCATCCTCCTCTCACCCCTCCATCCTGCCTGCCTACCTCACAGGTCATCGCAGCCACCAACCGTGCAGACATCCTGGACCCTGCCCTCATGCGCAGTGGGCGGCTGGACCGAAAGATCGAGTTCCCGCACCCCAACGAGGATGCGCGCGCCAAGATCATCCGCATCCACAGCCGCAAGATGAACGTCGCGCCTGATGTCAACTTTGAGGAGCTGGCGCGCAGCAGCGACGACTTCAATGCAGCGCAGCTCAAGGCGGTGCGTATTTTCTTGTGGTGGCTGCTGTTTTCAAATCAGTGCATGGTCAGTGAATACTTTGCGTGAAGTCTCTGAAAGTAATCCCACCGTTCAAAATGTATGTGTGTGTGACTTTGGATGCACCCCATAAGTCCAGCAGTCCCCGAGCACTTCCCCTCCAGTGTGCCCCACACGCATGCCAGCCGCATACCTACCTACCTGACAAACTTTTGCAACCCGCTGTTGCACCCCCGCGTGTGCAGGTGTGTGTGGAGGCGGGCATGCTGGCGCTGCGGCGGGACGGGCTGGAGGTCAACCACGAGGACTTTGTGGAGGGCATCGTGCAGGTGCAGGCCAAGAAGAAGGCCACACTGCAGTACTATGCTTGAGCAGCGGGGGTCACCAGAGTGTGTGTGGGGGGGAGGGGGAGGGGCTGGGAGGTGGGATGCTGATGTTGGAGCACACCTTTGCAGCGTGGTATGCGGCTGGCAGTTTGCTTGATTTTGAGGCTGTTGGCACTGTTTGCTTGTGCGTGAGCCCGATCAGGGTGTGAAGTTGCTTGTGATTGTCGGACTGTTGTGTCGGCTGTGGTCGTCAATGCCTCGCTGGGTGCAGTGGGCAGTGCAGCAAAGCTGGTGATCAACAGCTTTCAATTACACAATGGTATGTTGTCGTATGTTGTGAGATGAATGCAGCATCGCCATGCAGTTGGCAGGTGTGTTTGGGCAACAGTCACTCATTGAGCAAATGCTGCCGTGCTGCATCTGTTGACTGTGTCGACGGACTTCATTCAACAATGTCAATGCAAATCGCTCAGGTCACTCAGATTATATGCAAGCATTCTTTCTGCTGAGTGCAGTCACCTGCAGTCAGAAGCACAGCAACTGCTCGGCAGTGCCCCTCTTCTGGCAGCAGCTGCTGAGGTGGGTCAGCCGTGAGCCATGTATAGCAGCTGCATAGCACAACAGGGAGGATTCGCTTGCTTGAGCGCATGTACAATGCGACCGAGAGTGCACGGACATCCCCTGTTTAGCAGTGGCAGTCAAAGCAGCGGTTTCAAACTGGCAGCAGCCAGCGTCCAGCAGCGATTACGGGCCCTTGACAAGCCATCATCATACTGGGTTTTGTCTACTTTACGACTGATTGAACAAGTTTACTCAGACAACCACACGACTCGTGATGAACCATGCCACGCTCAGCACCACAACGTGCAACCAACGACTGGAACAGTTTTCAGCGTCAGAACAAAGGCAAATGGGACCGAGATGAGCTCATACGGCGTTGGAAGGCTCATAAGCACCAGCAAGATGCAGCTACACCAGTGTCCGGCAACAGCAGACCCCAGCAGCTGCTGCTGCTCAAGCAGGGAATTCAGGCGCTCATACTGTCGGGGGCAGCTGCCAGGCCAGCAGATGATGTGTCAGGTAGCAATGAAACCCTGCAAGCAAAGGCTGGTGCCCACCAGACGCAAGGCGGCTCTCCAGCACGGGACAGCCCAGACAGCAGTGCAGCGTTGTGCAGCCTGTATGTCAGCTGCTCTGGCACACCAGATGCAGCACAGCCACCCAACAAGCAGAATCACCAGCAGCAGGCAGCTCACGAGGAGCAGCTGCTGCAGCAGACTCCCGACAGCCAACACACTGCCAGGGACGCATCTGCGACAGCAACAACAGCGGCCCCTCCCAGGTCCATTGACATCTCACCCTGCAGTGCCCACACAGAACCAGACAGGCTGAGTGACGTCCCTGTACATGAGCTGGTCAAGCTCAGGGAGGCTGTCCACCACCTGCTGTCAAAGCAGACACCCCAACCACAGCACCAGCACCATGAGCAGCAGCCCATTTCCTCAACCCTGCAGCCGCTGCAGCAGGACAGACAACAGGACTCCAGCAGCAGCCATGCAGCGCCTGCAGCTTCCCAGGCAGCAGAGGGGGCAGCAGTGGGCATGGGCTGCTTCGGCCGCGGCTGGGGCAGCAGCCGCAGCAAGCTGTCATGGAACGCCTTCCAGAAATCCTGCAAGGGCAGGGGCCTGACACAGGCTGAGATATCAGCAGCATACAGGGACGCCAAGCAGCAGTACCTTCTGTCACTACAGACAGGGCAGGACCCACCAGACGTGGACACATTCCTGCAGCAGTGGCAGCACCAGCACCAACAGCAGCAGAAACACACAATGGACGCTGTTCAGCCCAACCAGCGGCAGGCTGCAGGAAGCAGCAGGTGGTCCGGCCTGCAGCAGTGGCTTCACAGCAGGGCAGGCAGTAGAGCTGCCAGCAGAGCTTGCAGCACAGCTGTCAGCCCCAGCAGCAGCCCAGCGGGTGCCGCTCTTTGGCTGCACCCGCTGTCTCAGGGGGATGGCAGGCAGCAGGGCGCTGTGGGTGGTACTGATGGTGGCCATGGTGGCAAGTGGGGGGCTTTGAAGGAGTGGCTACACAGCAGGAGCAGCAGCAGAGCTGCTAGCAGGCTTGGCACCCCTTCAGCTAGCCCTGCTGGGCCAAAGCAGCAGCAGCTGCCCTCCTGCAGTGAGGGGTCCTGCCAGCAGACAGAGGGGCAGCAGCAGCACCCGCAGCAGCAGGAACCAGCAAGCAGAAAAGGGCGGCGCCAGCCAGTAGACAGGGACAGTCCCGATGCAGATGCATCCTACCTGCCCTTTGCCAACCAGCTAGCAGCGGCCCCACAGCAGCAGCTGCAGCAGCAAGTGGGCGCTGAGGGCACCCGGGGGCGGCTGAGTGCCGAGGGGTCACAGCAGCTGAACTGCAACAGCAGCCAACAGGAGCGCCTCAGCTTCAATGCAGCGTTACCAAATCAGCAGCAGCCAGCCACACCCACACACCCAGCAGCAGGGTCAAGTGCCAGCAGTGGTCGTGGCACTGCCCAAGCTGCTGCTGCTGTGGTTGGGCCCCATGCTGGCGTGCTGCACTCCCCCACGAGCAGCAGCTTGGGTGACGTCATAAACTCGGAGGCCTCTAGCACCAGCACACCCGAAGCTGCAGCTAGTGCAGCTGGCCTCCATTTTGCTGTCAGCAGGCCTGCATACGGAGCGCCGATAGTAGCAGCAGCATCTGCAGCCACAGCTACATCCAGGGCTATGTTGCCATCCGCTGTGGCTGCAGCATGCCCCAGCTTCCAGCTGGTGGGTCACCGGCTGGCACGGGAGACGGTGCCTGATGACATGCCAGGGCTGCTGCAGGGGTTTTCTGAGTGGCTGCCTGTGGTGGTGGGACATATCAAGGAGCTGAAAAGGGCTGTGCCGCAACTGCCGGGCTGTACGAGGTGAGCGGGGATGTCACTGCAGTGGCCAGCTTTGAGGATGTGTAGAAGCTAGCTGTCGCCTGTGCTGTTCAGCCAGAGCATAAGCAGGCACACTTCAACTGTCTTTGAGCATTACTTACGAGAAGGTTTGCAGTGCACCTGGGGCATGTGCGGCCCGAACAGCAATCGTCCTTTTCAGGTACATGCATGATGCCTGGCTGCAAAAGGCACTCCATGCAACTTCACCATGATGTTACCATTGATGCCACATGGCTGTGTGCTGTGTCTGTAATGCTGTCATGTATGTCTATGTATCGGCAGTGGGGCGTCAAGCTACCTCTCGGCAGCAGCGGCAGCTGCAGTACCGCCGGTCTGACACCAGAGGCAGCAGGCACCACAGCAACAGCCCAGCAGCAGCAGCAGCAGAAGCAGCCGCCAGCACAGCTTTTTGGCCCGGTTATTGCGTTCTACCTGGGAAGAGCAGGTGCGCACAGACGCTGTGGTCCTGCCTGTTGCTAAGCACCCCACACCCAAAATCCACTGATGAAAGCTCAGACAGCTGGCATGGACTGAGAGCTGCTTATCTGTTGAAACATCAGTTGATGCTGCAGCTGCATCAGACTGAAGGCTGCGTGATCTGCGACAAGGTGCTGTCTGTTGACAATCCTGGAGAACCTCTGACAGCGCACACACTCCCCGTTATTTATAGGAACACTGGCAGGCGTCAAATGCCGCAGTGACTGCGCCGCTTGGCTGCCTGCACAACAACCATCAGGGTATCAGTGTAGATCAACATACTTACCTTCCAACCCAACATACCTGATACACAGGCACCCTGAAGCCTCAGCGTCCCAGGCGGCGTGGCAGTGCATATGGCCAGCTGGGCTACACAGGGGAGACACTGCGCAGCCGGCTGACCAACTACTGGGCTGCCAGGTCGGGCCGGCTGGGCCCACTGAATGAGGAGCATAAGACCGCCTTCTTCCAGCAGCAGCTGCAGGCCGGGGGCAGGCTGTACCTGAGGTGAGGGCAGTCACTTCAGAGGGTTTGACATGTTGAAGGATGTGCGCTTGCGCCTCAACAGCAGAGAGCTGAATGGAGGACAACATCAAAGTTTGGAGCTGAGCTGTGCAGTTTTGTGAGGATGGCTGCGTGTAATCAAGCACCTTCTTGAAGTAAGGATCTGCTGGTGCTGCTGTGCAGGTGGCGGGTGTGCGACAACGTGGAGCCTGTTGAGGCTGAGACGTACCTCCTCAACAGGATAGATTGGGCAGCCAACTACATGAACAACAGAGGCAGGAGGCCCCTCACACTGCCGTCAGCCGAGCTAACAGCACCAGCATTATGATGGGTGGCATGGCCACACGAATTCTGACTGCCTCGACAGCTGTCCGACCTACAGCACTTGGGGTGGGAAGGTATTCAATTGCTGCTTGTGTAATGCATTCGTGCCAGGCCCTGGCCCTGTCTGTGATCCCTGTGGCCCTGAGGGCCGACAGGATCATGTGATACAGGTTGTCAAGTGTTTCCAGGGTCGTCACATGACATCAGCGGCTGACAGGCGGTGTCACACCCTGTAGATGTGTTTGCTGACCTCAGACTTTCACAGGTGTGTCTGGTGCCCTAGTTCAGTCAGTCTAGGCAGTGGTAGTTGTCTGCATCTGTGCAGTTGTGGCCAGGGCGCTTGCATGGGGGAAGCTGAGGGTCGATTGCAGGCTGCGGCTCTGACGCTTTTTGAAAGCAGAGGCTCAGCCTGCAGCAGTTGCTGCCGGCAGCAACAGCAGGGCAGACTGTACAAGCAGGAGTGCTGCTGCTCCTTCGCCACCATCTGCATCAGCAGCATTATGATATTATAGCTGCCGAAATCCACCGCCGAGCGGCAGGTGGACTGCCGAAATGGCACCGCACAGCTGCCAAGGCTGCTTAGCTCTGTATTGACCTGGCAGCTCAAGTGGCAGCTAGAGCAGGACATGTGTGTGTCTGTTGAAGATGTGTTTGGCGCAATAGGCACACGAACTGTCCAGTCAGGTCCTGATGGAATTGTTGCAACTGCACTGCAGGTGTACATACAGGTAGGGGGGGTAATATTGGTGGAGTTTGCTCAAACCTGTAGAAATGGGCTCTGCAGGCCGGGAACAGTATCGTAACATAGTTTTCTAAAGCATATAAGTGAATTCACAAAGTTGCAAGCCTCGGATCGCGGTTTTGGCAGCAATCTGGCACTACTGCTGTGATGCATGGCTCATCAACTGTGGGGTCAATTTTGGTGGCAGCCACAGGAGCGACCAAACAGGACATCTGATGTTGCAGAGTGATACAGAAAAGGGATTAAAAGCATGTTATGGAGCGCTTTTTTGCCCGGGCCTTTTTTTTCAGGACATGTCCTGTGCAGCACATTTGGCAGGTGACTGCCATGGTACTACCAATTTGCTTGTGGCCCGGAGGCATGAGACAGTGCCCCCGCACGCTTTACAAAAACATTTGTGACATATATGGCCATGTTTCAAGCGCAGTGCCAGTCCCATCTCGAGGTCTTTGGTCAAAATGCTGTCACATCTGTAACCACCCAAACTGCTCCCCGGGTGCTCAACAGGTATCGGCCCAAAAGCGATCCATAGATGTTTTTAGGTTGGGTTGAAAGTATCAGATCTCGGTTTGCAGGCCCTGCAACTGCCTGTGCAGGATCTCACCAAAACTGGACACACCCAATAATTACCCCCTCCACCTGTATGTATGCATGTTTCATCAGAAACATGCATGTTTCTGCTTCATCATCGGTTGTCCTCCACAAGCTGCGCCTTGTTATGTGGAGTTGCTCCACATCTTTCCTTGCTTTGGTTTTGCTTCACCGAATAATCAGAAAGTGTTCGCATCGGCCGAGGTATGGGTGCATCAGGTTTAGCTGCTTGTGTTTGCAGTGCATTGCTGTGCAAATCTGGCATAACGCCCGCCTTACGTCACCTGTATGTGTCATTTAAGCCGGACTTCCACGTACCAAGTCTCCGCTAGTTTGCCTCTGCATCTGAGAGGTGCGTTTGCTGCAAAAACGTCTCAGCTGCTCACACTGTCTTTTGTTGATGTTATTTCATCCATTTAAACCTTCAGCAACGCTCATCGCGTCTTGGCTGTGCATTTTGCTCTGCTGCTGCTTCTGCCCCCCTGTGCTGTGTGTGCTGCGCCATCCAGGCACACTTGCAACATGGCCCGAGCTGCAGTGGCAGCCTGGACAGAAGCCATCAAGGGGATTCAGAAGTTCGTCAATAACGCAGTCACGGTCCCTGACCCGTCCCTGCTGAAGCAGCTCGGCAAGCTCGCCTTCCTTGGATCCCCGCTGCCTCATGCAGCACTGAAGAGCCTTGTCAACAGCCAGGTACGTTTACAAGTTCACAATGCTCGTGAACGCAGCTACCACTTTAAAATTGAATCCTTCACGTAGCTTGCTTGGACGTGCGCTAATGTGATGGGCTCAAAGTGCTCAGCACTGCTTACGATGCACCGGGTTGCCCCTCCTAATCCCTGAGGTATGGCAGCTGCTGTAGCTCCAAGACACAGCCAAAAATCTAAATTTGTGCTGCATTTACTGTCCTGCTGCGCCACTGCTGTGTGTGCAGGTGATGCGCCAGCTGGCACAATTGTGCATACAGACCTACCAGCAGAAAGCACCAGCAGCAGTCCAATCCATGGCCTCCTTTGTCCTGGGGTTGTGGCTGCGGGAGGCAGACGAAGCTTGTGCTGCCTCTCCACAGTCTCGCCTTGCAGCCAGCCTGCGGCAGCAGCTGCAGGACTCAGGGCTGTTGCAACACATGGGTGCTATGCTGACAGATGCAGCAGATGGCCTGACAGCGGCAGCAGCAGTAGCAGCAACTGGCCAGAAAGCATCACCCCGCAGCAGCCGTAGCAGCAGCAGCAGCAGCAGCAGCGGTGCTCGAAAGGAGCCTGCAGTGCAAGATTGCCAAGAACTTGCACCAGCCTTGAACCTCATCGACAAGGTTCTGCAGGTTTACCACAGGTCCTGTGGCGTGTTGTCAGAAACAGCCAGCATCAGCTTGGAGTCCGCTCTGCCTGCAGCACCCGCAGCTGTGCGTCTAATCCTCACCACCTTCCAAACCTGCAGCAGGCTGCAGCAGCTGGCAGGTGCAGAGAGCAGGCCACCAGCAGTGGTGCTGTGGGCCAGTGATGCAGAGTTTCAGAGGGACTGCACTGAGACTCTGGGCACAGCGCACTTTACCTTTCTGAAAGTAGCGGAAGCAGTGCAGCGGCACACGGCACAAGGCTTGCTGCTGTCGCTGCCTGGGGTGCCAGAGCTGCTGCTTTGCCCTGAGATGGTGCCATGCTGTGTTGCTGGGGTGCTTGTGGCAGTGATGAGCCTGGACGCAGGGGTGCAAGGGGCTGCAAGAAGCAGCAGCAGTGCGGCCACTGTCATAACAGGGACTGCAGCAGCCACCACCGCTGCAGGCAGTAGCAGCAGCAGCAGCAGCAGCAGCAGCAGCAGCAGTAGTAAGGCAGACAGCAGCGGGCATGGGCAAGTTTCAAGCGCTCAGGGCGCTTCCCAGCGCCCTGTGGGTTCAGGCGGTGCCTCCACACTGCGCAACCCCACCAGCAGCACCAGCAGCAGTGGGAGGCTGGGCAATGGCATCAGCTTGGACAGCCTGACGACGCTGTCCCGCGGCTTGTTTGGCCTGCTGGGGGTGGACCAGGGCGTGCTGCTGCAGACTGGAAGGGGTGCCCAGGATCTGCGCGGCGAAGGGTTCACCCCGGGATACGTGGGCATGCTCCTCTGCATATACAGCATCATGTTGTCATATCAAGTGAGTTGCCCAGTTGCTTAGTGCAAGAAATGGGAAATGTTCCAGCAACCAAGTCAGGACTTGCTCCAAAGACTTGTTGCTTGACGCTCCACCAGCATCTCTTAGTTTGTCCACAACTTCTTGAGCTGTTGAAGCATGGCACATTCACCAGGCCTGACAGATGTGGCAGTGGTTACCAGTAGTACTGTCGCTGAGTGTGCCATGCACAACAAGTCAAACCACGTTGTACACTCCTGACTTTTGTTGAGGGATGAACGACGGGCACAAACAGGTGCACCGTGGCAGCAACAATCCTATAGTCGGCATGCTTCGGCGACCCATGTGTCTTCCTGCCATGCAGGTTGAACAGCTGTGCACATCATGTGGGGCATCAAATGCCCAACTGCTGTTGCATGCGGAGACAGACATGCTGTTGACACTGGCGGTGCACCAGCTGACAGCCAGCATACCTGCCAGCTACCCAGGGGCCCATGATGCACGCACGGCAGCTTGCCAGCTCAGGTGTGTGCCGCTGGGTTGCCTGTATGCCAACATCAGCTTGCACATGCTCCCCTTGCCCTCAGCATACACAGGGCCCCAGCTGGCGCTGCAGGTCATGCCGTGTGCACTGGAGCAGCAGCAGCAGGAGCCACCACAGCTGCAGCAGCAGCAGCATCTGCAGGAGCGGCAGCAGCAGACGCAGCAGCAGCAGCAGTGGTGCACAGCAGCACCAACCGCCCAGCTGCTGACAGAGCTGCTGCCATTGCTGACCAGTTGCTGCCGGGTTACAATGCAGCAGCAGCAGCACCAGCAGCTGCTGCAGGGATTGCAGCTGCAGCATGCTGGCAGCAGCGGCCAGGCATTTGGGTCACAAGGCTCCACTGCGAGTGCACCCACCCCTGGATTGCTCAGCTCAGTCTCAGGGGCAGCTGCCAGCTCCGTGTTCGCAGAGAGTGTCAGGCTCTGCATGACCCTCCTGAGCACACTGCTGAGGAGTGCTGTTGAGAGCTGTGGAACGCTCTGTCAGTGCGTGCATGCCAAGACTAGACTTTCCTATGACTTTGGATGCCATAAAGAGAGTCTGGGCTCGGACTCAGGGAATCCTGTGAACGACGAGGTTACCAATGACCGAACAAGATAACAGATACAACTGGAAATGATGTAGGAAAGATAACCAGAAGGAATTGGAAGTGTCGAGCATGAGCGCAGGGCTCGTGCTTGATGCCGAAAGGTCGACTGGCCTTCGACCGACCAACCGGATTACGGTTGTGACAGGCCGTTGACAACCAAAAGATAAAGTATCGAGCTTACTCATAACATCACGCCCCCCCTTTTCAACGCCAATGTCCTCATTGGCGCCTGCGAGGGCTACGGCGCGTGCTGCGAGTAGCAACAGGCAATGCAGCATGGTGGGTGGCTTCATAATCCTCAACAACATCATCATCAATCTGCTTCATATTTATCCACATGTCATCCTCAGGGCCATAGCCACGCCACCGCACAAGGTACTCAATGCTCACACCACGACCACGCTTGCACTGCCGCTTATCCAAAAGCTTCTCAACATAGAAGCGGTCCTCTTCAACATCAACAGGAGGAGGACGAGACATGACAGCAGGGTGTGGCAACTCTGGTTGTGTGTGCCAGGGTTGCAAAAGACTGACATGGAACACAGGGTGTACCTTGAGAGTAGGAGGCAGCTTCAGCCTGTATGCGACAGGGCTGATGACCTGTTGTACTGGGAAGGGTCCCAGATACTTAGCAGCAAGCTTCTTGCTCATGGTGCTGGGCAAGGCAAGGTTGGCTGCCGACAAGCGCACAAGGTCACCTACAGAAAAAGTAACGTCACGACGATGCGCATTTTGCTGTGCCATCATACGCTGCTGGGCGGCATGCAAGTTGGTCTTGGCATGCTGTAAGACAGAATGCATGTCATCAGCAGTCACTTGGGCTGCTGGCACCAAGACAGGGCCTAATGCAACATCCAACACAGACAAAGGGCTCTGGCCAAAACACAAGAAAAATGGAGAGTAACCTGTGGCTGGGTTGACAGAGTCATTGATGGCGTACTCAGCCAAGTCCAGCCAATCATCCCAATCATCCTGCCGGGGAGAAACAAAATGCCGCAAGTACTCCTCCAAAGTGCGATTAGCACGCTCAGACTGGCCGTCAGTCTGGGGATGAAAAGCAGTAGAAAACTTCAAGTCAGTGCCCAATGCAGAAAACAATGCACGCCAGAACTTGCTCAAGAAGCGCCTGTCGCGATCGGAAACAATGCTTCTTGGCAATCCAAAGGTCCTAAACCACTCTTTGCGCACAAGCGATGCAATGGGGTCAGCACCTGCACCCTTGGTTGTGGGAATGAACCGCACAAATTAGTAAGACGGTCCACAATGGTAAGCACAGCATCATGACCATGCTTAGTTGGTGGAAGGTCGGTGATAAGGTCCAAGGAAATGCACTCAAACTTATGGGTGGGAATGGGCAAAGGGTGCAACAAGCCAGCTGGTGCTTGTGTGCTGGGCTTGTTCAGCTGACAGGATGGACAAGACACAACATAATTGCGGACTGTCCTAGCCAGGTGTGGCCACCAGAAGCGCTCAGCAACGCGCTGCAGGGTTTTAGCAACACCCAAGTGGCCAGCGCTTGGACAGTCATGACACTCTCGCAACACCTGTAGCTTGAGGGGCTTGCAGGCGGGGATAGCAATGCGATCATGCATGTACCAAATGCCGTGTTGGCACTTCAGGTACTTAGGAGCATGCAAGTAGTAGGGATCCTGCTCATATGCAACACGCAACTTATCCACAAAGGAAGCATCATGTACAGTGGACATGGTTGCAAGGTCAGGCCGACGTGACAAGGGGTCAGCAGGGTTGGCCTTGCCTTCCTTCCACTGAATATCAACACCACCGTAGTAAGACTCAAGCCACTCAGTCCACTTCGCTTGACGACGTGACATGTTTTGAGCCTTCTTGGCTGCAAACCATGTATGATTCAGGTGATCAGAGTTCACAGTGAACTCAGCACCCTCAAGGTAGCAGCGCCACTGCTGCAATGCATGCACAATACCCAACATTTCACGGTCGCCAGTAGGGTACCGCTTCTCAGTATCAGACAGCTTCTTGCTGATGTAAGCAACTGGCTGCAGACCGTGACCATGATCCTGCAGTAAAACAGCACCCAAAGCAAAACCTGATGCATCAGTGAACACCTGATAAGGGCGGCTGGGGTCTGGCATCGCGAGAGCAGGGGCTGTGGAGACGGCTTGCTTCAAGGCCTCAAAAGCCTGCTGCTCCACCGCTGGGCGCCAACGCCAGGGGGAGTGCTCTCGAGTGAGCTCTGTCAAAGGCAGAGCCATGCTGCTGTAATGCCGAATGAACTTCTTATAGTAGGAGGTGAGCCCCAAAAACTGCCGCACTTGATGCATATTACTGGGAGCAGGCCAATCCTGAACGGCAGAGATCTTGGCCGGATCAGGACGGATGCCATCTGGGGACACCACATGGCCCAAGAACTCCACAGTATTCAGACCAAAAGCACACTTTGTGAGGCCAGCATGTAGCTGATTTTCCTCCAATGCTTGCAACACCAAATCCAGATGCTGGGCATGCTCAGCCTCAGTAGCAGAGTAAACCAAGATGTCATCTAGATACACAATGACAAAACGGTCCAGATACGCATGCAATACATGATGCATGAGACCTTGGAAAGTGGCAGGTGCATTGGTGAGACCAAAAGGCAACACCTTCCACTCATAATGACCGTAACGGGTCCTGAATGCAGTTTTGGGAATGTCTTGTTCCTCAATTCTGACTTGGTGGTACGCACTGTCCAAGTCAAGCTTGGAAAACACAGTGGCATTATGCAACCTGTCAAGCAACTCATCAATACGAGGCAAAGGGTACCGATTCTTAACAGTGAGCTTGTTGAGTGCCCTGTAGTCAACACACATGCGCAGCTTCCCATTCTTCTTGCGCACAAAAAGGATGGGTGCACCATAAGGTGACTTGCTGGGCTGAATGAAATCCTTCTCAATCAGCTCAGTTAGCTGACGCTTGCACTCCTCCAGCTCAAAAGGGCTCAGCTGGTAGATGGGACCAAACGGAGGCTTGGCCCCTGGCTGCAGTAAAATGTCATGCTCAACCCCACGCAGGGGTGGCAGACCTGTGACCTTGCTGAACACACCCTTGTGCTTCAACAGCACATGGCGCACTTGAGTGGCCGAACTGCCGTGGCAGGCAGGCAGAGGCATGTCAGCAACAGCTGAGGCAAAGGGGTCAGGTTCAGGAGCATCAGGACCTGACTGCACCTCAGTAAGAACCGCCAAAAATGCAGATGCACCACGCTCAACAGACTTGACTGCTGCCATAGCCGAGATCAAGCTAACATCCTCGGGGTCAGCAACAACAGTTGGCAGGGTATGCTGAACACCCTTAGATGTGAGAACAACAAGATTACTTTGCCAATCAATGCAAGGATTGTGAAAAGTCAACCAAGGCTTCCCAAGAACAATGTCATCAACTGCCAGGTCAGTGACAGTAAAGGGCTGGGAATCCTTGAAAGAGCCAATCCTAAAAGGTAATGCAGCAATTTGCTGGGATGCATCCTGCAACATGCCATTGGCAAGCTTGACAGACTTGCCTGGAACAGATGTAGCAGGAAGTGACAACTCCGTAGCCCACCTGGTGTCAACGTAGTTGTCAGTAGCACCAGAATCCAGCAATGCAACCAAATGCTGTCCACGAACAGAAACACGGAGCCGGATAACAGTGTTGGCGATGGGGTCCAACCCAGGCGAGGGCTGTGCTGGTGAGGGCGCAACCTGAGACGCAGTGGGCCTCCCAATGCGCTCGTAGTAGAGACCCTGGGTGGAGGTGGCTGTGATGGGAACCTGAAGGGGCTGAAAGGCAGGGCCATAGCCGCGCCCAGCGGAAGCTGACCTGAGGCGGAGAGGGGAATCCCGCAGCACCACCACAGGCCACCTGAGTGGGCCCATGTCCTGCCAACTGCCGTCAGGCTGGGGCGCCTGAAACAAGCCGGGAGTACCAGCAGGGTACTCATGGATGATCTGAAAGCTGTGGGTGAGGGGCCACCATGGCTTCTTGGTGAGTTTCGGCACCAGGAAGACGGACTCCATCAGTGGGAAAGTATCGTCGAGTCTGCTGTTGTGCTGCTGGCGCTGTGTGAGGTAATGCTTGAGGAGGCTGCCTGCTGAGCGGAAAGGGGCACAGATCCAATAGTTGTCTCCCGCGACTTCGGGATGCCGCTGAAAGTCACCAAAGGACATGGCGTCAGGGCTGTAAGCCCATTCGCCAGCGCACGACTGCCGGAGGCGAGACTGGCTGGCCTGCCAAGTCGGGTCACCTGGGCTTGCCTGGCACAGTGCTGTCTGAAAGCCCCCAAACTGCGCTGCATATTTTGCTGCTTCCTCAGGGCAAAGCTGCCAGTCCTGTCTGTCCCTGTTACGCACACGACCAGCGCTGGGTTTGCCTGGGACAGGGGTGGTAGCTCTTAGGGCAGTAGCTGGCCTAGCGCACTGCCCCGCACGCCAGCTGAACTGAACACCGGGGAGGGGGGAACCTGAGCTGCTAGAAGACCGAAGACTGGAACCTAGTAGGCTTCCCATACTGCTACGGCAGGGCAAAGCCGACTTGCCTTGCAGTACAGCCCACTCCTAGCACAGCAGTAGCGAACTACTGCTTGGCCGCCTTGCCGTCAGGGTGCTGTGTGCGCATTGAGCGAGCACGCTGACGACAGTCGGCGGTCCAGTGCCCTTGGCGGTGATGCCAGCTGCAGTAGGGCACTTTGCCGCTGGTAGGGGGTTGCTGAGGGTTGCGCTGTGGGGCACGCTGCAGCGACCCAAGCTCCATGGGGGCGGGGTGGCTGCTGCTGCCACTGGACATCACATGCTGCTGTTGCAATTGCTGTTCCAGCTGCATGCGCGACTGCTGCTCAAGCGCGAGATGTTGCGCCAGCTGTTGAAGTTGCTCCGACTGCTGCGACAGCTGCGCCTGGAACTGTTCGAACTCCATACGATGATTGTAAGGCGAGTGGGAAGCTGATGGGCTAAATTGGGCAACGAAGATCGAGGTCTCCGCTACCACTTGTTGAGAGCTGTGGAACGCTCTGTCAGTGCGTGCATGCCAAGACTAGACTTTCCTATGACTTTGGATGCCATAAAGAGAGTCTGGGCTCGGACTCAGGGAATCCTGTGAACGACGAGGTTACCAATGACCGAACAAGATAACAGATACAACTGGAAATGATGTAGGAAAGATAACCAGAAGGAATTGGAAGTGTCGAGCATGAGCGCAGGGCTCGTGCTTGATGCCGAAAGGTCGACTGGCCTTCGACCGACCAACCGGATTACGGTTGTGACAGGCCGTTGACAACCAAAAGATAAAGTATCGAGCTTACTCATAACAAGTGCAGTGGTTCCGCACCCCGACCTCACACCAGCAGAGAAGCAGGCAGCACTAGCTGTACCCTGCACATGGCCGCATGGCTTAGGCCTCTTCCCCTACAGGTGTGGTGTGCAGGCACACGATGCTGTCCTGCAGAATGCAGGGAGCATTGTGGAGGTGCTTGAGGCCCTGCTGCGAAGCTCTGCAGCCATGTGTCAGTCAGCAGCAGCCCAGCTAACAAGCCAGCTTCACAGCGCCGTTGGGGGGGGCAACTGCAAGCACAAACGCGCAGCAGCTGGCATTATCAGTTCTGCTGGGTGCAGAAGGCAGCTTGATCCGGTTTGCAGGCCTTACTGAGGCATTGATCGGCCACAGTGTGATTGGGGCTTTGCCCCACCGCCCTGCAGCACTCGCACTAGTAGCCCTCTCAGCAGGCCCAGGGTCTCGCCTACAGTAGCAGCTGTGCAGCTTGCTGTGCAGCATGGTGAAGCTTGGCCATGCACCCATTGCTGCGGGCCTGCCAAAAAGCACTGCAGATGAGTCCCAGAAAGCCAGGCAGTACCTGAGCCGGGCTGCTGCCATCACCGCAGCAGCGTTGGTTGCCGGTGCCGGAGACATGCAGCTGCCACACCCTTGTGATGAGAGCAGAGACGGCCATGCAGCGGTGCTGTTCAAACTGCCAGCTGTATTCATCCTGGGGTGCAGCTGTTTGCACTGGGCTCAGGGGTATGAGGCGGCAACCCACCTCCCAACCATCGCTGCACAGATGTGGACGCCGCGGCAGTGTACCGTTGCTGAGCATGTCCTGCCATCTGTGCAGCAGTGGCTACAGGCCAGCAGCACTCAGGAGCAGCTGGTGGCTGCTGGCTACGCACCCCAAGCACTGCCGCAGCAGCTGCAGCAGGTGATGGTGGCACTGCAGGCTGTTAGGGCCCTGGCCAGTGGCTCAAAGACATTGAGTGAGCGCCCGGTGAGCTGGCAGACTGACGGCCCAGCATACTTGAAGGCGGCAGCACAGCAGCTGCAGGCAGCAGGCAAGGCCCTGTGCTCTTTTGCCGTGCCCTGCCTGTGCAACAACCCTTCCTGTGCAAATCTCAATGGGTGCACAGAGATGGGCACCGTGTCGGGGCGCAGCTGCATCTGCGCGGGCTGCCGTGTGGCCCGCTACTGTGGGCGCGCCTGTCAGCGGTCCGCCTGGAAGCAGCACAAGCCGGTGTGTGCAGCACTGGCAGCAGCAGCAGCGGCAGCCTCAACAGCGGCAGGTGTAGCAGTGTCAGCGCTACCTGCAGGTCCCTGAACCACTGCTGCTGGGTGGGGAGTTGCAGCTGCATCTTGTAACACGCTCAGCCTGTGCTTGAGCTGTACTTGAAGGGTACGGTACAGGTCACCTGAGGGTGGTTTGCAGAGCCTCTGCAAAGGTGGCCGGAACAGCATACACATAGGTTGTTCAGCACCCCCTTTACTAGGCCCAAGCATGCCAGCACCACTTTGCTGGGCTGTGCCCAGGCTCAACAACCAAGCATGTTTGCCTTCGCTTTGGCCATGCCACGCTACATGTTTGCCACATCCCTACTTGTTTGGGCGCAATGCAGTTCATTTGCCGGCCCTGCCACATGGTCAGCAGTGGCCCAGCATTCCAGTGTCAGGTTTCTCAGGTTCATCATGGACCATCATGGCATGATCTGACTGGCTGTGGCTGTGGCTGCGGCACATGTCGCGCACAGCGTTATCGATAAAACTGTGGGTTACAATGGGCGAAAGTTACTGAAACAATAACGGGCTGATGGGCAAAGACGCTTGCAGGCTCGTCAAGACTGTCACTACGTTGAACGTTGAACGTCACAGGGTCCAATGTTTCAGCCCAGTCACCGTATTTCGGGTGCCTTATCCTGAGCACTGAAGGTATTCGTTTCCGCATCTGACGAACTGTTGCGCTGCAACCCTCACTGGCGCGTGTCCTCTTACGATCTGCAAAGGCAGCAGATCCACCCACAAGCAGTCGCGGGCCCCTTCAGTCCGTGAAATCTCTACGTCGGAACTCATACCAAAGGTATGTGAGGTACTAAGGTGCGCGTGCCTCTATAGGCCGCAAGCAGAAGGCATCAACTGCAAGAGCAGAAGGCAGCAAACTTGAAACTCTGTTGAAGTTATCCAGTTTACCCTTTGACGTTCAGATGGGTGTAGCACTGAGCACTTCTATGCTGCCCTCAGCGTCTTGCAACCCCCACGTGAAGCAGGGAGACATGTTTTGAGGATTTCCTACTGCTGTTGTGGCAGCCCTGGCTCCGTCTCCCCTATATAGCTCATCTGCTTATATCTTGTCTTATTCTTTGCAGGGGCACCCACACCAGCCAGTATGACGAAGAAGCACAGCAGGGACTCCCAACCAGCAGCAGACCAGGCACCACCATCAAGCCCCAGCACCAAAAAGCAGCGCCTGGACGACAGGGAGGCAGCAGCAGCAGCAGCACCCGCAGCAGCAGCAACGGACGCTGCAGACACAACCCCTGACGACCTCATTCCAGTGGCTTGCGGGGATGCCAGGGGCCGCTACAGCAGCAGCAAGGGCTTGATCCTGGTGGACTCCTCAGAGCATCAGGGCAGCTGGGTATCTAGGGCAGATTTTGTGAACAAGCTAGGGGGCCGTGGGTCACACGACTACCTAAAAGCTATCAAGGTAGTGGCAGAAGACGGCAGCAGCCTGGGGCAGTTGGGCAAGTACCTCAAGGGTCACACTGTCACACCTGCGCGGCCCTCAAAGCAGCAGCAGGGCAAGCAGGAGCAGCCTGGGGAGGAGCAGGGCGGGGATGAGTATGAGTTTCCTCCTGATGGGGAGGCTGCAACAGCAGCAGCTGAGGACGAGGCAGGTACAGCCAATGGGAAGGCCAAGCAGGGTGGGGCCAAGGCTGCAGCTGGGGGGCAGGGTGGCAGCGGCAGCAGCAGGAGGAGGTCCTCTGCTGCAGCTGCTGCTGCGCCAGCATCTGCTGAACCTAAGTCAGGTAGGCGCGGCAGCAAGGCTGCTGCAACCGCCACTGCTGCTGCTGCGGCAGAGGAGGAGCAGGCAGCAGCAGCAGGTAGTGGCGGGTCATCTGGTGCTGCAGCCACCAAGCGCGGCAGGCGCTCAACTGCAGCCAAAGCCCCTGATAGCGAGCTTGCTGCTGCTGCTCCTGAGGCTGCAGCTGGTTCTGGCGGGAAAGGCAGGGCATCTACCGCCAAGGGGCGCCGCTCAAAGGCAGCAGCTGCAGCTGAGGATGCTGACGCTGCTCAGGCAGCAGCAGTAGCGGGTGAGCAGGAGGGTGGTGCTGATGCTGCGCCTGGCAACATGGCGGGTGACACAGAGACAGCAGCAGCAGCAGCCCTGCAGCAGATGTTGAGCTTGACACAGCAGCAGCAGCAGGCGCCAGTGGCCCCAGCAAGCCCAAGCAGAAGAAGCACGGCCGTGCTCGTAGGCAGCAGCTTGGCTCTGCTGCTGCTTGGGACGGCTTGGAGGGCGGCACCAGCATTGCACCCGCTGCTGATGCAGCTGCTGCTGTTCCTGCAGGTGGGGAGGGTCCTGTGAATGGCTCTGGAGCACTGCAGGGTGGGGACGCTGGGGCAGGACACACCCAGCAGGAGGAGCAGGAGCAGCTCCAGCTTGATGCCAGCATGCAGGGTGTGTTCCCTGCTGTGCAGCAGCCTGAGGACGAGAGCCTGGTGTCCCTGATGAATGGGCCAGACATGCAGGCTGCTGGGCCAGGTGGGGATGCTGTGGGGCAGGGTGGGGACGGTCAGGGCCAGTTTGGGGCAGGGCTGCAGTATGACTGGGCCCCTGGGGTTGGGGAGGCAGCTGCAGCTGCTGCTGAGGGACAGCAGCAGCAGGAGGATGGAGGCAAGGGTGAAGCAGCAGCAGGGAATGGGGATGCTGCTGTGGTGGGTGGCGGTGAAGCAACAGCAGCAGCAGCTGAGCGAGCAGCAGAGCACGGTGACGCAGTCACAGCTGCTGCTATGGAGGTGGATGCACCCGCAGATATGGACGCACCCGCAGCAGCAGCACCAGCAGCCGCCATTGCAGGTGGCAGCATCACCTTTGCAGAGCTGCGTGGGCAGCTGCTGCAGCCTGCGGCCCAGGCAGGGTTGGACCAACTGTGGGGTGTAGCTCAGCAGGTGTACGGCCCCTCTGCCAGCGCTGCATCTGTCCGGGTGGCCCCAATCCTGCAGATCTATGCAGAGGAGGCTATCCTGGGTGACAGCAGGGTGTGCTTTGAGGCAGGGGAGGACAGCTACCGCCAGCAGGCAGTACAGAGGGTGACTGCTCTGCAGCAGCTGCTGGCGGAGCCGGCTATGGGTGGTGAGGGGGTGCTGCTGCAGGGGCTGCATGAGGTGCTGTGTGCGGGGTGGATGGCCTGCTGGCTGACTTTGCTGCGGTGGGGGCTGGCAGGGGCAGTGACTAGGCGGGAGGCCACCACACCACCCATAGGCACAGGGGGATTGGGGATGGCAGCAGCCACTGCTGCAGGTCTGATAGCAGTACAATACAACAGCATTCCTCCAGGCGGCGGTACAGCATCCTACGAGGCAGCGGCAGAGCAGTAGCACCAGCAAAGACATGCTGTTGTTTGTTGATGTGCTGTCGTTGAGTTGTGCAGCTGTCAGCACTGCTGCCATGGCTGGGATCCAGTGTATGTTTCAAGCACACTCCTGTTGGGGATCTGGTCTAGGTGCAGGCTTGTAGGCTGCAGCTTCACTGTGTCAGCCAGTCTATGTTGCTTCAGCAGACGTAGGATGGTTAGCATGCTGCAAGGAGCTCAGGGCTTTAGCTGTTGTTGCTGAATGGTGGCTTTGTGGGACGTTTTGGTTGTGATCCAGTGGCAGTAGTGGTTGGTGTTTGTGCCTCGTGATCTTGGGCTGAGGAGACATGTTGGGTGTTGTGCTGACCCTGCAAGTTGACAATGGAGTAGTGGGCTGCATTTGGGCTGTAGTTTTGTGTTGGATGCTGCTGAATCCTTGTGCTGTGCGACCCTGTGAATGTTGATCACAAACAAATCAGGGCTTGACGACATGTTGCTGCATTTGCACTGTGCATCTGCGTGACTCAGTGTTTGCGTCTCCCTCCTGGCTTGCCACAAGCAAATACAACACAAGCCCTTCTTATGCATTGTTTCGTTGGCGGCAGCAAGTTCCCAGCAGGACACCAAGTCAGGTAGGCTAGCTGCATGGTGGTCACCAGTCATGAGGTCACTAGAGGTGCCATTCCCGCAAATCAGCACACTCTCACTTCTTTCCGCAACTACGACGTACAAACAGAATGTGTGCATGCCTAACTACGTCTTGTGCAAGTGCGCCAGTTTCGCTTGCACGTGCACTTGCAAGGTGAACGTGCAGCGACCATCGTTTACCAGCTGTCACGTCGACGTTCCTATGGCCTTCCGGTGTCGCTGTATATAGCGCACTGGACTTCGTTCTCGTCCAAACAACATCACCTCGCACGCATCCAGCTTGAACAACAACTTCTCTCTCTGTGCGTTCCTTCTGTGCCAACCAAGTGCAAGGCAGTTTCGGTGAGTTGCAACTTCGATTGCTGGCAGCTTGATCAGCCCACAGACTATTCACATGAACCTTTTGATGTTTCGTTGCAACTCATCTGCGCCCTTTTGAGTGCTGACGCTTGACGACAGTAGGCTTGCACCTTGCTTTCATGCATGCAAGTTACTGCATGCCTTGCACATGCATGCACCTATGGAGCAACTTGCTGTGTCTGCACTATCTAACCGCAGACTTTGCACACTGTTCCACAGGAAACTCACTTTCAACCATGGCACGAGCTCTCTTGGCACTGATGCTGCTGGCTCTCAGCCTGCCAGCATATCTGGCCGATTGCCCCGACAAGTCTATCGCATGCCGCATACCCCAGGCTGAGGAGAAGCTGCAGGTGAGGGAAAACAGCAGTGAATGCCACACAGCCAAAAATGTGGGCTTTTTGGCCAGTCTTTTGTCTGGCTCATACAGCACAGCGTGACCATGCATGATGCCAGTGGGCATGACCTCTGCAGTCAACACTGTGGCTTCACATGCCTGTGATTGACGTGTGGCTGAGGTGACAAACCTGTCAAAGTTCACCAGCTTGAAACGATGCTGACATGCCTTCTCAACATGTTGCCACGATATGACGTGCAGGTCAACTCCAACGGCTGCTCTGGAGGAGCCAGCGGCACTGTGGGCTGGGCTGGTGCCCCATACGGCAGCGTCACCATCGAAGGCAAATGCTACACCGCCTACCAAGAGAGCAACAAGAACATATACGTGCCCCTGGGTGGCACGACCATCGGCACTTGCTATCAGTACCGCTTTCCCGACATGTCCGTCGACCAGAGCTGCCGTCCATGCGGTGGGAAGACCCTTGAGGATGAGTGTGAGCGCAGGATCAAGGACTGTACTGTCTGCAGTACGGGGTGTGTGAAGCAGTACAAGGTCCAGTCAGGGGACAACTGCTGGGCTATAGCCCAGGCCAACAGCATCTCCCTGAGCCGTCTGCAGGAGATGAACCCTGGGATGAAGTGCACACCCCTAGAGCTGGGTGTGGAGCTGTGTGTGGCACAGGGCAACACCAACTGCAGGCGTGTGTGCGAGGGGAAGTACATCTGAGTTCTGAGTACATTTGAGAAGGAAGCGTGTAGGATTGCTAGATATTGTAGTGCTCATAGCCAGCACCAGTTATGGGTGTCGATCGTAGCCATCAACTCTGGCATTTTGGCTGTTTTGTTCAGTAGCCGCTGCGGCTACTGTAGCCCCGCGGGCTTTGACGCCATCATGCAGACAGCCGGTTCACGGCTTGCCAGTGCACAGCCAAACATTTGCGTTCCAGTAGCTGTTGTCTTAAAGACAGGCATGCCCGGGACAGTCCCTCAGGGACTCTTGTGTTGACCTTATGCACTTAGCTGTGAATGCCATCCTCAGGTTTCTGTATTTTGAGATGTGTTCTGTGTTTTCTGTGCTTTGAGATATGGATGCTGCCAGCTGGTGTGCAGTCTCCGATGCCACTTGCAGATGCTGTCTGCCACTTGCCATGTAGCTCTTGCCTAACTTGTAAATTGTGGTACCAGGCGTTTGAGTGACTACAGCCAACCCTGTATGTCACATGTACGGTACAGTGATAGCCTCAAGACCTCCTACCCTCCGCCCTCAGGGCGCAGTACGTGTGTGACTTCAACATGCGCTATCAAGAACACACACGCTATCAAACCACGTCAGCGGTGGAAACTTTCCTTTCCTGTAAGCTTGAAGCTTACATCAAGGCCATGCTCAGAAACAACACAACAGCTACATAGTCCCTGACGCCCCTTAAAGTAAAGCCCCACAGTTGGCCCAGTGTTCATCTTGGGGGAATGAATGAAGGTGTTACACGGGTTTCTCAAGCAACTACGTTGCAACTGAACCCAGCCACGGATGGACACAACCAGCACGGAATCATCTTGGGGGGGGCTGTGCCCCCCCCCCGGACCCCCCCGCCACTTGCCCCCTTGGGGCACCGTAGCTTAATCGGTAGAGCACTAGCTTACAAAGTTAGAGGTGTGGGTTCGTATCCCACCGGTGTCACCCCACTCACGGCTTGGGTACCAATCATGACGGGCATGACGGTGATTCGTTCATGCCAACCGTTGAAATGGTGGGGAAAGCGCTAAAAATTGGTACGGGGGAGTTTAGCAGGCTATGATCCCGGTAGGAAGGCGCGTATGGGGTTCTGGTGGGCAGATGTGATGACCCTTGAGGTGTACACGCTGCTGAATCGTCCTAGTGGCGCCTTGGCTGCCCCTGATATGGAGGTAATTCCCGGCGGTCCGCCAGTGGATCCTTGAGCCAGAAACATACGCCGAGTGTGACGCTAAAGCCCGGTCGTAGCATCCTACTCCTCCTATTCCTATCTGCCCCCTTGTGCACCTTGGGGGGGCTCCGCCCCCCCAAGCCCCCCCGGACCCCCCCGCTCTAAACCGTAACGGGATTACCCCCGCCTAAACCTGTAAACCCCAGCCCCCCCCCTGAACCCCTCCAGGCTGCGCAGAGCCGTTGCGGGTCAGCGTTGCGGGTCATTCCTCCGGATATCGTTCCATCTTCCAATTGTTTGAACCTCGTTGCAGCATATGGGCAATGCAGTAGAGGATGGCAGTAGTAGTGTGCATTGGGGGTGCACCGCCGTGGACCCTGTTCACCTTCATCGTGATGCTGGGACTGTGTTGTGGGCGGCGCGGGTGTGGGTGTGGTTGGTGGACAATGTTGGACAAGCTGTTTTGCATGCATCGTGGTAGGACGCCTCATGCACGCCGTTTCGACAGCTATCCGTGCTTTGTGTGTTGATGGGTTAGCACCTCCAGTCATGTGAAAGGCGTAGTGACAAGGTAGTCGTACAGGCTTCTCCCAACATGTGGGTGTGCCGAGGCAGCAATGGGATTCTGCAATTGATGGTTGGGGGCCGTGGGCATGCTGCATGAAGGAGGCTTTGGTGCAGCACACTAATGTGTGTGGCTGTTTTACCCCCCAGCATGGCAGCGCCTTGATTGCTGCTTGAACATCGATCAACTCATGTTGACATGTTCGCATCGACTCCTCTTTGCCCGCTGCTGCTGCATGCTCCATTCAGCAACAGAAGTGACTTCAGCTGAGCAGGCCCAAGTGACAGTCACAGCTGGTGCAATTTGGTGGCACAACGTGTGTTTCAAGAAGTGAAAATTTAACTTTTGTAGATGTTTGACGCTGCGGTGGCAATTTCGAGGACTCATCTTCAAGACTACCGCTAGTTGCCAGGCGACAGTGCGCGCCCTGTACACGCCACAAAACGTTTTTTAGCGCTAAAAAAGCTTTTCCAAGCGCTGCCAGTGCACATGAAGTTTGTAACATACTGGTTGGGTTGACCTTGGGGTGTGCTTTTCTGCTGCTAGCTACCAGGGCGTCCAGCGGCTTGCCGCGAAGCTCTTCGTAGGGGTAATCTATTGGTTGAGGTACGGTACCCAGCCAAGCTTTCTGCAAACCGCTAAAAGCCAAAAACGTTTTTGGCTAAAGTAGCATGAACGCCCGGTCAAACTTTCAATTCCGAGATTTTCTTGCAACTGCCTTGATTTCTGGCCCGCAGCCACCCCAAACAGTATTTATGTAGCTCACACCTACAAGTTGCGCTGGATTCTGCGGCGATGGGCGTCAATCCATCAACCTGTGCTTCTTTGCGATGAAGATGATGGGTGGCGTGTTCTGTACACAGGCACCAGATGGAGGCCATACTGGCCACAAATATTAGTTACACTGTAAAGATTATATTTCGACGGCCTGCAGATGTTGGTGTGCTGGTTGACCTGGGGGGGGGCATGGCGAGCAGACCTACAACTGTGGGGCACACAAGCCTCGTAGGAGCCTGTGAACATTCCACTTTTGCCAAGAAAATAAAAAAGACAAACCCAGCTCAATTTCACCAGCGACCAGACAACCCCCATGCCCCGTCATCGCCAGCGGCTGCGGTTCAAGGACCTGTAGGTAGCGCTGACACAGCAGCACCTGCAGCCGCTGTTGCTGCTGCTGCCGCCAGTGCTGCACACACTGGCTTGTGCTGCTTCCAGACAGACCGCTGACAGGCGCGCCCACAGTAGCGGGCCACACGGCAGCCCCCGCACACACAGCTGCGGCCCGACACGAGGCCCACCTCTGTTAACCCAGATAGATTTGCACAGGTCGGGTTGTTGCACAGACAGGGCACGGCAAAAGAGCACAAGGCCTTGCCTGCTGTCTGCAGCTGCTGTGCTGCCTCTTGCCAACATGCTGTGTGACTAATGGTGCTGCTTGCATCAAAACTGCCTCGAAGGGCCTCCAGCCTATCAGCCTGCAGTGCTGCCGTCACCTGCTGCAGCTGCTGTGGCAGTGCTTGGGGTGCATACCCAGCAGCCACCAGCTGCTCCTGAATGCTGCTGGCCTGCAGCCACTGCTGCACATCTGGCAAGACTTGCTCAGCAACAAACGGCTGCTGGTGCTGCATCGCTTCCTGTGCAGCAACTGTTGAGTGGAAGGCACCCGACTCGTACTCCTGAGCCCAGTGCATGCAGCTGCGGCCCAAGATGAACAACACTGGCAGCTGGGACAGTACTGCTGCATGGCTGTCACCCATCATTTCAGGAGGGCAAGGCTGCTGCATGTCACCGGCACCCGCAAGTGACCCCGCTGCAGTGACAGCAGCAACCCGGGCCAAGTTGGATCTGGCTGTCAGGGACTTATCTGCAGTGCTCTGGGGCATGTTTGCAGGGACGGGTGCATGGCCAAGCTTCACCATGCTGCACAGCAAGCTGAACAGCTGCTGCTGCAAATTGGACCCTGGGCCTGCTGAGAGAGCTGCTACTACCAGAGCTGCGGGATGATGGGGCGGGTCTTCGGTCATTTTGTGATGGACACATGTCCCAACAAAGTTTGCAATCCAACTCAAGCTGTGTTCTGCACCCTTCAAAACTGATGCTGTCAGCAGCTGTGTGGCTGTGCAAACTGCAGCTGCTGCCCCATGGGTGTTGTGAAGCTGCGCTGCTGTCTCACACATTGCTGCTGCGTCCCGCAGCAGTGCCTCACAAAGCCGCATGATGTCCCCTGCATTCCGCAAGACAACATCGTGTGCCTGCACCACACACCTGTAGGGGAAGACCCAATGGGCGTGCGGCCGTGCGTAGGCAACAGCTAGCCTTGCAGCTGCCTGCTTCTCTGCTGGTGTGAGGCCGGGGGGTGGGATCACTGCACAAGCCAGCAGCATGCACATGCTACTCATGCAGTTTCTGACACTCCAAACCCTAAGACTATCAGGGCACACGAAGTCATCCATTGCCCTCAACTGCTCAGAAGTTGGGCAGGGGTCTGCCCTTGCCCACAGGCCTGCAGCAAACCCTGCCGCTGCTGGTGCTGCTGCTGCACCCTGGCCAGGCAGTAGCTGATCAGCAGCGGCAGCAGCTCTGTCAGCAGCTGGGCTGTTGGTGTTACGGTGTAACACTGCTGCTGCTGGAGCTGCTGCTCCAGCGCGCACGGCATGACCTGCAGTGCCAGCTGAGGGCCTGTGTATGCTGCTGGCAGGGGGAGCATGTGCAAGCTGCTCTCGGAGCACAGGCAACACAGTAAGTAGCACCTGAGGTCACAGACTGTCTTGCGTGCATCTTGGGCCCCAGGGTAGCTAGCAGGTATGCTGGCTGTCAGCTGGTGCACCGCCAGTGTCAACAGCATGTCTGTCTCCGCATGTAGCAGCAGTTGGGCGTGGGGCAGCCCACACGGTATGGTCAGCTGTTCAACCTGCATTGCAGAAAGACACAGGGATCGGGATGCTGCAGGCCATAGGGCAGTGTGCACTTTTCTTGTCACCAGGGTGTCTCCCGCAGCTAGACCAGGTTGCCCCCAACGATTGAAACAAAGAGTTTTCTAAGAAACAAACAAAGAGGTTTTTTGCAACATGGAAAATCTCAGCAATCTGTTGGTCTAAAACCTCCCAAGTGTGGAAACAGACGGTGGATTTGAGCTTTGCATGTGACATACTATGTGACATCCCTCAGCTCTCCTACACCTGCCAGCTTTGTCTCGCTTGAGCAAAATGTGGCACACCATCACAGCAATTGATGAATTTTGTCAAATTGTCTATTTGTGCATCCGTAGAACAAGCATCAGCTGTCAATCTACCTGGTATGACAGCAGATAGGTGTATACGCCAAGGAGGCAATCAACGTAGTCAGGGGCAGATCCTGCGGCCGCCACAGGTTTGAAAGCATCACCAGCCCTTGCAGCCTCCAGCAGCACGCGCTGGTCCACCCCCAGCAGGCCAAACAAGCCGCAGGACAGGGGCGTCAGGCTGTCCAAGCTGATGCCATTGCCCAGCCTCCCGCTGCTGCTGGTGCTGGTGGTGGGGTCGCGCCGTGTGGAGGCACTGCCTGAGCTGACCGAGGAGCCCTGGCTGCTTGAAGCCTGCCCAGGGCCTCTTCTGCTGCCTGTCCTGTTGCTGTTGCTGCTACTGCTGCTCCTAGTGGCAGCTGTCCCCACCGCATTAGGGGTCGCGCTGCTGCTGCTTGCAGCCCCTTGCCCCCCTGTGTCCAGGACCAGCACTGCCACAAGCACATTCAAAGCAAAGCAGGGCACCAGCTCAGGGCAGAGCAGCAGCTCCCGCGCGCCAGGCAGCGACAGCAGTGAATTGCTCGCCAAGTGCCCATCCACTGCTTCTGCTAGTATCAGCAGCACATGGTGCACTGTGCCCAGGCTTGCAGCACAGTGCTGCTGACACTCGGCGTCAGTGGCCAGGAGCACTGCGGGCGCTGGCCTGCCCTCTGAACCTGCCAGCTGCTGCACCCTGCTGCAGGTGTGGAAGGTGGTGAGGATCAGACGCACAGCTGCGGGTGCTGCAGGCAGAGCGGACTGCAAGCTGATGGTCTCTTGTGAATCAGACATAACCCAGCATGACATGTGGTAAACCTGCAGAACCTCTTGAACGAGCACCAACGCCAATAGGTACTCCTGTGCAGCCTCTTGGGCACCTCTGCTGCTGCTGCCGGACGCTGTTTCTTGTTCTGTTACTGCTGGGGCTGCGGCCGCTGTCAGCATTTCTGCTGCATTTGTCAGGATAGCGGCCAGATGCTCCATTAGCCCTGACTCCCGCAGCTGCTGCCGCGCGCTGGCCGCAAGGCGCGACTGTGGGGAGGCAGCACAAGCTGCACGTGCATCGTACAACCACAGCCCCAGCACACCCCAAACAACGTTCGTGATTGACAGTGGTGCATTCTGCTGGTGGGTCTGCATGCACAGGTCTGCCAGCTTGCGCATGACCTGCGCACACAGCAGTGTGGCAGCAGCAAAATGTGAGAGGATGTTTTGCGCAACTCGAGTGTCCACATGGCAAATACTGCCAAACGTTAGCATGCTGGATGATGCTGTTACTTCTGTGAGCGGAATCACACATCAACACGTGCAGGCAAGCTCGAAGTACACTTGGTTGGCTATAACCCCAGGCACATCCCAGAACCGCACCTGGCCTTCGTGCACCAGCTTCTCCATTGCCGCATGGGGCAGTGGTGACTGAAGGTTGCTGATCTGGCTGACGTGCAGCGTAAGCCGGGAACGTTGAGGGGCTGTGATTGTGTTGGCGACGAACTTCTGAAGCCCTGTGACACATGCTGTCCAGGTTGCTACTGCAGTGCTGGCCATCTTGAAGTGTGTCTAGATGGCGCAGCAGCGCTGCAGCACAGCAGCAGAAGCAGCAGTGCAGAAAGCAGACCCCAAGCGTGGCAAAGTTGCTAGACAGTCAGAAAAGGCTGTTTTGCAAGCAATTTGTGACGCCCTGAGCTGAGACGATGCAGACCCACAGCAGACCCACCTCCACGGCAACGGATCACGTACTACGTTCAGCCCGATTGAATTTGAAACGTAATGTACCCGGAATAACAGAGTCCGTAAATGGTATGAGAAACATTGCGAACCTACCCGATGGCCTAGGCTTGTTCGAGTGACTTCATAACTGTCACCGAGGTTTGTCGTCAATGTTGGACGTGCGGTTTGCGCTGTATGCGGGCAAACAGCGAGGCGGCACCAAAATGATGTTTCTTACTACTCGCTTTTCTTGTTGTTCCTGTGCCCGACGAGTTTTCTGCGGTTGCGGTTGCGGTTGTTGTTGCTACTGCTGTGAGCCCGCTTGCCCCTTGGTTTGCTTGGTGCTTGGTGAGTGCCAGTAGCGGTCCTGCACCGTGATTTGAAGAGAACGGCACTTGTGTAGGCCATATCCTAACCATAGACATGCAATGCATGAGCAGCAAAAACATGCAAGCCGGCAACAGCGCCACACGAGTTTGTCATCTCACAAGCGCACTCGTTGATTCCCCTCCCTTGCTCCCCTCTCAACTGCTCAGGATACTTGAAAAGGTGCCAGTCAAGGACCAGCCACACCACATGTCTTGGGACGAGTACTGTGTGGTCTGTGGGGGCCCACCCCGCTTTGACAGCACCAAATGCCCAGCTGGCCAGAACCAGGCTTCCCCTGTCGGCACAGACTGGCTAAGCGATTGGGTAGGAGTTACCCCAGAGCAGCCAGATGAGCCTATTGACATAGGGCAGTATGACAGCTGTCACAGCGGCTGCTGGAAGACCACAGATGGCAGCAGGTTTGCAGCGTATGGGCAGTGGGAGCAGTGCATAGCACCAAATGAAAGCAGGCATAGCAGCTGCGGTCATCAGGGCTACGGGTATGCCACGTCAGCAACCTGTGGATGCAGCGCCTCTTGGGGGGGACCCAGAAAGCGCACATACGACATTGTCTGTGGCATGTCAGAAAGGTATGGGTACACAGCGCCTCCTGACAGAGGGTACTCAGTGGAGGACTCAATGAGCAGCGACGACCCGGACGCCTGGGAGTCTGACTGCGAGTCACAGCCAGCCTGCCCTGCACATGCACCAGAGCCTGGCCTGCACTGGCTGCAGGCTGATTGGGGCAGCAGCGGCCGCTCCAGTGGCTGGGTGCGGTATGGCGTGGCAGCACACCGCTCCTGCGTGCAGCTACTGCAGGGTCGCCTGGATTACAGCCTCAACTTCAGCCACGTCTGGCCCCTGCTGCATCAACCCAAACCTGACTGCCACCATGACCCCAGCACAAGGCGCTACTATGTACTTCATGACAGCACCAACCAGCTGAAGTGCAGCTACGGGGGCATCGATCAGTACTATGGGGTGGCTGAAGTGCACCACCGTGAGTGCAGTTGCTTTGCTTTTTGCTTTGTGTCACCAGAGGATGAGTACATGCTGCTGGACCCACTGCAGTGCAGCAGCAACGCAGACAGGATTGTGCAGGTTTGGGAGCCCCTGGTGCAGCAGTTCCATCCAGGTTGGCGCTTCAGTGCAGCAGAGGATGCAGGGGGTTCCTGTCTGCTAGCTGCAGCGCTACAGGCTGAGAGCGTCGCCAAGACACAGAACGCCCTTGCAAGCACGGAGGTGGGGCACGGAGCAGTGATCGGTTTGGCATGTTTAGACACCAAGGAGGCCCTCCAGCTGCACTTGTGCTGGCAGTGGCGATGGAACCGCTGTTCCGATGACCTGACTTTACATAAAGCTTCACGTAACACATCAGAGGTTGCCAGATGACTGCAGGGTACGCAGTCAGCACAATGGACTTGCCCACTTGCATCACAATGCAGAAGTGCTCCAACATGCGCGTGCATGCGCCATATCCCATTGCCTGTTGATTGGGTGCTCATTAGCTCTGTCCTGCGTTCATCCTCATGTGTGCTGCCTGCAGACAGAAGACATTGCCACCTCAGTCCTGCAGCTGGTGTTCAGCCATGCAGGCAGCCCCAGGGACCAGCTTGTGCTGGCTGCCCAGCTGCTGCCCCTCAGCAGCACCATGCCTCAGCTGCTGGCAGGCCGCATGCAGCTGGCTGTGGCAGTCAACACCTGGCCCAGGGTGCAGCACTTCGCGACCTGGCTGCACAGATATGGCGGCCTGGTGAGCAGCCTTCACCTTGACGCAGCGGTGGGCTGCTGTGCCCAGGATGCAGAAAGGTCCAACACAGCAGTGCTGGATGTGATCGCCAGGACAGCAGCGAACTTCAAGGTGCGAGGCTGAAGTGTTTGCGTTTGTTTGTCTTTCAATCGACACACGCACTTCTGCTGCTCTTTGGCGCCCAGCTGACTCGCTCAGCCGCAGGCACATCGCGCGACGATTGTCAAACGTATGGACCGATCGCCGAACGTTTCAGTTGAATGTGGCTCTGCATAGATGATGAGCATTCTGCGCCCGTCATCAGTTGCGAATGCATGCCACCCGTTGTCCCGTTGCTCCATTCGCCGCCTGCCTTCACACGTGCTCTGGGAGCTCACGTTGTTGGTCCTACAAGTGCCACGTCCCTGCCCCTTGTGCTGCTTTTGAATCCCTGCCTGTACAGCAGGGCTTCAAGCTGCTTTCGTTCAGTGCCTACGTGGACACTTTAGGTGAGGATACCAGCAAGCAGCTGCTGCAGTCCCTCCCACTCGCCCACCTCACAGCCCTGCACCTTACTGGGCCATGGACACTGTCAGCCCCAGCAGCAGCAGCAGCACTCACAGCAGCAACAGCCCTGCAGGACCTTACACTGCCAGGTGCAGGCCTGGGGGAGGCCCTGGAAGCACAAGCAGTTGTGCTACCAGCAGGCCTGCTGCGCTTGCGGCTGTCAGATGCAGGTGCCTGCAGTGCAGCAATCCTGCGGATGCTGTCAGACCAGCTAAGCAGCCTCACACACCTGGCGCTTGACGACCAACCCCTGTCAGAATCACACGCTGAATTTGCAAGCATTGAGCGTGAGGCTCAGGACTGCTGGGCTCAGCTGCCGACGCTGCGCAGCCTGCAGCTGGGCAGCAGACAGGTCCCACTGAAGTATAATCTGGATAGCAATGATGAGCACCTGATGGATGGTGACCCCCAGGCTCCACAGCCCCCACAGAGGCAGTACATCCAGGTCAGCCGTCGCCTGCTGGACAGCATTGCAGCCCTTACAGGTCTGACCAGCCTGACCTTGGGCCCATCAGCTTGGCTGCAGGAGCCACCAGAAGGGAGTGGGTTGTGGGGGCTGTCACGGCTGCTGCCAAAGCTGACAGGCCTACAGCAGCTGGTGCTGAATATGCAGGTGAGAGCAGCAATCCATGTTGGTACTACATGTAGTGACAGTAGATCGCGGGCATGAGTGACACCAATCTATGTATGCTCAGTACAGTCCTACCACAGTCATAGCATGATGGTGACAAAGATGAACGCGGGTACAATACACAACCACGGGAGAGCCTCAGTTCAACCATCTGACCAAGGGCACTTGTTGGAAGGCAGGTGGTGCCTACTAGGCTGTAGTACGGCAAGAGACATGGTGTGCACATCACTCAGAGATGCATTGCCATTGACAAGTTGTCAAACCTCTGGAGGAGCTGTGTCGCTTGTGGTGCAGGTTGGGGAGGCACGTGCTGACAACGTTGGTGCACAGAAAGCGGTGCGGGTGGCTGTTGAGGGGCTGCCAAAGCTGGAGGTTGTGGCAGTGAGCGCCGCAATGTGTGGACGTGAGATGCGCAGGTAGCCTGACTGGAGGTTTGGCTGCATGTGAGTGTCACAGTTCAACTGTGTTGATTCTGAGATGGAGTCGGCCAAGCTGTGTTTATGATGAGGGCCATGAGATGGCTGTCAGAAGAACCAGCCAGTCATGCACGCCACTGGCGTACAAGGTTGAAAGATTACCCCACATACACACGTACACACATTACCTCTTGCATTTGATATTGCAGTGCTGATCTCACCAGCGCCGCCCGATTTGCCATACATGTTGACAGCCTTGCATGTCACTGTTGCAAGGGCTTACAAGCAGCAGCTAATGTAGTTTTGTCACCAGCTTCATGCTGACCAAATAGCCTGCTTGAGATACATGGTACAAACCACACTGCATATGTTTTGGCTGCTGTGATGCTGCCAGCAGTGAGAGTCTCACTAGGATGCTGGCGGTGAAGATGTGAGGCAGTTTGACCGCTTGGTCAAATTTTGGAGTACTGTTGGTGTGCCAGCTGCAGCATGGAGGGGATGCCTGGGGCAGATGAGCACCACACCAAGCGTGGCTGTATGTTTAGAGTCAAGCTAGCTGAAGCAGTGAAGGTCTTGTTGTGAACGGCTGGTCAGCAACAGTGCAGTGACACCGAGCTAAAAGTGGGAAGACCAGTTGAACACACTGAGTTGAGTTGTGCACGCTAACGCTGTCAGGAAGCACGCTGATGAGGCTGAACAGAACACAAGCAATGTGTTGGGGTCGCTGGCCTTGCCGTGCAAGGTTGTCAATGTGTGTGTGTAAGGCTTGAAGTTGTGTGTCAGCACAGCAACGTCCATGCACTGCAGCTGGCAAGGCTGAAAGCACTGTGTGGCATAGAGTGGCTCAAGTGTTTATGATCGCGCAAAACACCACAAACCTGTGTCCGACACAGTGTTAGTTTCCTGCTCAGTTCATGTATGTAGCAGTCAGAATTGTTACACCGTATTTTCCTTGACATAGCCCCATTGCACAGCACTGCACATCACATATCTCAGTGAGTGTTGCAGTCACAGGAACCGAGTATCCTTTCTTGTTGACCTCATCGACATTCACTGCTGACCAACACACTGATACATGCTCAATGTAGGCTGTCTGACTGATACATCCTCTCGACCACGACACTCTGATACTGTATAGTGTCCACTTCACACTCAAATCATGACGCTCTGATACTGTTTAGTGTCCACTCACCACAACAGGCTGACCACTGCATTCTCACTGCAGTCTCACACACGTCTACACACGTCAATCCCCAAGTACTGGACTAACGCTCAGCCTGCTCGACAACTGCGTGGCTACACCATATTTACGGGAACACTACGACTAGAATTAGGGAGAGGGATGCTGTCCGTAACCGCGACGCGAGAGGACAGAACCAATTTTGGCGATCCGCAGATAAGACAGAAAGACAGAAACCACAGAACGGACTGGAAGACTCAGGTGACTATTGTCTATCTCTGAGCTGGACCGTGCTCCAAACACCGGACAATGTGGCAATGCAGGCGCAGCCTACATGCACACACTGCTGCTGCTGTGGGGTTTACCGTATACACCATATAGCTAAGTTGGTCATAATTTAAGGCCCCGCGCAGCGGAGAAAATTTTGGCCATAATGTTAAGAGGTCTTGCCAACCAAAAGGTGCACCAGCACCGTAAAGATAAGACACCCTGCCAGCAACAAAGGTGCAAAAATGGCTCAATTGCTGTGTAAACCACACATGAGCGCCACAGAAGCATCACACAGCATTGCACCTGGTCCAAGCTGCTTTTGTCCTCTTCAACCCTGCTGCTGCTGCTGCTGCTGCTGAGCGGCGCTTGCTGCCCCTGCCAGCCTGGTGCTGACCGGCGCTTGCTGCCCCCTCTCCCTCTCTGCCATGCAGCAGCTGCCGGTCAACCAAGAGCTCATTACTGGATACCTTACTGGCGGGTTTGTACAGCTGCTGTCCCCATGGGGCCCCATGGGGACAGCGCTGCAGGCACAGGATGTGCCTGCTGATCTGATCACTTGTGATGGACCGTGGAACGACCGCCAGGCGACAAAAACTTGGCAAACGTGGTATATACAAACGTATAAGACCATAGGAAGCTCAGAAACAGCGTTTCTGCGCTTTAGGGAAATTTGTATTTTTGACCGTTATTTTAAGAGGTTTTCGTTGGAAAAACTTCCCGGAGCCGTAATTTAAGAGGTTTCTTTCAAGGATAAGTATTTATGACCAACTTAGCTATATGGTGTATACGGTAGGGTTATGCTACAAAGTGCACAACAGCACAACTCAAACCACTACATGTAGACAATCGTGAAGCACTGCTTCTGTGACAGACTTGTATTCTAGACTATTCATGTTGCTGGTGGAGCACCCAACAGCCGCATGACCAACTCTACACCAACTCGATGATGCAGGCCATGTGCAAGCCAATACAAGAGTGCAGCAGCACCAGCAACAAGCCTTGTGACTCCATATCTACAGCGACGATGCCAGCACTGAATACGCCAACAAGCAAGTTGTGCCACTGTATACAGTGGGGTGTGCCGTACGTACGGCACACCCCCAGGTGCAAACGCCTTGGCCAGCAAAGCCAGATGTACCGGCACGCCCACATCCATGTTCCAGCATGCATGCCGGGCCAAGTTCAGCAAAATTACAATGTGCCTGCACACCGTTTACTATTAAGTACTGCCACTTCCCGTGAGCAACAATCGGGGGCAAGCATAATGCCTGCTGTGTGACAAACTATGATCAAGGACAGACTGGCGGCCACTACACAGCACCAGGAGACTGCTAGTGCGGACCGGGATTTTGATGCAACAACAATGCACACACATACAGGCAGCTGCCCACAAGGGCAAAACAGCTGGGCAACAGTGACCCTGCTGTCTAAGCACTGTCCACCTCTTCTGCAGGACAGCCCTACTGCAGCCAAATTCAGCAGATCCCAACTGGGTCTGGCAGCATTGTACGTCCTGCTGAAAGACATCGTACATAATCACCCTGCCAGGGTGCCACACTCGTTCTGAGTCAGCCATTGAACGGGGTTGTGTCAACACAACCCCCATATCAAAAAAATCACCCAGGCACACTTGTGGCCACCACGTCGCACACAGGCAGCCATACACTGTACATAGTATGGTTGTCCTCAGCAAACGACAGCAGTGCCTGACACAGCAGCCTGCTGAGAACATTGCCTCACACGCAGCCACTGGTCAGAAAATGCCCCTCACAAGCACTCAGAGACACTTTGGGACGCTGCAAACACCTGCCGGGCTACTTGCTGCTTCCCGATGCTGCTGCTGCTCCGTTTGCAGCAGTGGCTGCCTGCACAGCTTTGCACAAGGGCTTGTGCACACCCCAATGCTGCTTCTGACAGCTGCGCTGGCAGTAGAAGGCCAGGCGGCACCCTGAACACCTGCACGCCTTGCCAGACACACCCTGCTGCTCGCTGACACCCGACAAGCTGCTGCACTGAGGGTTGTTGCAGGCAGCAGTTGTTGGCAGGGTGCTTAATGCCAGACCACACGCCTTCAGCAGCTGCATGTATCGCTGTGCTTCAGGGCTGTGCAGGAGTGCTGCTGTTGATGCCTGACTGACCCTGCGTTCACCCTGCGTGACAGACCCGTTCGCTGCAGCGGCATGCAGTGGTGGCAGGCCAGACTCTAGCAGTAACTCCAGCAACAGACCTCCTAGATCACCTAAGCCCCTTGCAGTTGTTGCAATGCACGCCTTGACTCCCAGGAAGACAGGTGCAGCTACTGCTGCTGCCTCTGCCAGTGCCCAAGCGCTCTGCTGTACTGCTGTGAGGTCAACCCCCAGGCTGCTGCAGTGCTCTGCAAGCTGCTGGCCAGCACTCCTCAGCTGCTGCTGCTCCTCTGCAGACACACTCAACGCCTCATCGATTGAGCTATGCATGTAAGCACCTGTTGAAAGCTGCCCTGCCTTCTGCTGTGGGAGCTGCTGGACTGGGCGGCCCGCGGCAGCAGCCAGCAGCACTGCAACACGGACAATGCAGCGTGGAAGGATCTCTGCGCCCAGGTCACAGATGATGGTCAGCTTTGACAGGCTGGCCCGTGCTGCGTGATCCTGCTGCCATGGCAGTGGCCACTGCGGCTGTCTACGACCCTGCTGCTGTGAACTTCCTGTGGGTGCTGAGTCTGCCGCGCACTGCTTGATGATGCTGTCCATCTGTTGGAAGGCTTGCAGGATGCAGCGGCCCAGCAGCGACAGCCAGGACAGGGCCGCATCTGCATTGCTGCTGGAGCCGCCTGCTGACTTCTGGCCGGTGACTGCGGCTGATCCTGCTGCTTCCTGCCGCTCCCCACTTCCTGAGCTGCTGCTGGTGCTCTCGACTGCTGGTGCTGCTGCAGCTTTGCTGCTGCTTGGTACTGCCGCTGCTTGCTGTGGCAGCAGCCGGCCCAGCACGCCCCATGCTGTGTGAGGTATGAAGTCATATACCTCGCCAACTGGCAGGAGCTGTGTGCTGCCCTTAGCACTGCGGCACACCTTGGCAGCAGTGCACAGCATGCTCAGCACCCGCTGCTGCACTGCTGGCAGCTGCCTAGTTGGTGTGTTGTCCAGCATCCACTGCAGCAGCGCAGGCCGAGGCTGCCGATCGCTGTCACTAGATGCCAGTAGCCTGGCCATGACGTCCTCCTGTGGAATCGGCTGCGGGGCGACAGCAGCTGTCGCCTCCAGCCAGTTCAGCACAGTGCTGCGGTCAATGGAGACATGTGCGCCTGTTGACAGCAGCATGGATGCAGCACCCCATGCATTCCCCTGAGGGAACAACCCAGCCAGATTCCCCGAGAAGTGATAGCCCTTTGAAGCCTGGAGTTCTGGCTGGCTGGGGCCCCATTGCGCCTCAAACCGCATCGCCTGCTCCAGCGCTGCTGTCAGGCGCAGCAGCAGCGGCACCCAGGTGGCGGCAAGCTTGCTGTTGCGGGGGGTCCTGCTGCTGTTGCTGGGGGTGCTGCAGGGGGTGGTGGTGCTGCTGTTGCTGGTGCTGCTGGAGGCAGGGATGCTGCTTGTGGGTGCTGTTGCTGCATGTCCCATGACCTCGTGTGTGGCAGCTGGCAGCAGCACAGCAATGAGGCCTGACCATATCGACGCTGCTGCTGCAGGGCTGACTTTGAGATCATCCTCCCATGGATAGGGGCTAGGGCTTGTGCTTGCCCTTGCCCTCCTGCTGACACTGCTGCTGCCAGGCTGTGGGGTCTGCATGACACCCAGCAGCAGGTGCATGAGCAGCTGCAGCACCTCGTGCAGCATGGGAACGACAAGGTCGGCAGATGGTACCACCCCGTCTGCGCGCACCTCACCTGCTGCCCTGCTCGCCCCAGCACCTCCCCCCTGTGCGAGCCACTAGATCCCGCAGCTGCCTGTAGTTGAGCAGCAGCTGCAAGCACTCAATGTTTGGCACATGGTATACCGCATGCCCCTGCAGGGCGCAGGCACGCTGCTTGTGCAACTCTGCCCGCAGCAGCATCGCTGGTGACAGCAGGAACAGCCGCAGCGCTGAATCTGTCACTGTGACGGGGGGAGTGCGGCTGCTGGCCCTAGCAATGCTGCTGCCGCCGAGCCCATTGACAGCACCAGCACCAGCACCCGCAGCAGCGCTGCGCACACCCTTATGCATGCTGGCTGATAACAGTGCGCACACACGCACTGCTGCTGTGTAGATGCCCCAGTGAGGATCCCCAAGTTTTGCTTTCCACACTGGAGCGAGCCACAGGAACCCCTTGCTGTTGCACCCCAGTGTATCCAGCAGCTGCTGCTGCAGGGGAGGCAGCAGACCCTGACCAGCCTGCAGTGAGGCTTCCCGCGCGCAGAGCTGCTGCCAGGATGCTGCTGGGAGGTCGCCATCAGGGGTCAGTGAGGTTTGCGAGAAGAAGATGCGTCCAGCGCTCTCAAAGTCCGACACATCAGGCACTACATGATCGCTCGCTGCCATTACGCTGTCTGCATCGTGCTGACCGTACACGTCTGCATTCATGGCTGCAACCACAACTGACAGCATCTCAGGGGCAGACAACAGCTCCCTGAGAGGCTGCGGCAGGCTGTCTACTGGTGTAACACCGTCAGGGGTCCCATCGCTGCGACTGAACCCATCAGCTTTGCGAGTCAGGGCTGCACAGGTGGCTAGCGCACACATCCCCAACTCTCCCAAAGGTTGGGGCGGGATGCTGCTGGATGCGGGCAGCTCCCCTGCTGTCCTGCAAGCATACTGCAGGCTGCTGAGTGCAAGCTGTGCTGCAGGGATGAGGGTGGGGCCTACTGCTGCTGAGCCGAGAGCGCCCAGCGACCCTGGCCAGAAGTACAGCAGCTGAGTGCATGTCCCCAGCAGGGTGACCTGGACAGAACGGTATCCTGAATCCTCATCTGCCACCCCCATCTTGTGTGCAAGGGCAAGGGTTTTCGCACAAAGATGGCACGCACCACCACACCACCCCTGCGGCTTGAGCTGGCGCAGCTGCTGCAGCGCTGTCTGGAGCGCAGCTGGTAGCTGCTGCAGCAGCCCCGATGCTGCTATCTGTGTGCTGATGGCTAGGTTTCTGCGGGCTGTGCTGGGGCTTGCTGCTGCGCGGCCTGCAGCCAGCAGCAGCGTGCTCAAGTGATTCAGGAGCTCGGTTGCCATGTGGAAGGTGAAGGGGATGGGCAGCAGCAGGGCGACTGCCTTGCTCAGGTGCAGAGGGATCTGCAGGCAGGGACATCAATACAGCATGCCACAGGGGTCTGTGGGCTTTTGACTCAAAAGCTCTCAGTGAGAGCTGACAAATGCAACAAGCCAAATCGACAAGAGAAGGCCAACATGGGCAGATTGGTGTGTGAGTATGCAATCGCTTCCGCCTGTGTAGGGTCACATCAGATGGGCAACCGATCGTTTAGCACATCAGCAATTGCAAGTTTGCAGCCTGCAGTGGCACTGTTGGCAGTGTGCACACGTGGCGTGCCTCATGACGAGAGTCACCAGGCCAGCCAAACTTGCTGCTGGACGATGTGGGGCCCCAACCGCTGCAGCCCTGTCACACACACACCTGCAAGGTGTCCACCACCAGAGGCAATGGAATCTGCAAGAAGGCATGCAGACAGGCAGACGGACAGTTCAACATTCTGCATTGCTGCATCGACGCTGCATGATGCATCAGCATGCCATGAGTTGATCTTGTCCCAACAGGGAGCAGGCAGGTGCGTGCCACGGTTGTCATCCTTGCCACCGACTTCATCACGCAGCAATCTCATCATGATACGGCGTGCACCGTACCACCATTGGTGCCTGAAAGAGATCATATGTGCACCCCTCTGGCAATGAGTCAGGCTTGCTGCGCGACAGGTGCATTGGAGCATGGCACACCACATGTATGCGCATGTGGGCACACCCATTTCATCCCCAACTGGCATCAATGAGGGCTCAGACATCCATAATATGTCATTAGTGTACTGAGTGTCACACTCATTTGCAATTGTGCAAATGGGCACACATTCAACCCCACAGCTGTTGTGGATGCATGCATTGTGCACAGCCTGCATACTTGATCATGCAGCCTTGGTGCACCCTTGGGCTGGCCTTGGCATGATCTGGGTGCCTTATGCTGTGCAGGATAGATGTTGGTGGGATCCATGGTGGCCACTACTGATGTGCACTTGCATGGCTGGGACAGTCTCATGGGTCATGATGCGGCCCCGGGCCACATTAGTAGTAGGGCCCTACGCACATGTGTGGGGTTGACCACATCAGATACTCAGCCTGACATCGTGTTGTGAGCCTTTCAGCACCCACCTGCAACTCATGGGAGGCATGTTCCACTGCCAGCTGCGCAAGTGCAGGCAGCCCTTGGCGAGTTGCTGGTTTTGCTGTGGCAGCTAGCACTGGAAACTCAGCATGTGAGCAGTCCACCTCTGCTTGTGATGCCAGGTAGTGGAGTGTGTCCTTTGGTATGGACCTGTCAGCTACTGCTTGGGGGATGACTTGCAGAGACTTGAGGGCAACCTTCCATGCTGCATGCTGCTGTGCTGCCATGCCTGCTGTCTGGGAGCTGTATCTGATCCTTCAGCAAGGCAGCTGCAGGAGAGCTGGGCCTTCCCCTTGGACAGGATCTGCACACACGAAGTGCAGGTCGTAAGGGTTAGTGCTGCAGAATGCATGCATTCTTGCTACCAAGCAGCGTTTGGCAGCAGTAGCAGTTGAACCCACCAAGCAGCAGTTGCAGCAAGGGAGTCACCTTGGTCGCCGCGTAACTCGCCAATCCGAGATGATGTGTGCAACACAAATCAAGAAATATAGATCAAGCCATGGAACCAGTCCGTGGCGGTTTGAGATGCAAAACTTGCGGCGACGGTTGCTGAACCGCGACCGTTGCGATATGTCGCAGTCTTGTTTGGCGTTTCCACCGATCTTGCATGCTTCTTATGGCTTCTAATCACATTCATACTGTCTGCACCATCGACATATTTCCTTCAAAAGTCGTAGTACGTCATCCGCTGGGGTGCCGAGGTGGGTCTGCTGCAGGCTGCAGCGTATCGTCCCAGAGCTGCACAGAGGTCACTTGCTTACCTGACATCCTTCCTGATCCGACATTCCCGCTGACCGCACTTGGGCTTGGTCTGCCTTCTGCTCTGCTCCTGCTTCTGCTGCTGTGCTGCAGGCTGTGCTGCTGCGCCATCTGGACACACTTCAAGATGGCCAGCGCTGCAGTGGCAACCTGGACAGCATGTGTCACTGGGCTTCAGAAGTTCGTTGGAAATGCAATCACAGCCCCTGAGTGTTCCCTGCTTATGCTGAACATCAGCAAGCTCAGCACCCTTGGATTTCCACTGCCCCAAGCAGCGGTGAAGAGGCTTGTGCACGATTGCCAGGTGCGGCCCTAGGATTGCACCAAAAACCACCACAAAGCTTCCTATAACTTGCTTGCGTTTGTGCATGTGTGGTCCGCCCAAAGCACGGCCAGCATCACCATGCCCAGTCACAATCCTAGTTTTGACATTGCTATTGCGAATCTGTACCCTCGATTTTGCTCAATGTGTCGCTGTACCTTCCTGCTGCCTCGCTGCTGTGTGTGTGCAGGTCACCGGTCCGCTGGCAGCAGTGTGCGTCCAGGCATACCAGCAGAACACATCCCTACTAGTGAAGGATGTTGTTACGTTTGTGCTGGGGCTGTGGTTGTACGAGGCACAGTCAGCATGTGCTGCCTCTCCACAGTCGCGCCTTGCTGCCAGCGTGCGGCAGCAGCTGCAGGAGTCGGGGCTGATGCAGCATATGGCCGCCATGCTGACAGATGCAGCAGAATGTCTGAGAGCGGCTGCAACCACAGCAGCAGCATATCAAGCGGCAGGGTCGATCAGCAGCAGCAGTAGCAGCAGTAGCAGAGGTGCCCAAGAGGATGCTCAGAAGTGCTTGAAAGCGGTGGTGCTCGTTCAAGAGGTTCTGCAGGTGTTTGGCAGGTCGTGCGAGGTGTTGTCCACAGAGGCCACGTTCAGTTTGGAGTCAGCTTTGCACGCAGCACCTGCAGCTGTGCGTCTCATCCTGACTGCCTTCCAAACGTGCAGCAGGCTGCAGCAGCTAGCAGGTGCAGAGAGCAGGCCAGCGCCAGAGGGGTTGCTGGTCAGCGACGCAGAGTACCAGAGTACCTGTGCTGCAAGCCTGGGCACAGCACACTACGTACTGCTGCAGCTAGCAGGAGCAGTGGGATGGCACACGACACAAGGCTCACTGCTGTCGCTGCCTGGTGTGCAAGAGCTGCTGCTCTGCCCCGAGCTGGTGCCATCCTTTGCTGTCGGGGTGCTTGTGGCAGTGTTAGAACTGGACACGGGGGCACAATTGCAAGGGGCTGCAAGCAGCAGCAGCCTGCTGAGTGCGGCCGCTGACAATCAAGCAGGTGGCACAGCCAGCAGTAGCAGCAGTAGCAACAGGAGCAACAGGAGCAGTAGGGCAGGCAGCAGAGGGAGTGGGCAGGCTTTCAATGGCCAGGGCTCTTCCCAGCAGCCAGCAGGCTCAGGCAGTGCCTCCACACGGCGCAACCCCAGCAGCAGCACCAGCAGCAGTGGGAGGCTGGGCAATGGCATCAGCTTGGACAGCCTGACGCCACTGTCACGCGGCTTGTTTGGCCTGCTGGGGGTGGACCAAGGTGTGCTGCTGCAGGCTGTCAAGGGCGCTCATGATCTGCAGGGCAGATTCACTTCGAGTTACGTGGAGCGCCTCACCAACACATACAACTACCTGCTGAAACACCAAGTGAGTTGCAAATCAATTGACAGCAAAGATTCAAGCTTGCTGAACACGATATGATTACGTTACGCCAATGCTGACATGTGCAAGTTTTGCAGCTTGCTGCTGGAATCCCCCACAGGTTACTGTCAAGTAACCTGTCAAGGACAACAACACTAGGCCTGGTGCAGGAGAGCGTGTGCCAAGCATAAGTCATGCAGGTCAATCTTCTGGTATGTGTAGCTGTTTTGTTCAATATTATGCACCGGTCTGATTAGGTCAGGCAAACACCTGGCAACACTGCAAAGGGGAAAGTTTGGGCATCTGGGGTGCACACCACCCTTTTGTTTGCAACAACAACAACAGCAACAACAACAACAACAATAATCATCGTGTCTGTCTGCCATGACATGATGCAGGTTCAACAACTGTCCACGCCAAGTGCATCCCACGCCCAACTGCTGCTGCATGCGGAGACAGACATGCTGTTGACACTGGCAGTGCACCAGCTGACAGCCAGCATACCTGACAGCTACCCAGGGGCCCATGAAGCACACAAGGCCGTCTGTGACCGCCCGTGTTTCCTGATGTACATATTGTCAGCCACGAGCAGCTTGCACAAGGGTTTGCCCCTGCCCTCAGCATACACCGGCCCCCAGCTAGCACTGCAGGTCACGCCATGCGCACTGGGGCAGCCTGCCCCTGAGGAGCAGCAGCAGGAGCCGCCGCAGTGTCAGTGGTACACCATGACACCAACCAACCAGCTGCTGGCAGAGCTGCTACCGCTGCTGTCCAGCTACGGCCTGGCCACACTGCAGCGGCAGCACCAGCAGCGGCAGCAGCTGCTGCAGGGTTTGCAGCTGGAGCAGGGGGGTGTACACAGGCAGGCGCCTGGCGCACCAGGGTCCAGTGTGCATGCACCTGCTGACCTCCTCAGCATTGCTAAGTCACTGACTAACTCCGTGTGCCCACAGAGTGTCAAGATGTGCATGAGCCGCGTGTACAAACTGCTGAGGTATGCAGTGATCCCGCACCCCAGTCTCACATCAGCAGAGAAGCAGGCAGCGTTAGCTGATGCCAGCACTTGGCGGTATGCAGCAGGGCTGTTTCCTTACAGGTGTGGTGTGCAGGCATACGACACTGTCTTGCAGAATGCAGGGGATATCCTGCAGCTGTGTGAGACACTGCTGCGGGATTGTGCGGACATGTGTGCGGCAGCAGCCCAGCTGCGCAATGCACAAGGGTTGCAGCTTCCACATTCACGCAGCAGCTGACAGCTTCAGTCCTTGTGAGTGCAGAAGACAGCTTGTTTTGGATTGCAAACTTTGTTGAGGGCCTTGTCCTTCACAGTGTGACTGATGGCCTGCCCCACCACCCCTCAGCGCTGGCAGCAGCTGCGCTTTCAGCAGGCCCAGGATCCGCGCTGCAGCAGCAGCTGTCCAGCTTGCTGTGCAGCATGCTGAAGCTTGGCCGTGCACCCATCGCTGCAGACTTGCCCCAGAGCACTGCAGATAACTCTCTGAAAGCCAGGGGTTGCTTGAGCAGGGCTGCTGCCATCACCGCAGCATCGTTGGTTGCGGGTGCAGGAGACATGCAGCAGCCTGGTCTTCCTGAAGTGGCTGGTGCCCATGCAGCGGTAGTGTCCCAGCTGCCTGCTCTGTTCATCTTGGGCCGCAGCTGCATGCACTGGGCTCAGGACTCCTCAAGGCTTGGTTTGGATGCCTTCCCCTCATTAGTTGCTGCACACGAGGCGATGCAGCAGCCTACAGTTGCTGAGCACGTCCTGCCAGCTGTGCAGCAGTGGCTGCAGGCCAGCAGGACTCAGGAGCAGCTGGTTGCTGCAGGCTATGCACCCCAAGCACTGCCGCAGCAGCTGCAGCAGGTGATGGTGGCACTGCAGGCTGTTAGGCTCGAGGCCCTTCAAGGCAGTGTTGATGCAAGCAGCAGCAACTTTGACACAACATTGTTTGAAGAGGCAGCACAGCAGCTGCAGGCAGCAGGCAAGGCCCTATGCTCTTTTGCCGTGCCCTGTCTGTGCAACAACCCGTCCTGTGCAAACCTATCTGGGCTCACAGAGGGGGTCTCGAGTCGGGGCGCAGCTGCATTTGCGCGGGCTGCCGTGTGGCCCGCTACTGTGGACGCGCCTGTCAGCGGGCCGCCTGGAAGCAGCACAAGCCGGTGTGTGCAGCACTGGCAGCAGCGGCAGCGTCGACAGCGGCAGGTGCAGCGGTGTCAGCGCCACCTGCAGGTCCCTGAACGGTAGCTAGCTCTGTGGGTGTTTGCGGGCCAATAGAATTGGCGTACAGTTGTTATGTTGGTTGTTGAGGCCATTTGATGAGGTTGTTGTGAGTGTGATAGCTGCAGGACATGTATCGATAGTTTGCAGAGTTTGGATGAGCCAAGCAGTTCCATGCAGAGTTTGGCTGAGCTGAGTGCCATTCAGTGTCATGCTGGGCTTGACAGGTCCAGCAAGGGGTTTGTGGTTGCTGTCATGTACAGCCTGTTGTGTGGTTGTGCCAGGTGTACCAACCAGAGGCCCTTGTGCTTTTCTTTTGGCAATGCATCATATGATGCCTGGGTCTACTATTGCAGCACTGCGCAGTACAGGGTGCTGTTTCAGCAGGGCATCCTCTGAGGGGCCCCGTTGTTGATGAACAGTTGAGTTGTACGTGGAGCAACTCAGTGACTGCTGGCAGAGACTGCTGGCGCAAATTTGGGTAGAAAGCAACTCAGCAGATTATATGTAGCTAGGGGCGCCTATTGATAGGGCCAGACAGGGTACACTCACTACAGTCACTACAGTACAGCTGTAGTCAGTACAGTAGTGTACTGACTAGTCAGTACGATGTAGCGATTCTTGCAAGCCCGAAGTAGCAAAACAGGCCAACCAATCGTTATGTACATGCTTGCATGTTGAGAGCTCGTGGCAACCAAGGCCTTCAGCTGGGAGCAAGGCGACCATGGTTACCAAGTTGTGTGAAGGCCACATGCCCGACAGTCCCGGCGCACCTCTCAGCTAGCATATTCGCCGTAAAAACACACAGGCATGCTAAAACTGCCACATTATACATAGCTCTTGCGCTTGGCTTGCGCAAGGGTTTTGCCACTTCACTCTGCGAAAACGCCATAAGTAGTGACCCTTGTCGCTCTTTATTTTGTTTGATTTCACCAAGAGAACCTGAATTTCATTGTTCTACCAGTTCACTAGTTCAGTACAGTTGGTGCAGCTTGCAGTGCCTGCTCAGGGTAGCTTCCGTAACAGTGGTCAGCCTGTTTCGTGCGTCTGTGGGGCCCCATCCCACATATTTGTGCATTATATAGTTGCTATGATATGTCATGGTGTGTAAATTGGGCATTGGGGTGTTGACAGAAGGGCCAAAAGCAGCAGACAGCAATCCTGGTGCAAAATTGGTGAGCCCGTGTCACAGCTGAGTCCTTGAGCAAAAAAAGTCTTGACCCATTTTCTCCAGAAGACTACGACGGACAGGTCGAGCAGAGCCGATGGCATTAGACGACAGCACACCAAGTGCCCCCTGTTGTCACATTTAACGACAGCAGCTGTTGTCTACACTGTGTGGTACCAGCCTGGTCATGGAATCTACACCAACTTCTGCTTATTGTTTGTATGCAGCATCAGTCCACACCGAGTGCTTCGTTCACAACTATGACGACCTCTACAGCTGTGCTCTGACTACCCAAGGCCTTCAGGTGCGTGGCCGTGAGCAGTTGCTGGTGCTGAGGTCCCGCCTCACCGAAACCCCCCTGGGCGAGTACGTGCCGCTGCCCGGCCAGCAGCCTCACTAGTTGCTGATGCCCTCGAGGCAGGCTGGATCAAGCCTACATATGTTTTGCACGGCACCTTGCATCTACTTGCTTCAGCCGTGTAACAGCAGCTCTGTTAAAGTTGACCAAAAGCTACATGTGATTTCACACTACACCTTGTGTCATGTGTGCATCGCATCTGTGCATGTCACGCCCTTGCCTGCGTGTAGTGCTGATCTTCTTGCAGTGCAGGTGTGGACAGAGGGCTGTCTCCGAATGCTGGCGTGACTACCCAAGGCCCTCAGGTGCGTGGCCGTGAGCAGCTGCTGGTGCTGAGGTCCTATCTCGCCGAAAGCTCCGCAAGGGCGAGTAGATGCCGCTGCCCGGCCAGCAGCCTCACTAGTGCTGATGGCGGCGCGCCCGAATTTGCTGACGGCGCAAGGCATCATGTGTGCATTGCATGCGTGCATGTCACACTCCTGCTGCTGTGTCTGTGCAGCTCTCTTTCCTCGTGCCGTGCAGGTGAACGCTGGCGTGACTACCGTTTTCAGGTACGTGGCCGTGAGCAGTTGCTGGTGCTGAGGTCCCGCCTCACCGAAACCCCCCTGGGCGAGTACGTGCCGCTGCCCGGCCAGCAGCCTCACTAGTGTCTGGTGCCCTTGAGGCAGGCTGGATCAAGCCTACATATGTTGTGCACGGCACCTTGCATCTACTTGCTTCAGCCGTGTAACAGCAGCTCTGTTACAGTTGACCGAAAGCAACATGTGATTCACACTGCACCTTGCATCATGCGTGCATCGCATCTGTGCATGTCACGCCATATTGCCTGCGTGTAGTGCTGATCTTCTTGCAGTGCAGGTGTGGACAGAGGGCTGTCTCCGAATGCTGGCGTGCCCTGCAGGTGAATGCTGGCGTGACTACCCAAGGCCCTCAGGTGCGTGGCCGTGAGCAGCTGCTGGTGCTGAGGTCCTACCTTGCCGAAAGCTCCGCGAGGGCGAGTACGTGCCGCTGCCCGGCCAGCAGCCTCACTAGTGCTCTTGACGGTGACCACTGCAGCTGGCTTGGCTTCTCTGCATGTGCTCATAGCTCGCTTGACGGCGGTGGCAGCAGCTGGCTTGTATTTTCTTCGTGTCCTGACTGCTAGCTTGGGTGCATTCACTGACGCCATAAGGCATCATGTGTGCATTGCATGCGTGCATGTCACACCCGTGCTGCTGTGCCTGTGCAGTTCGCTCTCCTTGTGCCGTGCAGGTGATTGTTGGTGTCTGGCGTGACTACCCTTTTCAGGTACGTGGCCGTGAGCAGTTGCTGGTGCTGAGGTCCCGCCTCACCGAAACCCCCCTGGGCGAGTACGTGCCGCTGCCCGGCCAGCAGCCTCACTAGTGCTCTGGACGGTAGCTGCTGCAGCTGGCTTGTCCCATCTGCATGTGCTGACAGCTGGTTTGACGGAGTGGCTGCAGCTGGATTGTATCATGCCCTATGAGCCTAGTCTGGCTCCAGAAAGGGCGATCAGGCGTGGCCCTGACCCAGTTTAGTAGTAGTAGTATTCTCTTCATGCGCTGACAGATAGCTCGGGTACTGTGCATTCGCTGACGGCACAACGGCACAAGCCATCATGTGTGCATTGCATTCGTGCATGTCACAACTCTGCTGTGTCTGTGCAGCTCCCACTCCTTGTGCCGTGTAGGTCAAATCTGCTCAACCTGACACACTCCTATACCCCTGTGCTGGGATCCTTGGAGGAAGCCAGGCTGGGCAGTGGACCTCCACTTCTGTTGCTCCCTACCTGATGACATCAACAGATAAGTGACTGGAGGCTGCTGCTTTAGGCTGTTGATGCTGCTAGCCAGTGTGGTTGGCAAACTTTGCTGCTGTTGTGAGAGTTGTGCTTTGGCTGTGGTACTGCGGAACCGTGATGCTGGTACCCGCCTTATACGGGGGACGGTACAAGTCAAGGATCGCTACCAGGCCACAGCTGGGCACAAGGCTTGCAGCGGCCAGCAGGGACCAACATACTGCACTACAGCTGCTTGCTCACTGTTGCTTTGCTTTTTGTGGTTGTATTCAAAGCAACAGCAGAAGCTCACCAGACACTTACATATGTCCTTGTGCCTGCCTTCCTGTCTGCTGTCTTTGTGGTTGTTTGCTACTGCAAGGTAGGTTAGTGATGATGGAAGGACCCCCACTGCAGTCGGCCAAAGACCCACCGTGGACCTCTCTGCTGGCTGGGCTGGCGATTTTGGTTGCTGACAACAAAAGAGTATCAGGCTGATTGTCATGGGCCCGAGCTTAGCGCAGGCAGTAGAGGCAGCCAAGTTGCAGGAGCAGCAACAAGCATGCAGTACTGGCCTGTGTGTACGTACCGTTTGCGCACAGCCTGCACACTACGCTTTTCCAGATGCACAGCGCTTATCTCAGCGGCTGCATGTGCCAGCATGAAGAGGATTGTTTCCCAAGCCATAAACTGACCTTCTGCTCTTGTCTTGTCTGTCTCTTGCGCCAGGACCCTACACCGTGTTGTTCCCTGTTTGCTATCATAGCAAACGCCATGATGGTGCATGCCAATCTGGCAGCTGTCATACAATCCCAGGAGTCACAACAGCAGGGAGGCACTGAATCACTTGGCAGCAGGCAGTGGACAGTGCTTCACAAGCTCTGCCAACCAACACTGCAGGGCTGGCTTGGCACCACTGTGTTGTGCGCAACCGCACACGGTGATGGGTTCAATTCCCATGCAGTCCCACAACATGTCTGTTACTTGCAGCAATGTGTGTCAGAAGTGCTGCCTTGTAACCTGGGTCACCCAACAGCCAAGCTCTCACCAAGAATGTAGCCCTGCTGAAGCACGATCCTGCTGAACAGCGGGGTGCCTCTAAAAGCTGTGGGTCCTACTACTGCTGAGTGTAAGGCACCGGACATCACCATGCAGCTTGTGGGCAGGTTCTGCGGTGGCTGGTTGTAGGATACGAAGCCTGATGAGTGCTGGCCTGCCAGATTTTATGACTGCACAAGTGCTGTTGAATACATACTATGTATAGTGTTGTGACAACATTCAATGCAGTATCGAGCTGCAGGCGCAGGGGACTGTGGAATGATAGTTGGCTGATTCAATCAAGTTGTCATACTATGACAGAATTCTATTCTATGATAGAACGGCTAACGCCCAGGTGGCGTCAGTGCTGGATCGAAACCTTCCAGTATTTGTTTGGGGGTCAGGGGCGGCATTGCTGCAGTTCTGCTGCTGTCCAGCTGCTGTATTCTTGCTGCTACTGTGGTGCTGCTGCTGGGATACTGCTGCTGGGGTACCCCAGCACCGCTGCGGCTGCAGGCGATACCAGCTGCTGCCACCATGGGAGCACGTGTCAGGCTGGAATCAACAACAGCGGATTAAGTTGAGCTCGCGAGACCGGGGATGCATAGCCAGGTTGTCATGCTCATTCCAGCTGCGGCACAATTGCTGTTGCAGGCGTGCTGCTGCTGGGGTGCTGCTATGCCTGTAGCTTCAGCTGCTGCCCCTAATCAGGCTGCAATGGACACAGAGGGCAGTTTTGAGCAATGTCGATCACACAGCAGCACCGGTAAACGCGATTGGTACTTATAAGCAGAAGTAAGACATACGCAATCCAACGTTGGACGACGGTTGTCTGTCCGCCTCGCAACCGCTCAGAAGTCCTCACGGCGATGGGTGCATCCATGCCATGCAAGCACGTAACACAATGTTTTATTTCATTTACAGACGGCTCAGCAGCTACGTTGACCTTTTTTGTGAATTGCAAGGATACCGTTGTCAACCAGAACTGGACGGCATCGCACTCACGCCCTGGCACACAACGAGCAGGTTACCAGCTGCTCCGACAAATACGTTTCGTAGTCGTAACAATCCCGGAATTTGCGATGCGGCACTCATTGTCACCAGCGGAATCTGGATTCCCAGCTCCTGCCTCGTACACGTTTCTCAACAAGCTGAAGCTGTTACGAGTTGTCGTTTCATTCGCACACGCCCCACCAGGCTTGCGTGCGTCGCACTTGCCAACGGATGTACAGACCAAATTTGCTGTCATGTGCAGGGGTGAGACCATGGCACCGTATTAGGCTCTCAACCTATAGGTTTCGATCCAATAACCTTAAACATCTGACAAATACATGTTGCTGTACCAAGTCCAATGATGTGCAGTCCGTAGCTGTCAAGGCGCTCTGCTGGATGCACCCAAAAGCCATTCAGCCGCATGCCAGTTCATGAATGGTAACCACGGGGTGCATAGCACACAACTTTTCTGCTGGCGTACGGTCAAGGCACAGTTGAAACAGTACAACAAGGCAACAACACAATGACAATGCGACATCATGCACGTACACTTGTCACTTGCGGCACTTGCGGCGCACTAAGTTAGCGCCACATGCAAACAAAAGGCAGACACCACCTCTGAACCCCGCTGGGCCAGCTGCCGCTCAACAGCTTCAAAGGCCCTTCCCAGCGCTACATGCCCCCCCTTCCCAGCGCTACATGCATGCTGAGGCCTTTGGTTGTGGCAGACGCGCCCAACAATCCACACAAACGCAACATCACCATCCAAAATAAGGCAGCATTCAACAGTAAGCGGGCATTGGCACTGTATGGTGGCCCATCCAGTGGACACTCTGCTCAACATGAGCAGGCGTTGAGCAGGGTGCATTACGTCGGTGAGCAAATGCAGGACGACCACAGCAACCCACAGCAGCTTTCACAAAAAGGAGCCAGATAGACCATCTGCCAGCACACCCAAAGCAACAGCACCAAGCCAGAACAGCTTCAGTCTGTCCCACAGCCTGCAGTGCTTTGATGCTCCATGTTGGCACAGCAACCCGCATGCGTGGTACGCGGAGGGCCCCCAAGCCCAGATCTGCTCGAGCTGAGGGCTGCAGGACTGACAGCTGGTGCGTGCTAGCGCTGTGTCGCCAGTTTGGGTCCTGGTCGCGGGGCTGTACAAGCTGTCTGGCTCCACGAGAGAATCTGTTGGAATCTGCACCGTAAGGGGCATACATGACAGAAAGCAGGATGCAGCAGATGCAGGAGAGTGAGTGGTGTGCGCATTATGGGGCAGAAAGTTGTGGCAGCACAACCAGATGCCTGAAACTGTGTGGGGTCACCCAAAGTACTACTTTTCAAGGTGGTCAATAGTATTACCTGTCATATTACACATGGTCACCATGCGCCAAGCCTGAGGCGGTGTGTGCTTCTGCACATCATGTGCACTAGCAGCAGTCAAATACGCACCATGCCTTGGCTGGAAAGCTGCTGAGCCCACACAGTCAGCAGCAGGAAACCACACCATCACCTTTTCATTGCTGCTGCAGGCTTTTGATTTAGCAAGCAGTCACTCTGCCAGGGCTGCAATCGCCTGCTGTGCCACATCAGGGTTGTTGTGGTCATGCAGACGGTGCAGGAGCTGGCGCCACACAGGCTCATCACCAGGCTCCTACACAGCAAAAAAATGACTTGATGTTGTCAGTGACCATGTGTAACTCCAACTGCTTTCACACAATGCGTCCTATCTGAAATGCTCAGCATCAAAGAAGCAGCCAGCAAAGTATGTGGGTAGTGATTTTTCTTGATAAAGCCTGGCATGCACAACCAAGAGACAGCCACAGTGCATCTCTGGATGTCCACATGGTGCGCAATGGTGTGGGAACTGCATCCACTGCCGCAGGCTGCTATCTACTGCAGTGCAAGTCCAGCACCAGGTTTGCAACCGCACGGGTTGGTGAGTTTTCCAAAACAAAGAGCATTCAACTGTGGCAATACGATACACCACATAATCTGCAACTCACCTTGCTTTTGAGGTCCATGTCTTTGAATGGTCCCTGCAGTTCCAGGCCTGTCAGGTGCTGCAGCTGTGTCAGCTGCAGGAGCAGCCGCTCTGCCTCAGCAGGGACCCTCAAGTACAGATCCCGCAGCCCTGTCAGCTGACAAACCACCCGCATTCCCTCGGACAAGTCCCCAGCAAGTGACAAGGTCAGCCGAGTCAAGCTGCTTAGCCGCTGCAATCCATCCAGCAGCTCTGCGCGGTACGAGTACTTGTGCATACTATGCATCAACAGCGACTCCAGCCCAGGGCAGCAGCTGGCCAGGCGGCTTCCCTCGGGCGTCACTGCTGAGCTATCAGGCAGGCCGACATCTGAGATATCAAGAACCCTCAGGTGCGGCAGCCGCCTGCCAGCAGGGAACATGTGCTGCCACACACCTGCTGGGAAGGTGCAGTAGTACAACACAAGCTGCTGCAGCTTGCTGCTGGCCGTCAGCGCTGAGTAGGCTGCTGGGGCAGTGGTATGGTATAAGACGTTTGCTATCTCCAGGCAGGTCAGCTGTTGCATTTGCTGAAGCTGGGACAGCAGCGCCGCCTCTTTTGCTGAGCTGCCATATAGAAAGAAGCCGCTGAGGTATATTTGACCAGAGATCTCTAGGTGCTGGAGCTGCATCATGTTGACCAGAACGCTTGGCTCAAAAAACAAATCCCCTGACTCCAAGCGAGTGAGCTGACATGGCAGCATGCCAGCCTTGCAATCGAAGTCTGTGCGGTCCAAGCGCAAGTCTCTCAAGCGTGTCAGGTCCTGCAGGCTCACCTGGCCGGCAGGGCCCTTCATCACACGGCACTCGGATAGCTCTAGGTAAGTCAGATGCTGCAGAACCTGGGAAGCATCAACCGACAATGTGAAGTCGCTGTATCCATCCTTGTAGCCACCGGTCCTATTGATCACGCTGCTGGTGCTGAGGTGCTCCAACTTTTGCAGCAGCGGTAGTGCTGCTGCCAGCCCCTCCTCCCCATCAAGCAGCATGCAGTTGTTGAGGTGCAGCCGCTTGAGGGGTGCACCTGCCCACAGCACACCCTGAAACCCATAACCTGGCTGCAGCTGCAGTGGCAGTTTTTCCAGCTGAAGGCATTCAAGCCTCGGCAGGTTGTTGTGGGGCAGCTGGGGGAGGGTTACTGTGGGCACTGCCGCCCACACAACAGGCTCCTTCACCCCGAGGAAGTCAATGCTGGTCACGTGCTGGCTATGCTTTGCAAGGTACAGCAGCGCACTGTGCACCTGCAGCTGCTGCTGCAGCACAGCCTTGATGCTACTGGCTGCCAGCACAGCTGCCTGGTGCAGCCTGCTGTGTGCGCGTGCGGCACTGAACAGGCTGCGGTGGTCATCTGCATAGTAGCTCATCACTGCCAGCAGGCAAGGGTCCGGCAGCTGCAGCAAAAGGCTTGGATCGTCGTTTTGCATCCTGAAAAAGCATGCATGGGCAAGAAAAGCAAGGGGTGAGCACGGTGTGGGGCTTCACGGGCACTGCTGCTTCTGCAGCAGACGTGCAACTCTGGTCTGTCTTGTGCGCCATGCCGCACCGGTCGTGCAGGTAGTCACAACTGTTGACGTTTAAATCATCCACGGCCCGGATAAGCTCTCCGAAAGTTCTCATCCGCCGCTGCTGATTGCAAGATCTAGATCGATTGCTTTTTGCCACCGCAGCCAGTAAACCTGGTCAGAGCCTGCACTGATATTAGTGTCTTGAACGTGATTTTTACGGTGTGTTTTTGGTTGACATCAGCAGGGTTTGGGTTTCCAAACCTGGCCCACATTCAACTGGCCCAAAGCTGACTGTCAGCCCCGTTTTGTCTTCCATAGCTATATGGCTCAGCCAGGCTGGGATGGCTAATCAAACAGCGCACTGACCTTTCCTGACCTCTTGATCCACACCTCAAACTCTGGTCAAGGTCGCAACCATGTAGCTACGGAAGTTGCAACGGGGCTGACAGTCAAACTTTGGTCAAGGTCAAGCCATAAGCTCAGTGCAAGTACATAATATATTGCGCAGCTTGGAAGACTTGAGCACATGCATGTACATCCGACCTAGGCATGGCATGCGTACTTTCAGCAGCAGTTTCAAACTGCCGCCGAATGTGCCCTGCCACCCAACCCTGTCCGGCAACCTCAGCCTCCCCGCATTGTCCTGCCAGCTGAAATTTGCAGCTTTTGAGTAGACAAGACGCCATATAGTGCCCCTGGAAAGCCGTATCCTGCCCCGTGCAGGCAGTGCTCAAGATCCGCTGCTGGCATCCAGGTATTCTGCAGCTGCTGGTTGGGGCGATGTGCTGCTGGCTTTGTAATCGTTGCTTGTTGAAGATATCGCTCTGACGCGGGATTCTGCTGCTGCTGAACAAAGACATTGCTGAGGGGCAGTCAGCCACTTGGGGCTACGGCATCCCCATGTAGCGCGTAACTTGAGCTGAGCAGCTGCATCACACCTGACATTCCTAGGTGAGATGTTCAGGGTGAACCATGCCTTGCTGCACCCAGGAGCAGTGTACAAAAGCAGCAACGTTATGGGGGTGTGCATGGCAGGCACTACACTGTACAAAGCAAAGAGCAACCATAGCATGGCAAGGATGCACGGTGCGAGGCCAGCTGAAGGCCAGCCCAGCAGGTGTACACCCACATGTCCCTCACAGGACTGCTTAATGAGCCCCATGGCTCCACACATCCTTCACAGATTGAAGTTGTCCGAAGCTACTACATTCGGTGTCAACGCTGTACAATACTCTTCAGCTGGGGCGGCAACCAACTGTTGCAGGGTTTGAATTGCATTCCTCTCTGGGAACCCTTTGCGGGCAGCATACTACTTTCAGATGATGTGAGCCGCTAACTCATGGCAGATATATTCTTCTGTGAACCAGTCTGCTCCACAGAGCACCAATTCACCGGTTTACCTGCAGATCGCTCCAGCAGCGCTGCTCCTTCTTGCCACGGGCTACCACCAGTGCTTAGGCCCTACAAGTGAATGCATACCTGCACCGTGTACGACAACTTGCCGGACCACCTCACATGGGTGTCGAGGACCAAAAACAGTCTGCAGACAGCCAAAGCAGCAGGCTTTGCTGGCAACAGCGTGCAGGAATTTAAGAGGTGCAGTGATGGCATAGCTACAGATGGGCACGAAGGAAGGATTGTCTCAACTTCTAAGTTCTGGAACTGCTGGGAGCGTGACCACCTATCGCACAAAGTCTGGGTTGTAAGGTGAGTCAGGAGCATGCCTGTTGACAGTACTGAAAGTGCTGCAACTTGAGTGTGTTTGGCCTCCTTCACGGCAGTACCTGTTTTGATGCAGTGGGCCATTTGATGACCTGCTGACAGCCAGGGAGGTAGGCAGGGAGGCCTGTAAGCAGTACGCTGCACAGCACCTCGCACCACCACCACAGCGGCAGCCACGTGATTCCCAGCGCGGCCGTTCAGTGGAGCGCTCCTATGGTCGCAGGGGAGGCAGCAAGGCAGGGGCAGCCAGCTCGCCAAGGGCAGCATCACTTGGTAAGCAGCTGTGGTGCCAAGCGCTCCAGGTAGCTACAGTTTTCACCTAAATTATGTAGGCTTGTCTGCATTGCTGGTGACGCCTGACTGGCAGCGGCATTCCTGCACTTGCATGGGCTTACTGTAGCGGGTTAGCTGAATGTCCTGGCATTGGTGCGGGCTGGCTGCATGGCAAGTCGTGCTGACCGGAGTGCAGGAAACTGCCATCATGAGGCTCAGCACATCAGCGACACTGGCAGCGTGTCGGGTCGTAATGAGGCTGCAAACAGCACACTTGAGCCTCAAAACCTGCATCAATGATCAAGCACCATGGTAAGGGTGCCATTTGTTGCCGTGATGTACCTCATGCATGTGCAAGATGACAGCCTTGACTAAGAATGGTCATTTATGTCATGTCACAGGCTTGTCACCCGGGGCTCGTGTGAGCAAGGGCAGCAGCCCGCGGCGTGGCAGCAGCAGCCCCAACTCACGAGGCCGCGCACGCCATGTGACCACTCGCCACCCCAGTGGGCTCAGCAGGTCCTTCAGTGTTGCAGCAGCAGACCCTGGCATCCCCCAGGAGGCAGCAGCCATCCCAAACCTGCCTGCAGCTCACCAAGGCACCCCTGCAGACATGGATGTTGATGCCACGCGCAGTGGGGGCCTTGCATGGACACCAGACACGCAGCTGCTGCTGCCTCCCTCAGCATCAGCACCAGCAGCACCTGCAGCATGCCGCTTGACAGAAGAGTTGTTTGCTGGTGGCCTGCAGCACGCGCCCGCACCCTTCAGCCAGAAAAAGCACCAGCTTACCCCACTCACCACAGGTCGGTTCAACCAGCAGCAGCACCAGCAGCAGCAGCAGTCCTCTGTCACACCTGGGCAGGCATGCCAGCAGCTGCTGCTGCAGGCAACATCTTCAGGCGCTGCTGATGTGCGCACTGCGCCTGACCAGGCACCCTTCCACACCCCACAGCAGCAGCGGCAGCTGCGCATGGTAGCAGGAGTGCCGCCTGTGCTGGGTGACTGCTCAGCTTGCTGCAGTCACCCAGCACAGGCGGCACTCCTGCAAGCTGGGCCTGCAGCTGCGCCGGCCTGGCACAGACAGCTTCAGCACTGGCGCTGCCACCACTGCTGCTGCTGAGGCTGCTGCTGCTGCTGCAGCTGAAGCTGGCAGCAAGGATCTGGCAACGCAGGCCGCGCCCTTTGTGCGCACAACTCCGGCAGTGCAGGAGGTGCATCACCCACTGCCAAGTACTGCACAGCAGCACACTCATGCTCAGCACATGGCCACAACAGCTGCTGCTGGGGGGGCTGGGCTTCACCTGCAGGGTGGCATGCAGCAGCTTGCAGCAGCTGGGGGTGTAGGGCAGCAGCCGGCCAGCATGCATGGGAGCTTTGGCACGCCTGCTGCAGCTGCTGCCTGCCCTGCAGCATATGCCACCGCCGCTCCTGCAGCAAGGCTGCAAGCAGCAGCTGGGCACACCATGCAGACTGCCGTTGCGGGTCTTGATGGCCTACAGCAGCTGAAGCAGCAACAACAGCACCCACAGCAGCCACAAGCACAGCAGCCACAGCCACAGCCACAGCAGCAGCAGCAGCACAGCCAGCCTGCAGCTTCACCTGGCCCTGCAGCCCCCCTGGTGGCTACATGGCGCAGGCTGTCCCTGTCTCAAGCCAACAGCCTCAGTCCCCTGCAGCTGCAGCAGCAGCACGCAGTGCAGCCAGGGGAGGATGCAGCAGCAGCTACAGGCGTAAGGGGAGCTGCAGCTGCACCCCTGCCACAATTGTCACCCTTTGCCGGGGCAGCTGCCTTCTCCCATGGGTCGATCGGAGGACTGAGCGCTGCAGGGGGACTGCAGCAGCAGCGGGTGGGGGTGGCCGGTGCCACCAGCAGGGGTCCACAGGGGCTGTGGCAGGCGGGTGCTGCTGCTTTGACTGAGGAGGCACAGCAGGAGGGTGAGATCCTGCAGTTGCTGCAAAGCCTGCACAGGTTGGGTGTCAGCTTCCTATCATGCCGGCAGGTTCTCTTGGTGAAGAGCTTGGGCGCAGGGATGTTTGGTACTGTTCACCAAGGTCTCAGCGCTGATGCCACTGAGGTGAGTGTCTGGGCGGTGTGGATTGCAGCACAATCATATGGGTTTTGAAGGGTTCTCCACGGCTATTCCGTGAGCAAATGGGCTGTTTTGGTCGGAAGGGTGTCCACAGCAGTATCTGCCTTCCCAGTCTGCACTTGTACCACTTCAGTGGGGCAGTGCCCCTAGCAGCGCTTGCTCAGCACGTTTGGGTTCATTGTTTTCCACTGGTCAGGCCCCATGTCTGTCTTTGTGCCCTCTGCTGCCTCACAGATCGCCCTCAAGTGCCTGGGGAGCGGGTCCTTTGATCAGGTGGTGCAGCTACTGAGGGAGGCAGAGGTTACGGCTTCTGTGCGCCACCCTAATGTCCTGACCTGCTCAGCAGTCGTGCTGTCTGATGACTGGATGGAGGCTGCCGAGAGCATTGCAAGCAGTGCCAGGACTAGCAGCAGCAGCAGTGCAGGACAGGGCAGCTCGCTTCCATTCATCACCGACAGGAGCAGCAGCGTCAGCAGCAGCAGCCGCTTTCCCGCTCACCATCCTCAGCACCCTGGCATTGTCATGAGCCTGGCGCATGGCTCCCTGCGCACGGTCTTGGACCACCTGCAAGGCAGTGGATCCTGGCTGCAGTCCAGCAGGGCCAAGGTGAAGGTGGTTCAACAGACAGCAGCGGTGAGTGCTGGACGGCTGCTAGTGTCCTGTGTGGAGCGTGTCAGCCATGGGCTGCGTTGTACTTGCATGACCATAGCCAACGCCACAGCAACGCCATGCAACCCGGGGCCTTGGTGTCTCATGTGGTCGGACAATGCATTCTGCAGGCGCGCAAATGTGAGGACTTGCTTGCTCAAAGCAGTGACTGACACTCACATCGTCGTGTTTGACAGTGTCATGCTTTCTTGGACTGCAAATATGTGCTATGGTGACACTGCCACAGGGGCTGTCAGCGCTACATGTCAAGCGCATTGTGCACTTTGACATTAAGCCCGACAACCTGCTTGTGAGTCTGGACGGCCCCACGGCGCCCAAGATCATGATTGGGGATGTAGGCCTCGCCAAGTTCAAGTGGGACACCTACGTAACAAGTGAGCATCAGCGAGCTGCTGACAATCTGTGTGCTCAGGCAACTGCTGGAAATCCCACTGGGTGTACTGCTCGTGCATCAGCATGGCTGCGCAGCACAAGAGTTCATTGTGCATACTGGCATGATGAATTGCCGCATGAATTTTTGAAGGTGATCGCTTTGTGGCAAAGGGCCTGCCTGTGCTGGCCATGATTTGTGCGCAGCAGCAGCAGCATGCTGCCTAGCACAAGCCGCTATTGGCCCAGCCAGACTACAACACTCTGCTCTCTGAATTGGCTCTTATGATCTGCAGCAGCTGTGCCTTGCATGCTGGTTTACTGTTATGGTGGTGCTTAGTGGTTGCATCACTGCTTTGACTGCGGCTGGTGCACATGCTGTTGTTGCTAGTTTAGCCTTTGGCAGCCCCACAAAGTAGATATCATGTGGGCCCGACCTTGGTGGTGCAGGCAAAGGCCTGGAGGCACGGGGCACCATTCCGTATGTGGCACCTGAGCTGCTGAGCATGGACATCAACAACGTCACACAGGCAGTGGACATCTACAGCCTGGGGGTGAGTGAAAGGTGCTTTTATTGTATACTCACATCGCATGCACACCTTTTGTCAAATTTGGGGGTTGGTCCAGTAGCAAAGCAGAGGTCATGCATGGGTCACCCAGTGAGCGAGTCCCTTCTGTTCAATTTGTTCCACAGGCGCAAGTGGTACAAAAAAGCACCGCACATGTGCAAGTCAGGTGTCTGCAGCACATGATTTGTAGGGCCAGGCTTTCTTCAGGCAACTGCTGGACCAGGTGTCAGGTGTCAGCACACATTGCACTCTGCCTTGACTGCAGCTGCTATTTTGCCTGCAGGTGCTGATGTGGGTCCTGTGGATGGAGAAGGACCCTTACCAGGGCATGTTCCCCCTGAGGATTATTGCTGCGCGCAGTGCTGGCACAGTGGCACTGCCTGTCCCGTCCACAGACAGCTGGCTGCCAGCAGATGGGGATCCCCCAGCTGAGCCTGCCCCAGGCTGGCTTGACTTGATGAAGCGCTGCCTGCTGGACGACCCAGTGCAGCGACCCACAGCAGCTCAGGTGGCATGGGACTTGTGGGACATGAAGCAGCAGCTGTTGCAGGCTCAGGAGCAGCAGCTGTTGCAGGCTCAGGAGCAGCAGCTGTTGCAGGCTCAGGAGCAGCAGCTGTTGCAGGCTCAGGAGCAGCAGCTGTTGCAGGCTCAGGAGCAGCAGCTGTTGCAGGCTCAGGAGCAGCAGCTGTTGCAGGCTCAGGAGCAGCAGCTGTTGCAGGCTCAGGAGCAGCAGCTGTTCCAGGCTCAGGAGCAGCAGCTGTTGCAGGCTCAGGAGCAGCAGCTGTTCCAGGCTCAGGCGCAGCAGCTGTTCCAGGCTCAGGCGCAGCAGCTGTTCCAGGCTCAGCAGCAGCAGCTGTTGCAATCTCAGCAGCAGCAGCTGTTGCAAGCTCAGGAGCAGCAGCTGTTGCAGGCTCAGGAGCAGCAGCTGCAGGCTTAGCAGCACCAGGCGGCTGAGCAGCAGCAGGGTCTATCACTAGCAGGCTCAGCAGGTGCAGCAGCAGCAGTACGGACACTCAGCATAGCTCAGCAGCAGGAGTGTGTCAAGAGTATGCATGGCACTTGCTTTTGTGCTTTTTCTCGTCGTTTGCTTTGCTGATTGTGTGGTCTGTCTTCTACTAGCTGTACGGTTGGCGCCTGGCATGAAGCTGTAGCAATTGCCTGAGTGCGGTGCGGCTGCCACACTTGGTTGTGTTGGAGTCATGATCATACAGTCTGTCACACCCATGACACCAAGACCCTTCGATTTGTTGGCAGTGGCAAAATTGCCAGAGCAACAATTGTACGCATGTGCCTGCTGCAGCTTGCTGAGCTATCCTGCAGGCACGTGATGTGATTTTTGTGATGGCCCTTCTGACTGGCACGTGAGTGGCTGCATGGCCTTGCATCTTCCTAGGAATGAGACTGGTGTGCTGTTGCGCGGCACTAGAATGCTGCACGCGCAGGAAAGCTGATGGTGGTGTGGTTTGTGGTGATCTCCAAAATCGGCTGCTGGGCGTTGTGATGGTGGGAGAACCACTGGGCTTGATTGAGCAGGCCATGGTGATTGTCTCAAAAACACGTTGCTACTGCCCTGGCAAGCATGGTGCCGGGTGGCTGCAGTTCTGCGTGGACTTTATAGCTTTGCAGAGCTGGCCTGCTTGCGCTGTGCAGCATGCCTAGCATGTTATGGCGGTGATGGTTGTGTGGGTGTGCACTACCCTTTTTGTAGCTGTGCTGGCAGGTACAGAGGCTGCCAATGCATAACATATGTGCATGAGATGCATCTCAGGCAGCCACACAGCCTCACTGGCAGGTCTATCAAACACAAGCTGTGCAAAGCCGCAGTGGACATGCAGACAACAACACGTGTTCACCGCGTCAAATGCCATGTGAGGCCCGCAATATAAAGATTGAAAGAAAGCCAGCGACCTACATTGCCGATGGGTCCAACGCCCGACACGCTTTGCTCGGCATGCTTCCATTGTGTTCAAAGCACAGTTATCCGGGTGAATACATGAACTTGAAAGGGACATGCAAACTGCCCGACGGTTTTGGACTTGGCGGGGTTTTGTTAACATGAAGCGCCGAGTTGCTCTATATGTTGGTGCACTTGCACAACCTGCACACCATCCAAGTTTTTCCACACTTATGAGCTAAGGAACTTTAAATGAAGTATGAGCAGGAGTTATGTTAGTACACGGGGCAGCTTCCGTGGTGCAGCAGTGGTCCATGCAGCTCCGTTCTGCTATTTTTAGACATTAATATGGTACAACTATATCTGGGCGTGCAATTTGGGCATGTCAGTGGGTGCGGGAGGCCACAGCAGCAGATTGCCACCCTCAAGAAAACCAACACCGGTGAGGCCCTGTCGCAGCCAAGCTGTTAAGAAGCGTGAAACTGTCTCTAATAATGTTGTTTGTGAAAACTTGAGCAAGAACACCTCTGCTAGCACTGGCGACGGCAAATCAGCAGTAGTGTCTGGTTGACAACAGCAGCAGCATGGTTGTGAAGCTTGAGCCCCACAGCGGTGTTGCGGTGGCCGCTCACTGTGCTTAACTACCAACCAAGTCCTGCAAGCCACCCAAGGTGCTGCTTTGTGCTAGCAGTTGCTGCGGTCACCGCCACTGCTTTGCACCCTCTGGCCTTGTGCTAGCAGTTGATGCGGTCACCGCCACTGCTTTGCACCCATCTGGCCTTGTGCTAGCAGTTGATGCGGTCACCGCCACTGCTTTGCACCCATCTGGCCTTGTGCTAGCAGTTGATGCGGTCACCGCCACTGCTTTGCACCCTCTGGCCTTGTGCTAGCAGTTGATGCGGTCACCGCCACTGCTTTTCACCCTTCTGGCCTTGTGCTAGCAGTTGATGCGGTCACCGCCACTGCTTTGCACCCTTCTGGCCTTGTGCTAGCAGTTGATGCGGTCACCGCCACTGCTTTGCACCCTTCTGGCCTTGTGCTAGCAGTTGATGCGGTCACCGCCACTGCTTTGCACCCTTCTGGCCTTGTGCTAGCAGTTGATGCGGTCACCGCCACTGCTTTGCACCCTTGCTAGCAGTTGATGCGGTCACCGCCACTGCTTTGCACCCTCTGGCCTTGTGCTAGCAGTTGATGCGGTCACCGCCACTGCTTTGCACCCATCTGGCCTTGTGCTAGCAGTTGATGCGGTCACCGCCACTGCTTTGCACCCTTGCTAGCAGTTGATGCGGTCACCGCCACTGCTTTGCACCCTCTGGCCTTGTGCTAGCAGTTGATGCGGTCACCGCCACTGCTTTGCACCCATCTGGCCTTGTGCTAGCAGTTGATGCGGTCACCGCCACTGCTTTGCACCCTTGCTAGCAGTTGATGCGGTCACCGCCACTGCTTTGCACCCTCTGGCCTTGTGCTAGCAGTTGATGCGGTCACCGCCACTGCTTTGCACCCATCTGGCCTTGTGCTAGCAGTTGATGCCGTCACCGCCACTGCTTTGCGCCCTTCTGGCCTTGTGCTAGCAGTTGATGCGGTCACCGCCACTGCTTTGCGCCCTTCTGGCCTTGTGCTAGCAGTTGATGCGGTCACCGCCACTGCTTTTCACCCTTCTGGCCTTGTGCTAGCAGTTGATGCGGTCACCGCCACTGCTTTGCACCCTCTGGCCTTGTGCTAGCAGTTGATGCGGTCACCGCCACTGCTTTGCACCCATCTGGCCTTGTGCTAGCAGTTGATGCGGTCACCGCCACTGCTTTGCACCCTTGCTAGCAGTTGATGCGGTCACCGCCACTGCTTTGCACCCTCTGGCCTTGTGCTAGCAGTTGATGCGGTCACCGCCACTGCTTTGCACCCATCTGGCCTTGTGCTAGCAGTTGATGCGGTCACCGCCACTGCTTTGCACCCTTGCTAGCAGTTGATGCGGTCACCGCCACTGCTTTGCACCCTCTGGCCTTGTGCTAGCAGTTGATGCGGTCACCGCCACTGCTTTGCACCCATCTGGCCTTGTGCTAGCAGTTGATGCCGTCACCGCCACTGCTTTGCGCCCTTCTGGCCTTGTGCTAGCAGTTGATGCGGTCACCGCCACTGCTTTGCACCCATCTGGCCTTGTGCTAGCAGTTGATGCGGTCACCGCCACTGCTTTTCACCCTTCTGGCCTTGTGCTAGCAGTTGATGCGGTCACCGCCACTGCTTTGCAACCATCTGGCCTTGTGCTAGCAGTTGATGCGGTCACCGCCACTGCTTTTCACCCTTCTGGCCTTGTGCTAGCAGTTGATGCGGTCACCGCCACTGCTTTGCAACCTTCTGGCCTTGTGCTAGCAGTTGATGCGGTCACCGCCACTGCTTTGCAACCTTCTGGCCTTGTGCTAGCAGTTGATGCGGGCACCGCCTCTGTTCTGCACTATTCCCGCTTTGCTTAGCAATTGCTGCGGTCAGCGCTTCTGCCCTGCCCCATGTCCCTCTGCATGTGCTGGGTGCATACCTCGCCATGTTGCAGGTGCATTCCGTCTCTGCAAATGGCGATGCAGTGTGCACCACATCTGCCTGTGCATATCACCACAGTGTTATGTTGGTGCATCACTATTCTTGCACTACAGGTATGCTCAGCACAGTGGAATGCTGCAGACTGCACAACTAGTAGGTATGTTGTGTTACAGTTGCAGTAAGCTATGCATTCAATGCATTGCATGTCTTAAGTGGAAGCTTGTGTCACAGGTGGGCTGTGTCATGTACTTGGCACCGTGCCAACTTGAGATGCACCAGCCCCCGGGGCGCTGGTGCATCTCGAACCAGTTCGATCTTGCTTCCCGCAGGTTTGTATCTGTCAGAGTACACCCAGTAGGCATGCACTGAGACCTACGCTTGCACAAAGGATGCTGCACTGCTGACAACCAAACAACGGCCATGGCCTTGCGAAACAAAGGTCTCATAACCTGACAAACACCACTCCTGCTTAGGTTCACCTCACACCTGCCGTAAAAAGTAGCAGCGCTGCAGAAACATTTCCTGAGACAGTCAGCTGTGTTGGCCAGTGGCTGACAAGCTGCTGGCACATGACCAAGCAAACCAGTGGCCGCAACACGGGCCCAAAACGAAGAGCTGCTCTGCTGCGCATCAGCGCCAATACTGCGCCCAGCGGTGTGTGGTCTCAACAATCTGTGGCATGAGTGCTGTAGCTGACTCGTTGATCAGCTGCTGCATCCTGTCACGAGCCTGGGCATCATCCAGGTCCAGGCAAAGCTTCTCCTGCACAGCGACAGCACAGTGGCAGCAACAGCAAGCCGTCAGGCAGGGTGAGGGGAGCAGCATTGAGTTCATGCAGTTCAACTGCATGAACTCAATGAGTCAGGCCACTGGGCTCCTGATGCCGGCAGGTGGCGACGCAAGTCCAGTGAATGACAGAAGGCAGCTCGCCCCTACATGTCTTCATGTCATATGTAAAGTGACATGTTCAAAGGCGTAGTAACTGTATGTTGCCAGCCGATCCATCCCCTCCTACAGACCAGCACTGATACACTATCTGTGCTCTGGAGCTGCGGCCCACCTGGAGTTTGAGCATGGCGTTTTCTGGGTTGTTCCGGATGGCCTCAATGGATGCGCCCGCCATGAGGTGGAACAGCGACAAAATCAGGTCGCTGCTCTTGCGCAGGATCTCGTACGCCTCACAGCAGTACAGACGGAACTGCGCGCAGTACTTGCTATCCTGCAGCAGAATTGCGGGAAGTTTTAATAACATGAGAAAAAGATTTCTGCGGAGTCTTGGACAAAGTCGCGACACGGTTGCGCTAACTGCGCGAGCATTCTCCACAGCACCGACAGCATTGTATTTAGCGTCACGCCACCAAAGTACAGCTCCTTTCACACGCAGTCATGCATGGAAGCAAGGCTTGCTGGTGTGATCAGGGCTCTCCCAAGCACAGCACAGTAGAATCATGGTCCATGTCAACAGCTGCTGCCTGGCTGGCATGAGCGTGCTCTGACACAGCCCACCAACAGCACACCAAGCGCATGTGCTGTTTCCAGCTAGCCATATCACTGACTGGACAGCAGTGCTCCCAACCTGCCCACCTGTCCGCCCATGGCTTCGATCATCTCCCTGCACAGCTTCATGGGTGGTGGGAAGGGCTTGGGGTCATTGCCCAGGATGTAGCCAAAGTCGATGTGGAACAGCCGGCCATCAGGCACAAGCATCAGATTGTCCAGGTGCCTGCAGCAGCAACCAAACTTTTCTCATCCGCGCGCAGCACACCACAACTGCCAACACCAAGTGACGCTGCAGCTGCGAGCAACTGCATGCAAAGCAAGCAAAACAAGCTGCAGGCTACAGCATGCGCGGCATTGCTGCAGTCATGAACCTTGTCAGCAACACAACCACAACTATTATGTTCACCAATGCCACATACTTCCAGTCGACCTGCAGTCTATGCATGCCACACCCACCTGTCCCCCACCCCCAGTATGTATGTCATGACACAGTAGCCGGCACAGCTGCGCACAAACGCCTCCAGCACCTCAGCCTTCAGACCAAACGGACCTACAGCAGGCAGCAACATTATAAGCATTCTTAGTGGCAGTGCTGCCTTTGTGACTCACCGCTGATACCGTGTCAGCTGCCCTGCCAGTGTCATGCTGAAGATTATGCCAAGTCAGAACCGGGCCCGGGGGTGACCCCCCCCCCCCCAAGGCATAGAATTGCAGCTGCACCTTGTGACAGCCAGCTCAACATCAGGGCAGGAATGGGCACACAGGTGGTGTCCTGTTTGTACTGCACTGTGCCCAATACCCCGCCATTCCTTTAAAGGCTTGGGGCTGGTGCCTGTATCTCCCAACTCTGCTGCTTGCCACTACGAGTGTAGCCTTTCCCAACAGCAAGCTGCCCCCTGCCCTGAGCGTACCCCCCCCCCCCGGTCCAGTATGTACCTGTTGGGTCTGCCTGTGTCTGTGCCAGGAACTTGTGTATGGTCCTGTGCTCCGCCAGTATCCTGCTGAGGGGTGCTGAGGGCACAAACTCAACCAGACCGTCATCTGAGCCGGTGGGCAGCACACGGTAGGGCGTCAGCCGCAGGTCAAGGTTCTCACGCTTCAACAGGTTGTCCATCAGACTGATCATCTGCGGTGGTTGGGGGCGGGGGTTAGGGGGTGGGGGGGGGGGGGTGGGCAGGGGGGGGGGGGGGTGGTTGGCGGGTGGATGCCATGAATTGTGGTGGCATGGGTGTGTGGGTGAGTTGTTCTGAACTGCGCTTGCCGGCGGATGCGGCCCTTAACAAGCTGGCAAGCAATCACAACCGATTGGGCGAGTCAAGGTGTTTGACCAGAAACCAACCAACCCACCTGCAGGATGAATTGGTCCTGCCGTAGGTCGTCACCCTTCTTGTAGATCACCACACAGCGACCATACGGCGCTGACACACGCTGCTGCTGCTGCTGCTGGGGCGACGGCAGCTGATCCACCCACTGCTGCTGCTGCTGCTGCTGTTGGTGGCTTGCTTCATGCTGCACGCTGGGTTGCGCTCCTATGGCTGCTGCTGCCGCCTGCTGCTGGTGCTGTCCTGCTGCTGCTGCTGTTGTTGGTGAGCTGTCTGCTGGTGGTGGTGCCAGCCATGCTGCTGGTGCTGCTGCTGCTGCTGAGGGTGCCAGGGGGTTGGGGCTGTGCCAGTCGATGGGCTTGAGTGATGTGCGGAACACCAGCTTCATTGGCAGCTGGGCTGACCTGAAGCACGTGCACTCCTGCAAGCACACACAAACATGTGCTGGTATGCAGTCCCTATGTCAACACACATATACTCCACATAAAGATGGTGTGTGTGCGTGCACATGGGAGCCACCTGACGCCCATATTCATCCTGCATGTGGCGCCTCGTCCACCACACATAATGCAGACACCGCTCACAAGGGTGCAGCCCCCCACAGTGTCCCCTCCCCCAGCATCCCCCATGCGCGCTTCATCTTACACCCCCCCCCCCCCCGCTTCCGTCCCCCCGCCCCCTCCTCCCCCCCCTCTCCACCCCCCCCCCCCCCCCCGTACCTGTGCCAGTAGTCCCTCCAGCAGCACCTCAGGTTTGAGTGGCAGTGGCACCAGGCAGGCCGTCAGCTCACTGCAGGGCCCGTTCTCACCAACCATCTCACGCATGCGCTCAGTGGCACGGGAAGCCTTCAGACGCGACATCTGGGGGGATGGGGGGGGGGAGGGGAAGGGAGGGAGGGAGAAAGGCGGAGAACATGGGTGCATGGGTGTTGTTTGAGTTGACATGGTGCGAGGGGAGCAGGGGGGTGCCTGCCTCCTGATGCGGCAAGACGTCAGCGTTCTGGCCCTTTGTGCAGCACCAAATGCTATCCTGTGTCCAAGCAACATGGCTCAGCCGTTGGATGTGCGCTAAACCCACCCGGTGGACCTTGCAGCCTGGGCAAAGCTGTGTTGGGCTAGCCGTCTTGCTCCCTGCCCCTCCCCATATGCCCCCTTCCCTTCTGCATCTGCCTGTTCCCTGGCCCTGGCCCTTTTTACGCACCTGACTGTTTGTTCATGTTGCCATGTGCAGACTCTGCACATGTACTCTTTACCTGCACTCTGGCTGTTGTGAGATACCCCAAATCAGGCTGTCAGCCTCTTATGTAGGTGCACCTCCACCCCAAACGCACACTGTACGAACACCCACCTTGAGTTCCTTGCTGATGTAAGCCAGCTGGCTCATGACCTCTGTCTGCTTGCGTATGGCGTTGCACACAGCCTTGCCGGGGGGACCAGCAGCGTCCAGGGCGCTCAGCATGGCCCCATGCACCGCTGAGGCACGACCACCAAACTCGGGGTCCTCAAACTCAGTGAACAGGTACCTATTGAGTGGGGTGTGGGGGGGGGGGGGGGGGGGGGGGGGGGGGGGGTCAAGGAATCAGGCAGGGTTGAGGGCGTGGGCCCTCTCTGCAAGACAGACACGACCATGCGGTCGTGTTGGGGGGCACAGTTGTAGTTACTGGAGCCTTGATGCAGAACATGCACATGTATGGTGTGCTCCAAGTACACCCATCACCACCACCACCCCGCCCGCACCCCAAGCCCACACCATGAATCGCATGCACATTCCACGTACTCCACATGTGCAACACACTGCCCCCCCCCCCCCCCCCCCTCACCAGTGCAGGAAGGTGGCAAAGGCTGGGTTGTGTGTTGCCCTTGCCACCAGGAATCGTGCCAGCCTGCTGTTGTCCTGAGCCTCAAAGCGCAGGGCCTGGACCAGCTGCAGCAGGTAGTACAGCAGCTCATCATCCTCCTTGCGCTGGGGTGAGAGGGGGGGGGGGGGGAGGGAGCAGACGGCAGAAGACAGGGGGTGCAACTGTCAGCATTTTGTTCTTGAAAATGAGAGTGAATGTCTGAAATGGGAAGCGATGACATGTCGATGACAATAACCACTTTGGTATGTGGCGGCTGAATAGCCGACCATGACGTAGACGTCCTCCTTGCGCTGTGAGACAGCGGGGGTAACGGAGGAGGATGAAGAACAACCTGAGGACGCAAGCGGGACAAGCAACAATGGGTGGCTTGACAATTCTAGCTCTGAAAGCTCTGGTGACGGTCTATCGTGAAGAACCATACACTCAGCCCATTGTCAATTCACAACTGGGCTCCCAGTGTGCCGGGTTGTAGTCATTGACCACACAATGGGGCGGCATGCGCTGCTGGTCCCCTAGGCGTGGATGGCCTCAAGACCGGGGGGGGCCAGACCTCAGCTGCGATATACAAGGCTCAACTGCCCACCCCTATCAAGCCAGCAAGACCCTACCAATTGCATTCAGCCTTTACAACCCAGACACCACCAGACAAAACCCATACACACCTGCAGGGTTGCAACCGCGTGTGCCCTGACTTCGTGGTTTTTGAAGTCAGGTGACAGCAGCTCCAGTGCATCAGCAATGTCAATGGCAGCCCACTCCTTCATCAGATCAGCAGCCTGGCAAAGCAGCAGCAGCAGCAGCAGCAGCAGCAGCAGCAGCAGCAGCAGCAGGTAAGGGTGATGACGTCAGCAGCACCTGAGGCAGCGTAGGACGGAGCTTTGTCTCCAGCTGCGCTGTACCGAAGCGTTCCGCACCTTGTATGCACACCGTCTTGTGCTCGCTTCTGCCCGTTGCTGCATCCAACATTACCCTCAGGTCAACATTGATTGCAGCGGCATCAAGGCGGCATGTGTGAAAAGAGTCCACCCAATACTGCCTTCCTTCGTCCTGTACGGATTGCTCCAACCCCCCCCCCCCCCACCCTCTCACAGCCCACCTGCTGTGCCTCCTGTGCGTCACTCCAGTCAACACACTTGAGGAACTTGGTGAGGGCGCTTCTCCTTCACCAGCGCATACCTGCACACAAACACACCACACACGTCGGTAGCTCTCTACAACACATGACACACCTCACCCACCAGGCAGCTGGCACACCGCCCAATGCAGCTCACTTACTGCAGAAACAAAGCAAGCCTCTGCAGAGCCAACCTCCAACCCCCCTCCCCCCCAACAAATCTGAACCTCCAGCACCCCTGCACACCTGAACCTCCAGAGCAGTGCCTTGGCCTCCTGTGCAGGGGCTTGTTGGGTGGCAGCTGCAGCACTGCGTTGATGCGGCGCCGCTCATCACTGTTGGGTTTGAGGTCTTTGTCTATCAGCCCACGTGTGACACTGCGAGCCAACTTGGCAGCCTTCAGCTCAGCGGGGTTGTCCAGACCAACCTGGGGGACAGCAGGTGCACATGTGCAAGAATGGATAGTAGTGCATAGCAGCACTGACCACAAAAAAACCATGGAACAGTGCTGTGGGCATACTTCAGGGTGCTGTCAGTACAGCAGCTTGGCTGCCTTCAACTCAGCAGGGTTGTCCAGATCAACCTGGGGGATGCACAAGCATGCAAGATACATTGTGAAGAAATGCATGCTTCAGCTGGGAGGGAGTGTTACAGCTGAACATCATTGCAAAACAGCATGCTTGGCATGACATGCCGGGAGAGTAGACCTAGGTTGCCGTGAGCTCAGCAGGTTGTCCAGGCCAACCTAGGGGGCAGCAGGTGCACATGTGCAAGAACACATATGCCAGCGCTGTGGGCATACTTCAGGCTGCTGTCAGTCGAACTTCCCCTGGTTAACCAACGTTGTAACAAAGAGGCAGGGTTGTCCAGCCCAACCTGGGGGACATCAGATGCATTGCATATGGGGAAGGCGTCATGTGAGGCACATTTGCGCTGCAACTGTGCGTGTACACCTGGTTGGCAAAGTCCCAACACATCTTCGTAACACCCACCCCCCCCCCCCCGCGCCTCATTCCGCCAAAATATTGCTCGCAAAATCCCGCAGGCTTCGCACCTCAGGGTCCTGAAACCTGATGATGTCAGCAACGCCCGACGCCGACCCAGCCGCCCCAGCAACCGCCCCAGCAGCGACAGCAGACACGGCTCCCGGCGCCCCTGCAGCTTGTGCCACCACTGCTGCAGCTGAGAGGGACTGCTGGTACAGCACTGCGTGTGGGAAGACAGGTAGCTCCAGTGTGAGCAGCATGACCCCCTGGGACACAGCCTCATGCAGCTCAGCAGCACGCAAGGCATGGATCTCCTGCACAGGGGACACAGTCGGACAATGTGGGCATGCCTCATGGAATGCTTGCATGTGACTTGCATGGTCATAGTATGCTTGCTGCACAAGTAATACCTGTGCTAACACACGGGTGCAAGAGGCGACAGGCAGAGCATGAGCTCAAGTTCTTGTGATGCATCACATGCAGACGTTATGGGGAAGGCAGGGCAGGCACACGCTGGGGAGTGCAACAAGCTATGAAATGCATGCGCCAGAAGGTGTCGCCATGATGGCCTGGGCCACACACCATAGTAAAGGTACACTGTGGGTGAAAAAAATGACAACACCGGCGTACTGTTGGGTGTCTGTGGCTGTAGTGCTGCTTTATGATCCATGAACCCCCTGCCCCAAAAACAGCCATTGCACAGTACCTTGAGTGTGAGTATGTCAAGCCAATCGCAGTGAGGGATGTCGCCCCTGCTGTACAGCTTCACAAGGTGCTCCAGGTGACCAACCTGACCCCAGCAGCAGCAGCAGCAGCAGCACACATATTTTAGATGTGTAGAGCACATGCAACAATGTGGCAAGGCAGCGAGCACAGCCAATGCCATGCCATGCGAGCAGCAACAAGCCACCCTACGTTCCGCAAGTGCGGAATGCACACACACCGCGCAGCAGGAACAGCTGACAGCATCACCTCATGTGCTGGTGGTGTCAGTGCTGTCGTGAACGATGCCTGAACCTCCCAACCCCGCCACCCCAACACCACCAGCAGTTTCAACACACATGTATTCCTTGTGCTGGATACATCCAGCCACCCACCTGGCTCCGTTGGTGCAGGGGTGCCTTGCCCATCAGGCGCTCAGGCTGCTGCACATCAACACAACACCCCTCCCACACCTGCACGCATACAGAGCCAGGTGTAAAGTCTGACGCACTCCCAGTCTCACAACATTCATGCAACATGTCTCACAACATTCATGCAAACATGAACATGGTAAAGCCAGGGCACTATGTTGGCAGACTGCTTGTCAATTGACATAGCCACAGCATCAAGTCACACCCTAAGTGTGAAGCAGCTATGCTGGCGATGTGCACGCTGCAGACTGCTCCTGTTGGAGCTGCATGCAGCCACAGACACCCCACTGCCATGCGGCCACAGACATGCAATCATGAGCGACCTGTACATCCCACGGCTGCATGCAGCCATGCATCTCTTGCAGTAACTGCAGAGTCTGGGATGTGCAGCAGAGCCTGCAGACACTGTGGAAACATCATGCAGCCCAAGCAGAAACGAAGCAAGGAGCCTATACATGGCTGTGTCAGCCACACAAACCTGCAGGCGCTGCTGCCCTGTCTTGAGCCTGCCCTTCTTGCTGAAAAGCGGCATGCTGCTGCTGCCAACCAGCAGCATGGGCCGGCCCTCCGACAGCTCATACACTGACAGAGACAGATAGGTGTCCGCCGGCAGGTCACGATACTGCGCCAGCAGGTGGAGGAGCAGCAGGTATGGTGGCAGAGAACACAATCCGCCAGTGGCGGCGATTGGCAGCAAGCATGCCGTACACACAGCTGCTGCTGGCCAGCTACATGGGATGGGCAAGCGCCAACAACAGCTACCCTGGCCATGTTGACCCAGCTACTGTAGCCTGACGGCACTCACTTGTGCACAAAGGCTGTTGCTGCTGCTGCTGCTGGTAGTACTACTGTGGCTTCTGTCCGCCATCAAACTGGCATTTGTGCTGCCACCAATCACTGTGCACCATCAAGTGACCCTGGCACCCCCTGCCCCCGCACCTTGACACAGAAGGTAAGCCACTCTGCCCAGCTGCACCCCTCCTGCAGTGTCTCTGCGTAGGTGGTCTGTGTCTCCAGCCCCAGCACCTCCCCACCAGCACTCAGCTGGGCAACCACAAAGGCCGCTGTGGGGTGGAAGTGCCCCAGCTGCTCGCAGCACTGCTTGACATAGGGCAGGTGCCCATGCAGCGCATTCATCTTCACCTTGACCTGCAGGAGTATGGTGTGCAGGCTGGTCAGCACATCAAGGGTGGAGCATGTGCTGATTGGTCTGAGGGACCCCTCAGCAGATGAGACAGTGCTGTGAGGGTACAGCTTTGTTCGCTGTGATTATGTGTATGGCAGGAGCAGTGCAGGATGTGGTGTTGTTTGCTGCTGTTGTACCTGAAGGTCTACATCACAGCTGAGGTAGAACCTCCACTCCGGCTTGTTCGCCCTGCTGGCCATGCTGACAAGATCAGAGGGTAGGCCCACTCAGGACAAACCCTCTGCAACCCAAGGGTATGCTGCTCTGCGCATAAAGACATTTACAAGGGCTGCATGCGGCCTTGGTGTACAGGGGCAAGCACATGCATACACACATGACTTCTGGGGAGAAACCCAAACCGCGGTGTGACTGTGTCATCCACCAAAGAGTGTGATGCATGCCACTGCATGACCAAGTCTGAAAGTATTACAAACGTTTGCTTTTGCGCAAGACTAGCGGTTCAACAAGGCAGCTAGCTCCAGCCTGTCCTCGGAAGTCAACAGCAACAGTAGCAGGCCTCTTTGCCAGGTAGATCCCTTTCAACCGCTGCCAGCAAGCTCAGTCGACAGCAAACGATTATGGCTGGATATGGCGGTCGTTACGACCCTTACGGCTCCTCGCACGGTGGTGGTGGATATGGTGGTGGAGGTGGATATGGCGGGGGCAGCTACGGAGGAGGAGGCTATGGCGGTGGTGGAGGCTATGGTGGTGGGGGTCGCGGAGGTCGTCGGGACCTGGACAGCATGACCCTTGCCAAGCCTGATTTCAGCAACCTGCCCAAGTTCGAGAAGAACTTCTACCTGGTGCGTGCTGGGCTTACACTATGCAATCTGGTGCCTGTATTTGTTGCATCCATGCCTTCTGTCTTGGCTGCATAGCTCTCTGGCCTGCTGACAGTGGCACCACAGCACCACCCCACCTCAGGCCCCTGGAGCCTTTGTCTTGCTGCTGAGTGTTGCACATGTATGGCCCCTGAACAGCAGCCCATACTCAAACTTCACCGTCCATCTATGCTGTGCAGGAGCACCCTGCAGTGAGGGGACGCACGGATGAGCAGGTGGCGGACTACAGGAACCTGCGCCAGATTCACGTGTATGGGGAGGGTGTGCCCAAGCCTTGCACCACCTTCGAGGAGGCATCCTTCCCAGGTAGCAGCTGCCATCTTGCATAGCAGCCATGATGCCCACACCCACCCTGTTTGTGTTGACCCCCGGGAGGTGATGGGCAGCGAAGGCAAATTAAGCACAACACACGCCTCCACTGCGGCAGCAGCAGCCTGTTGCCAGCACACCCTGTACATAGCACCAGCACACTCTGCATGCTCTGTGTATGGCTTGCACCAATGCACTGCCTCTGGCTGCTGTCACTGCAGAGTACGTCCTGGGTGAAGTGATGAAGGCAGGCTTCACCGAGCCCACCCCCATCCAGGCACAGGGCTGGCCCATGGCCCTGCTGGGGCGTGACCTGGTGGGCCTGGCCGAGACAGGCTCTGGCAAGACGCTGGCGTACCTGCTGCCAGCTGTGGTGCATATCAACGCTCAGCCATACCTGGGTGCGTCAGGGGGAGGAGGGGTTGCCCACTGCTGCTGCTCACAACATTGCAGTGGGGTACAACAACATGGCAGTGGGGGACAGCAACATACAGCATGTGTACAGTTATATGCCGAAGGTAGTCGAGGAGGCGTCCCGGCTTTGTTCAAACAGAGGGGGGTGGAGACTGGTGTGTACTACAAGTGTCATTCGCGCTGTTTTTGCTGTGTCTGCTTCTTTTGTTGCTGCAGAGCGTGGTGATGGCCCCATTGTGCTGATCCTGGCTCCTACTCGTGAGCTGGCAGTGCAGATCCAGGAGGAGTGCGCCAAGTTTGGGTCGTCCAGCCGCATCAAGCACACATGCGTGTATGGTGGAGCGCCCAAGGGCCCTCAGGTGTGCAGGCAGGCTCTGTGGCAGCAGAAGCAGCTGTTGCGGGTGACTTCAATGCTCTGCTTGGTTGAGGCGCCACCAAAGACAGATTTGCCAGCTTTTTCCATATCCCAAGCAGGCAACATTGCAGTTGGAGGGAGGGTGCCTTACTCACTGTGTGCTGTGCTGTGCTGCGTAGATCCGTGACCTGACCACTGGCGTGGAGATCTGCATCGCCACACCAGGTCGCCTGATTGACATGCTGGACAGCCGCGTGACAAACCTGAAGCGTGTGACCTACCTGGTGCTGGATGAGGCTGACCGCATGCTGGACATGGGATTCGAGCCACAGGTGTGCAAGTCTGTTTGGTCGCACAAGGACTGTGAGCCTTTGAGAACGTTGGGTGCAAGCGTGGTGTCTGCCACGGTAGACAAGCTGCCGTGGTTGGTCCGTAGTGGCAGGGTCCGCTGGACCAGGCGATGAGTCTGCAGCAGGTGTTGTCGCCCCCGGGAAGGTGCTCTGACGGTGGGCGTGCTGGTGATTGCACTGACACCAAGATTGTTGCTGCTGGTTGCTGCAGATCCGCAAGATTGTGGACCAGATCAGGCCTGACAGGCAGACGCTGCTGTGGTCAGCTACCTGGCCCAAGGAAGTGCAGTCTATCGCCCGTGACTTCTTGCAAAACCCTTACCAGGTGAGCACCTTGCTTGCGCCTTCGGTTGTGGTGAGCTTGCCATACCTCCGCAGTGCAGTGTGGAGAGCCACCCGGCTATCAGTACTCAGTTGGCCCCCAGCAGCTGAACTGACACCAAAAGGTCATAGTGCAGGGAAAGCCTTTCTACCTATGTGTTCTGGACGTGCCTATGTGTTGTGGACATGCCTATGTGTGCTGGACGTGCTATCCCAACGCCTGGTTGTGCTGCATGCATATGTGTGCAGGTCATTATCGGCAACCCCGACCTGAAGGCCAACCACAACATCACGCAGCACGTGGAGGTCATCTCCGAGTATGACAAGATGAACCGGTTGCGCGAGATGCTCAAGACAATCATGACTGAGCAGGGCGCCAAGGTGCTCATCTTCTGTGAAACCAAGCGTGGCTGCGACGAGATCACGCGCAACCTGCGCCAGGACGGCTGGCCCGCGCTCGCGCTGCACGGAGACAAGTCCCAGAAGGAACGCGACTGGGTGCTGCTTGAGTTCAAGTCCAACCGGCACCCGCTCATGTTGGCGACAGACGTGGCAGCCCGTGGACTTGGTAGGCAGGGGGGAGGACTACACTGAAACCACACAAGCTTGCAATGCAACGGTCCTGTCTGTCCAGTTGCGCACGCAGCCTGCCTTTCGTCTCAGCATGTCCACTTGCGCACTCATGCCATACAATGTATGCCTGCGTGCATGTTGCCACACCTCACCGTCTTGCTGCTGCAATGTACCGTCATGGTTTTTCAAGGGTTGGGGGGGGGGGGGTCGAGCTATAAGAAAGGCTGGGCATGTTGGGGGGCGGTTGCGGCAGTGGTGGCTGCTTGCAGCATGGTGCTGTGGCCTGCGGTGCTTTCTCTTTGCCGCACTCGCAGGGCTGTGGTCCTCAGGGCCGTGGCCGTGCTGCAACACCAAGATGCTGCAGCATCTGCCGCTGTCCATTCGCCTTCTCAGCATGCCTGTGTCAGAATTGACACCAAAGTGGGCAGGTGGAGGCTCTTGCAGCACAGCAAGCAGTGGTAATGTTACCTGGCCTTGGTATGTCAGCCGCTGGTGGTCAGGCAAGGCGGTGGCAGCCAAGTTGGTGCTGGCAGGCGCTCTGGCTGCAGCGCTGTCCGGTACTGCTTGTGCTGCCTCGTTTTGCTCTGTGCCATAATTTTGCAGACTGTCTGCATGCATGGTGCAATGTCAGCACGATGCTGCGAGCATGCATGGTGCAATGTCAGCACGATGCTGCGATGTCTGGTATGCAGACCGCAGGCAGGTAAGCTCAGCTGCAGCATAAAACCCACAGCCATGATGGGCAGGAACTACGTGATGCCGAATGAAGCAAAGCAAAGCCAGCATCGCCCCCAACAGGCCAGGCACAGCATGACAACCGCAGCTCTGGCTACTACTAGTAGCCATCAGTCGTTGCAGAAGCAGTCGTCAGACACATGGCAGTGGGTCGGTGTGCTTTGACACCTCTTTAACTGCTGGCTGTTCACGCTCGCGCGTGGCTGCAGCCATCAAAAGCAGGGTCTCTGAACCTCCCTCCTCTCTGGTTGAGTCCACTCAAGTCCCTGGCCACTGACAGCAAACCTGCTGGTGTGTTGCGCGCTCGGGCGCACTGCATGCTGCACGTGTTGCTGCGCCGCCTTGTGGCGTTGGCAATTGCGTGTGGTGTGTTTGGTGCTCTGGTCGCGGCCGCCCTGTGCTGCCTGCTGCTTTGCTTGTTTGCGTCTGTTCGCAACTGTGCTGGACGATGGTGGGGTTTGCCTGCAGACGTCAAGGACATCAAAGTGGTGAGTTGGCATGCCTTGTCGTCGAGCTGTTGAGCAGCACATCTGCAGCTGCGTTGATGTGAGCTGCACAGGGGCAGTTTTCCACTCATTCCTCAGTCGGGTGTGTGGGTATATGTGTATGCGTTACAGTGCAACCTGTGATGCTACGGCTCAGCTTCATTGCCTGTCTGCCCCTGTTCTCCATCCCTCATGTGCCTTACTGATGTGTTGCTGCCTGTTGTGCTGGTGCAGGTCATCAACTTTGACATGCCCAACAATGCTGAGGACTATGTGCATCGCATTGGGCGCACAGGCCGTGCAGGTGCCAAGGGGATCAGCTACTCCTTCTTCACAGCAGCCAACGGCCGCATGGCTCGTGACATTATCAAGGTCATGCGCGAGGCTAACCAGGTGGTGCCACCACAGCTGGAACAGCTGGCAGCAACATCAGCAGGCTCGGCGCCAAGTAAGTACCTGGCTTCTGCTGTTGGATTGGAAGGGTGCATGTGCAAATGCTTGCTGTTGTAAGAACCGCCATGGCTAGCTTGCTTGTGGTCATAGTCGCAGCCAGCAGGGCGCTCAAGTGTTTGGTAGTTGGTATCCTTGCATGGCGGTGCTTCTGGCACTGTATGAGCTGGCGTTCAGGCGGGGTGTTTTCAGTGTGTGTAGCTGACTCTTGTTGTGTTGCTTCTGTTGCAGGCTTCCGCAGTCGAGGCTATGGTGGTGGTGGCGGCCGTGGTGGTGGTGGTGGCGGCGGTGGCCGTCGCTGGTAACAGGGCCTGGGACAGCTGTGTTGGTTTCAAGCTCGCTGTGACGGCTGATCAGATACCAATGCAATGTGTGTTGTGAGCAACAAGCGAGACTGCTGTGTTTGTCTAGGACAGTCAGTACCAGCCATCGGGTGAATAAGTTGGCCGCTGTGTGGCTTGTTGCAGTTGTGTGTGTTGCTGGCAAAATCTCAGGTACTACGGGCTGGAGTGTGTTTGCGCTGTTCGTGTGCCTGTGTGGTGCTACAGTTTGGTGGTATGGTTGTTAGCCTAGTTGGTTATGTATTGCACAGTTTCTGCTGTGGCGACAGCTCTGCGCATGTGCAGCTTGTACATTTGGTTCTGTTGGAATTGTATGGACCCCAGACCTGTCGTTTGGCGCAGCTGACACACCGTGGCAGCCGGGAGTGTCGCAGCCCTGGCAGTTTTTGGAGTTTGTCGAGCTGATGTCGAGCTGGCTTTTATGCTGGCTGTGATGCTGGCAATTTGTAAAAGATCACATTACATGTAGTGAGGAAGGGTGTGTGCCATTTGCTTTCTGCATTGTCGGCTTCTTGCAACACAGCCAGAGCCAAGCTTGCTGTTGCAACAAGGAACTGATTGTGCCTGTAGGTTTGTGCAAGGCAGCCCTGATTCGGCCAACATCGAAGAATCCATATGTTATCATTACAAGCAGAGCTTGTATCTCGGCACTGTGGATGACCCATCGAAGATAACAGGCTGTAGCACCGTACAACTTTTTGGTTGGCTTGAATATGCGGCATCCATACACATCTACCACATTCATCATCAGGCAGATATGTATGCATATGATACAGCATGCCGCAACAGTCTGTGCGGGCAGTGAAGCAGACGAAGGTGCAAAAATTGCTTCAGGGCGACGAGAGCTTGCGACATTCTGTGGAACTGACTTGGCAACGGGAAAAGGCAAAATCAGAAGGCCTTGAAGTACTGGCTAGGTGTAAGGCCCTTAACGAGTTCATCAAAAAGGTGGGGTGGGGTACTGTTGCTGCTGTGCTCCAAACCATCCTCTTCCGTGTGTGATTTCATCTCCCCAGTCTGATTTCATCTTATCTGCAACCAGAGCACACATTGTCGATCACTCCCTTACAGGGGCTGCTAGCAGAGGTGGAGGACGACACGGCACCAGGTCGCCAGCACAAGGCAGCAGCAGCCAGGCGTTGCACAACAGCAGCCCCACAGCCTGCTAGGCAGAGCAGCACCCCTCCGAAGCCTTCCAGCAGCCCGGCAACCTCCCTCACCAGCCGCATAACAGCAAAGGAGTCAGAGGCACTGTTGGAGCTGCTGCTATCCGATGATGTGGGGGCAGCCTCTGCAGCACAAACGGACCCCAGCACATCCGCAGCCAGCGGCTGTGCAAATCCCACCAACACCAGCACTTGCAAGGGGGCTCAGCGGGCTGCAGGTGTTGCTGCCACAGCTAACAGCTACAACAGCACCCCCTCTGAAGAACCACAGTCACGAGTAGCAGCAGCAGCACCCCCTGCAGAGTGCAGCACAGGCAGCCAGCAGCCTTCACACGCCGTGGCCCCAACCTCCTGCAGCAGCAGTGACGTGCTGGATGATGTGATTGGGCTGCTGAATGCACCAGAAGTTGCAGCAGACCTGGTGCCTCAGCAGCCCACTAGTAGCCCCTCTTGCTCCAGCCACCAACCGCAGCGGCAGCACTGCAGTGACATGCCTGAAGAACAGAGCGGCCCGTCACTGCCCCAGCAGGTGCAGCCAGTGCAGCAGCAGCTAAGAGGGTCACAAACCCTTCCCCAAGCAGCGTGCCGAGAGTCGCACAGGCAGGAATGGGCGCGGCCGCCTGAGCAGCAGCAGGAGGCCCTCAGAGCTGCTGCAGTGAAGCACGAAAGCATCAATGCAGCGTGGCGTGGCTTCTACTCCTACTGGGGCCCCCATGCAGCCAGCACTATCCAGCACTACTGGAGGGCCTACAAGGCCAGGCAGCAGTACCTGCAGCTACAGGCAGCAGCAGTGGTGCTGCAGGCAGCGTGCAGGGGACACCTGCTCAGGGCATCGGACAGGAACCTGCTGCGGCTGCATAAAGAGGAGCAGCGGCGGCAGCAGCAGCAGCAGCTGGAGCTTCAACAACAGCAGCAGCGGGAGCAAATGGCACGCGAGCGGCAGCAGAGGCTGCAAGAGCAGAGAGAGCAGGAGGCGCAGCAGCAGCGGCAGCATGACGCTGCTGCGGTCATGCAGTGTTTTGTAAGGGGCTGGGCAGCCAGGCGGTTGCGAACAGACCTTGCAGCAGCAGCAGCTGCAGCTGCTGTTCAGGCAGTTGGCAGGGCAGGTGTGCATGATGAGGGAGGCTGTGCTGGGCCCGTCATTAGTGCCATGCCCTCGACCTGCAGCAGAGCCAGCGACAGCACAGACAGCTGCAGTAACAGCCGCGGCAGCAGCAGGGGTAGTGCACAGTCCTCCTGCAGCCTGGACGCTCCTGCTGCTGCTACTGTGGCGGCGTGTAGGGAAGGCCAAGAGGGCATGCAGCAGCAGGAGTGGCAGGGGCTGGAGCAGGGCATCTCTGCAGAGGACCAGCAGCAGCAGTACTCACTCCCAGGGTTAGTCATCAGGCACGCTGCTGAGGCGCGCACAGCATCACACGGGGGTGACGGCCAGCAGGCAGGCAGTGACTGCAGAGAGGATCTGGCGAGGCAGCTGGTGCAACGTGCTGGGCAGTTGGGTGTGGTTGAGGGGATGCAGGCAGCGCAGCTGGCCACAAGGGCATTGATGGCTTCCAGTAGCTCGCGGCAGCTGCAATCCGCCATGCAGGCTGTGAGGGTTGCGGGGCCCACCATGTGAAGTGGGAGCTGCACTTGTTGTCTGAGAGCGTGGAAAGCAAGGCTGTACATGGTTGTTGTGTTGTTGGGATTGAATGTGCACAGGCTGCAGATATACGACTGCTCAACAGCAAGTGCATAAAGGGGTTTCAGGTATCACCACCGCAGTGAGCGTCCAAGCCTTGAACAGCAGATTGGTCCCCACCCTGCAGCTGACTGAAACTTATGCCCCAGGGTTTTCACAGTATCCAAATACACCCACCACTGCCAGTTACATTCAATAGTTCAACTTGATTGCTGACGCACATAAGACCTACTGAGGAGTTCACTGCAAACCCTGTGGCTACATAGTTATTCCATGGTGCTGTGACGCCCAGTAGTGATTGTACTCCCACTGTGTGACTGAGTGACATGGACAGGCAACTAGTCTTGCAGCACAATCAGCACCACAAGTCTCAAGCATAGCTAATTTGATGACGAAGCTGCTGGTACATGCTACCTTAAGGTACCTGGAAGCTTCCAGTGAGACAAAGAAGATATCTGTTACACACCGCATAAGAACCCAACACGGCAACAGTTGTAGTTGAATACACTGCAAACCCCAGCTCACTGCAAACCCCAGCTCACTGAAACGAAATGCAAACCCCGGCTCACTGACACGCACAGCAGCGGCACCCAACATAACCAACTACTGCGTTGCCAGGCATGCCGCAGCGCTGCTACATCACACCACGTGACTTATACGGCTGCGGAGATCCCCACACTCAGGACTTCAACCAGTTGGTGCGCTAGTCCCACCAATCACTCTGCCAGGGCTGCAGCCGCCTGCAGCGCCACATGAGGGTATATGTGGTGGAGGTGGAGGTGAAGCACCTGGCGCCACACAGGCTCATGACCAGTCGCAACCATACCCCAGGACTCAGTCTGCAAGGGACAGCAAATAAGTAGCAAACCAGAGTCCCTGAGTGAGGCAGTTGACAGATACTATCTGTCATGCCGCTTTGAAAGCGGCATCAGGATGCAGTGCACTCCATGCGCCACCTACTAGTAGTCTGACGCAGTGTCCACCTCACTCAGTGCTTGGGCTCATAACCAAAAGCACAATTTGATGTTTCAACCCTCAAGGTTTTCCACAATGTTGCTCAACAAACCCGGTTTGTTCAGTGAAGAGGTTGCGCAATAAACAGCAGCAAGTACCGGCTCACCTGAGACCTCAACAATATGTACGCCTCTACGCCATTGTGTAGGCCTGAGTACGACAGCTGTGTCAGCTGCTTCAGCTGGGTCAGCTGCAACAGCAGACCCTCTGGCATGTGCTCTGCGCATATGGACAACTGCCTGAGCCCTGTCAGCTGACACACCATCTCCAGCCCTGCGCACACAGCAGGACGGCATACATCATACGTGTATAGTGACCGTATGGCTGCGGCAGCCATACTCAGTGTCTGCAGCCCTGTCAGCCCCTGTAGAGAGGCCAGTAGCTCTGCACTGTACTGCAGGCCATCTACATCCAAGTGCTGCAAGTCAGGGCAGCAGCTGACAAGGAGGCTGCCATCAGGTACTGCTATGGTGATGTCTTGGCATTGCGACCGCCTGCTTCCTGTAGCATCCAAGGTCTGCAGCTGCGGCAGCTCCCTTCCAGCAGGGAACACGTGCTGCCAAACGGCCGCTGGCAAGGTGCAGTAGCTGATGCAAAGGGACTGAAGCTTGCTGCTGGCAGTCAGGGCTGAGTAGTCTGCTGGAGGAGGGTTGGTGTCGTCCAAGGCATGCAGGCTTTTCTGCAAGCTCAGGTAGGTCAGCTGCTGCAGGTACTGTAGCTGGGATAGCAGCTGTGTTCTCTGCTGTCCTCTGGCGGCCTTGTTGCAGCGTATCATGGCGAGGTGCTGCAGGCGGGTCTTGCCAGCCAGGACATCTGGCTCAACCATGACACAGCCTACCACCACCAGGCATGTCAGGTTGCAGGCGCCTGACAGCATGTCGGCTGTGATGCGGTGACCCACAATGTTACCAGGACCCTCCATATACAGCCGTAAGTCGGCCAGCCGGGTGGCAGCATGCAGGGGCAGCACTGTCATGCCAGCAGGGGCGTCTTGTGTCCAGCCGCAATCGAGCTCCAAGCTAGTCAGCTGCTGCAGCTGCTGTAGTACTTGCGTCGGGAAGCGCACATACGTGCGTATGGTGCAGCTGATATTGATGTGCTCCAAATCAGGCAGCTGCAACAACGCTGCTGCAAGTGCTGCTGTTGCTAGCGCTGAGGTTTTGCCAAGCAGCACACAATTGTGTATGTGCAGCTGTTTAGTAGCTGCCGCGGCAGTCCCCAGCACGCCCTGAAAGCCGTCTCCTGGCTGCAGCTGCAGCACCGTGTCTTCAAAGTGAAGGCTGTTGAGGTGCAGGTTCTTGGGCAGCTGACGCAGCGTAGGTTTGGAAGGCATGTCATCCTGCAAGTAACTGTTGTTCTGGGGCACCTGGGGCAGTGTAGGTCTGAAAGACCTGTCACGCTTGATCTTGATGCTGTCCAAGTGCTGGCCGTGCCTGTCGAGGTACAGCAGTAAGCTGTCCACCTGCTCCTGCTGCTGTATGGTTGGTTGAATGCTCCTCAGTACCATGACAGCTGCCTGGTGCAGCCTGCTGTGGGACCGAGCAGCGCTGAGGACACTGATTGGGTCGTCTGAAAGGTACTGTAGCACGGCCAGAAGGCAGGAGTCCGGGAGCAAGTCCATGGCGCACACAAACTGAAATGCAACTGTGTTGCCGCGAGGGGCCCTCGACTAACACGAGAAAAGTATGAATATGGTTGTGCTTGGTGTCTTAGCGTCATTCTTTTCATGCAGCATGGTGTAGATGGTATCAGGACTCAGAGCCCGCCCAGCGGTGCAGTAAACCGCTTACTGTTGCACAATTCTCGAGCTTGAGCATGATCCAAGTATTTAATGTCAAAAACTGACAGCATTCGGTTGACGGCTGTGCTGCAATCGCTTCTCCGGATGTCAAGCTGCAGGTCCAGGAAGCTAACTGCCCTGACCTTGGTGCCTTGTGCAGGCCAGCTGGCAGACAAACAGTTACAGCATCCTAATGCAGCCCATGGGCACTGCCAAGTGGCATGAGCATCATTAGTATGGCCTCAACCCTGCTGAATGCTATTGCAGCTGACACAAAGTCATGGCCTGCACATCTTGCTCCCTCCAGTGCTAGGGAGTCCCGCTGCCCATGCAAGCAACAGCATCACAAGAGCCTTGCAGTGCTTCAATGCATTCCTTGGGGCTGCAAAGTTTAATTCAACAGCACATGTAATGCTTCAGACCCTTGCACGATACAGCCGACCCGTCTCAACTGCTTGCAAGAAACCAGTGCATGTGCACTGTGCACGCACATGCACAGGCCAGCCCAGGCCCACTAGCCTAGTTGCCTGCCTAGAACTCTGCCTAGTATGCCCAGTAGGCACAAACAGGACAGCTGGCTGCCCTACAACCTTGTGCTGCACAATCACACAATAATAAATCCCGTTTCCATCCCCTTCCCTGTGATCAACCTTGTGGCAGGTCACAGGCACCTACTCACCCATGCCATTTGCACCAACTGCCCAGTTGCGTCTGCAGCAACAACACGCATGCCAGTTTTGCAGTACAGTAACATCATGCCACCGCCATTTCACATCAAAATTCCCAAATCAACAGCACCACTTGCAAAAGTAGCAGTGCGAGCAATGGGCTGAACCCATGCGTGCCGCACGCAGGGCCTGGTGGTTGCCAGACTGTGCCAGGGGCATCACGAGGAAGCACACAACAGTGCACCAGCACCTTCCTTGCCTACGCACAGGTGTCCAGCGGCTAAGCTGGTACCAAAACCCACACCACACCAACAGCAGGACAACAAACACACACGCAGCGGGATTCAGCTGTGCGGATATGCGCGCAAGTTGTGCACCCGTGCTGCGGGCAGCAGTCGCTCTGCGCAGAGCTGCAGCCGCCTGCCGTGCGATGTCAGGGTCGCTGTGGTGCCGAAGACGCCGCAGCACTTGGAGCCACACAGGCTCGTCACCAGGAACCTGAGGCAGCTAGACAGGGCAGAACAGCACCGGTGGCTTAGACACAGCACAACATGAGCAGTTGCCGAACTGTGGGAGGGTACTATACTGCGCACCTGTAAGAAGTGAGCAAGAGTTCAATGGGGTGGGGCACCCACAGCCTTAGAATGTCCATCAACTAGCGCTTTCAGCAGCCACTCTTTCCGACGTGGCACAGCTGTCTACACACCGTGTCAACTAGTGACTTTTGAGCACGTGCTGAAGGCCCTGACAAGGCCAGGCCAGTACCATGGTGGCCCCCACCAAAGACAAACATGCAGCATCAGCAGCACCCATGGAGCCACACGTTGGCAGCAAAATTGCAAGACCTAGTAGGCCAGAGCAGACCTAGTCAGGTCAATGGTAAGCCTACATACATACAGCCATGTTACAGTGCAGCTATCAAGCTCAAAGAGCTTACCTTCCTGAAGTATCCGCTAGCCCTGTTGCCAGCATAGGCTGTTTGGGCTGAGTATGTCAGTGCTGTCAGCTGCTGCAGCTGACCTGCTGTCAGCTGCTGCAGCTGCTGCAGCTGAAGCAGGTCAACATGAGCTGAGTATGTCAGTTCTGTCAGCTGCTTCAGCTGGGTCAGCTGCAGCAGCATCTGATCTGGCACCCGATCGGCTTTCAGCACCCTCAGTCTGGTAAGCTGACACACCACCTCGAATGCCTCGCACCCTACAGTATCAAGGTCAGTGGCCACATGCAGTGTGTGCAGGCCGCTCAGCCCCTGTAGAGGGGCCAGCAGCTCCGCACTGTACTGCAAGGCCCCCATGTTCAAGGACTGCAAGCTGGGGCAGCAGCTGACAAGGAGGCTGCCGTGCGGCCCTGCTGCTGCTTTGCCCTCTGGTGGCTGCCTGATCCATGAGACGTCGAGGGACCGCATCAGCGGCAGCTGCCTGCCGGCAGGGAACACGTGCTCCCAGACAGCTGCCGACAATGTGCAGTTGCTGAGGTCCAGGTGGTGGAGCTTGCTGCTTGCTGTCAGGGCTGAAAAGGCTGCTGCAGGAGGGTCGTTCTCTAAGGCCTGTATACTGTCAGTCAGGCACAGGTGCTTCAGCTGCTGCAGGTACTGCAGCTGAGACAGCAGCTGCGCCACCTGGCCTGCAGTTTGGGTCCTGCACGATACCAACTGAAGGTGCTGCAGACAGGGTTCGCCAGCCAGGGTGCCTGCATCAAAGTCGTAACAACTCTTCACCTCCAGGCGCGTCAGGCTGCATGCGCCTGACAGCATGCTGGCAGTGATAGTAGGGAAGTCATGTTTATCACCAGGTGCAATGGCAAGCCGTAGGTCGACTAGCCGGGTCAACGCCTGCATGGGCTGCAGGGCTAGAGGGTCCTGCTGCCCATCGGCGCCTGCCAGGCAGCAAGCAAGCTCTAGGTATGTCAGCTGCTGCAGCTCCGGGAGCACGTGTGCTGGGAAGAACTGGCGCTCATTGAACACCTTGAAGGTGAAGCTGAGGTGCTGCAGCCTTGAAAGCTGCGGCAGGGTTGCCGCCAGTGCTGCCGCCCCTCCAAGCACGAAGGAGTCACCGATCCGCAGCTGCGTGACAGCTGCAGCAGGCTGCAGCACGCCCTCAAACCCCTCGCCTGCCTGCAGTTGCAGCGTTGCGTCATAAATCTGTATGGTGTGGAGATGCAGGGTTGGGGGTAGCTCTTTCAAAGTTGACACCTCAGGATCCCAGTGAAGGCCAGGTTGAGGTGCCTGATGTGCTGACTGCGCCTTTCCAGGCACAGCAGCACGCGTTGCAGCTGCTCCTGCTGCCACACGTATGCTTTGATGCTGCTGAGCGCCAGCACGGCTGCTTGGTGCAGCCTGCTGTGAGCCCTTGCAGCGCTGCAGAGGCTTTTGGGGTCATCTGCCAGACACTGCAGCACTGCCAGCAGGCAGGGCTCAGGAAGCTGCAGCAAGGCCATCCTGCACACAGACACGAAAGGCAGAAGGGGGCCTGATTGCGCCAGCTGCCCTTTGATGACAAGCGAACACTGGCACAGGCGTACAATCCGATTGGACCAACAAGCAGCACACAATACGACATCTACATCCACCTACCATGGGAATTGATCAAGACAGGACCATTGCAAGAACTCACCCTGACAGACCCGCGGGGTGTGTGTGGGACCGGCAGCTGCAGTATGCCCAGCCTGGAATGCTTGGCACGTGTGCTGCTGACAAACCAGAAGTACCAAGCACAGTGTGTCTCCTTGAACTGAATGGAGTTGCTACCAGCACGGGCTGCCTGTCGTGCAACTGCTGCTGTGCCTGGCAGTTGAGGACAGTGTTGGTCACGTAATCAAATGCCATCGCACATTTGTGCAGCGATGTAGTCAGGAATTTTTCTGTTGGAAAGACTGATTGCTTGAAAGCATGATCCGTGCGGTGCGTGCCGAATGTCATCAATTTTCATTCCAGATCGACACCAGATCATGCCTTGGTCCTTCCCCTCACGCCACAGTCGTTGTATCTCCTAAAATGCAGACACCTACAGCCAGTGTGACACTCTAGCAAGTTTTAGTATGCCAGATGCGCCTCTGGCTCCTCCACTTGGGGCTGCACTGCCCCCTCCTGTTGATGCTGGCCTGCCCCTCCGAGGGCAACGAGGCAGGGTTCTGCCTGCAGGGTGCTCGCAACCTGCCCCCCACAGACGCACAGCTGAGCAAGGGTGGCAGGTCGATGCCTCCCCCACACCCAGTGCTGGCAGCTTACGACTGGGACCTGTCAAGGCCAGCCAACCAGGACCATGCAACCACAGCCTACAAGCCTTGCCACGCGCAGGCACCTATATTCAGGTACAAGATGGTCAACAAAGTACTGTATGTTGACCATGATCACGATGCAGATGACCGCTACAGGACGTACCGCATGGCTTTTCTGGAACAGCTCGTGCTGGCCGTCTGGCTGTACCGCGATTTCCCCGACAGCTTAGACCTTGTGGTCGACTTTACTGACCACCCTCAACTGTGTGACCAAGACATTCCCTTCCTGCGCTACTCCATCCTCAACACCTCAGCCCTGCTGCCTAGTCCCCAGCACTACAACATCACAGAGCTCCTAGCACCAGCTTGGGTCACACAAGAATATGCAGCACGGGTCAAAGGCTACACAAAAGGCTTCACCATACCCAGCCCTGAGGCCTGGCGGGACCTCAGCCTCACCCCAGCACAGCTCGCCGACTTCACCAGCTGCATGGACAGCACCCATCCTGCAGCTAACAAGCAGCTCAAGGCCTTCTGGAGGGGCCAGGCCACTGGCTGCAGCAGAGGCTGGCCTGTGATGGGGCCCCATGCAGGCCCCAGCACAACAGGCACACAGGCAGGACCCGAACCTCACCTGCTGCGCAACAAGCGGGTGCAGCTGGCCCTGCGGCTGTTCCCCTACGGGCCGCAGCACGCGGATGTCGGGATAACGTCACTGCCGCAGCTTACAGCCGAGTGCCTGGGCCCGCCTGCGGCTGCAGGAGCGCAGCAGGGGGGGCAGGGGATGCAGCAGGGGCAGGCAGACCCTGGGGCACCGCGCATGCGGCGACGGCGGCGGCGCCACTTTCGCCCAGGTCGCCGCCTCTTTCACCTTGATGGGCCAAGCCAGAAGCTGCTGGCTGGCAGCAAGGAGGGTACTGCTGCGGCAGGGCCAATCGTCCTGCTGCAGCAGCTATCCCACCAAGCGTTCACAGCTACTTGCCAGCTAGGCAGTTTACTAACAGCAATGCGCCAGAGGCAGCCAGCAGGGCAGCGCTGGCTCACAGCAGCAGCAGCCGCAGGTGCTCACCCTGGGGGTGTGGGTGCTGCAGTGGCAGCAGATACTGGGGCTGAGCTCACTGACGCTGATGGCAGGGGAGCCCCAGCAGGGCAGGTGCCGCCTGCCAGGGCCTACAGGGGTGTTGCCAGCCTGCTGCATCAGGAGGGCATTGGGCTGGAGGGCTGGGCGGATGCAGCACTGACAATCAGCATCGACGGGTGAGTTGTGTCGGTCAACTGAGCAGTCTTGCACATGCTTAGGGAGGAGCTTTTTGGGCCTGTGCTTGCTAGCTTTCAAGCCCATCAGCTCACATCCCACCAACCTCTGGGCGGGTCAACCCCTCAGCTGATTGCCATGTTTGCATGGCTAGACTAATGATGTGTCTGCGCATGTGTGTGTCGTGTGGGTGTTTGATGCAGGTATGGCCCACCATTTCGGTTGCCACAGCAGTTGCTCCTTGGGTCAGCTGTGCTGCGCATGCAGAGCCCCTACCAGACGTGGCTGGACTGGCATATGGTGCCGGGGCAGCATCTGCAGGATTTTGCGTACGACCTCACAGACCTGGAAAAGCAGCTGCTGCAGTTGCTGGGGCTGCATGGGGACAAGGGCGCAGATGCTGGGGGTGGTGATAAGGCCAGGGCCGTGTTGCAGGGGATGGTCGGTGCAGCTAGGGCGCTGGTTGCTAGCAGGGTGCACCTGTTGGGTCAGTTGGATGCGTTTGCCTGGTCTGTGGCCAGGTACAAGGATGCGTGCAGATGGGAGGTGCAGGCGCCTGTGGAGGGTGATGGGACGTGGCGGGTGCTAAGGCTGGGGGCTGATGTGTTTGCAACGAAGGGTGTGCCTGAGGGTGTGCAAGTGGAGGTGATGAAGCATCTTCGGGAATCATTTGAGGCAGCCCTCAACCATCCGGCCCTGAAAAACGGGCCCACTGCAGGCTAGGCAGGGGTTGGTGGGCAATGTTGGTGTGGGCGGACACCCACCCATCTGGGGGCTAGGCACATAACGGAAACCTTTCAATGAGGTGACCAGCTGGCCACTTCTGTTGTTTGCTGCAGTGACACCAGTGAAAGCCACCAGCAGCAGTGAGTTGGCAGCAATGCAGGACATGCTGGTCAGGTTAACAGAGCTAGGTCCTCAGCAAAGGAGGGTATGGAAGTGTCAGCTGCCCTTGATGGTACTGGTAATAATAAAAGACAACAGGATGCATCAACACCTCGAGGCAGATAGTGTGTGACCAACTTTTCAAACACGTGTGGCCATCTCTTGCCCAGTTTTGGAACCTAGGGCACGCCTGACGGTGATCCAGCCACAGCTTGGAAGCATAGAAGCCTGTACGGCACCAACAGCCTGCAACAATCACCATTCAATCATGTTTCCCCCCTACCGTTGATGAAGCGTGCTGGGAACGCGCTGCTCATTTCGCGGTAAGAGCTATTTGCACCAGCCTTCTGTTGCAGGCTGTTGCAGCACAGCTGGCAATTTGCAGCTGCTTCACCCCTCTCACCCTACCATCATACCAACCAGTGCAGGCAGCACACAGGTAGCTGCCTTGCATGCAGGTGCATCTGCATCGCCAACAGTTGTGGCACCTGAAACAAGGCACATGCTGCTGCCTGCGGTTTTTTCTTGAAGGAAGTGGGCCCTTCTGCTGGAGGGCGAGTCAGCCAGAAGTATGCAACAGCAATGCCGCAGATGGTGATCGGGCACCTGGCAAGGCTTGCTTTACAGACATGAGGCGGCAAGGTGGGGGCATGGCACGTCTGAATTGGTCACATCAGCTGAGCTTACATCAATCCAAGGGCAGCATGCGCATCTTGGCGTGCAGTGCTGCTGCTGCTCACTGCAGCTCAGCACTTGCCGCCACAACAGGGGGTTGTTTGCCTTGCAGGCAAACACCACCTGGGTTGACCAAGCTGGTGCATGCCTCTTTCTGAGCCTGTTCACAGGGGTAGTACATGCATCAAGATGACTGTATTGTGGCGTTGCAGGTGTGCTATCGCCTTGAAGCCGCAGCTGTGCAGCGCCATGATGCCAGCAGAGGGCGATGCAGGTGCATCAGGCAGGTCAGGGCGTAAGTCCCGGGCCAATGCAGGCGCCCGGTTGAAAGACATCCTGCAGCAGGAGGCTAAGGACCTCAAGGTAAGCAGCATGCAGAATGCAGCAGCAGGAGGGGGCCCTAGCACAGTGCAGCACAACATGTGCTGCTGATGCAGATTGCATTGAGCAAAGGGCACATGGAAACAACGACCTATCTTTTGCACAAGTACCAGTCCTCAGCAGCACTGCATTGTGTGACAATCGTGTGCTGACAATGCGCTGTGTGTGCATTGCACCGGTGTGGGCGTGCTGTGCAGACGCTGGAAGCAGAGGCTGATGAGGAGACGGAGGAGGCAGCTCAAACAGCAGGCACAAAGAAGGGACGTCAGACGCGGCAGCAGCACCAGCACCAGCAGCAGGATGCAGCAGCTGGCATGAATGGCGTTGCAGGTGTCAAGGAAGAGCCTGCGGAGCACCCAGAGGGAGTGTCAGCACTCGAAGCAGGTGGTGGGGAGACTGGTGGTGGTGCTGCTGCTGCTTCCCAGCCATCCTCAACAGGCGGCAGCAAAGGTCACAAGAAGCCTGCAGCTGCCACTGCTGCTGGGGAGTTGGCTGCAGTGGCAGCAGCAGCAACAGCAGCTGCCTCAGCTGCACCTGCAGTTGTGCCCTTGAGCGCAGTTCGTGCCATCAAGGCACCGCTGCAGCGCCTGCCTCGACCAACAAAGGGTCCAGATGAGGGGCCAGGCGCAGCTGCTGGCCAAGCCCTGGGTGCAGTTGACGCCTGCTGGTCAGCACCACCTGCAGCGCCAAGCAGCAAGCAGCAGCAGCCGCGCGGCACCAAGCGCAAGCGCGCAGGCAAGGCCAGCACCCCGCCACCCGACGTCACTACAGAAACAGGCACAGAGGATGGCGAGGACGCAGCAGCAGCAGCAGGCCCAGGCAGCAGCACACCCCTGCAGCAGCAGCAGCAGCCGCTGGGGAAGGCCTTACCGGTTGGGTCTAGGCCTAGCTGGCTGGTGCAGGCGCGTGCGGGTGGCAGTGCTGCACTGAACAAGCGGCAGGCGAAGGGCCTTGCTGATGACCTCAGCCGGCCGCAGCAGGTGGAGTTCATGCTGGGGTGTGCTGAGTGTGACTACCAGCAGGTACGTGGTGTGCGTGTCGGGATTGCGTGCTGCGGGTGCTGCTGCGGGTGGCACCAGTGTTGCTGGTATGTAGGGTAAACTCAGCAGCTGAGGCGCAGCTCTGTGAAATGTCCTGTTGGCTTAGGGGGGCATGCCATTTACTTGGAGTGGATGTGGAGGAGTCTTTGTCCTGGTCATGCATGGCCCAGAGGTGCAGGATCCATGGGGATGTGATGGCTTGGGAGTGATGATCATACACTTTGCCTCATACTTCGCTGAAGCTATCCAGCTCCTGAGGATAAACAAGTGTTGCAACTGACCCACGCAATGCACGCTCGTGACGGGTGCATGCTCATGCTGCTTACCTGCTTAGCATACACCTACTGTTGGTCCCATGAGGCGCCTCTGGCCATGTAAGGCTGAGGTGTGTGTATCATATTGCTTGCAAGCGGGTGTGTGTCAGTCTTGAGGCTTCTTCACTACATGCTCTGCAGTTTGTTTCCCAGGCATACTTGGTGGTTTCTGCAACCCACAACAGGGGCAGGCATGGGTGTCCGGGCAACATATGCTGGCCTCATGGGCATGCACCCCTCATGTGATGGTATTCCTGTTGCCTTCATGCACTGCTTGGCTATGTCATGGGCCTTCATCTGCGGCCAGGTAGCTGCGTGCATCACAAGCTCACATGGGCAACTCACAAGCAAACAGAACCACACCATTCATGACTTGTCATTGCCGCTCCCTGCTTGTGTATGTGTGTGGTGCTTCCTGCAGCACGGCTGTCCCATGTGTCGGCAGCAGCCCGAGGTGACGCGCCCCATGGCCCGCTGGCAGCCCGACAAGGGCCACCCCCAGGTGGACCTAGCAGAGGCCCTCACCTTCACACCAACGCGGGAGGAGTTTGCAGACCCATTCACCTACATCGCCAGCATTGCAGAGCGCTTTGTGAAGCAGGGGGTCGCAAAGATCGTGCCACCGGCTGGGTGCTGGGCGCCTCCGCAGTACGTGCAGCAGCTGCGGGCGGCCTGCAGTGGCAACGGAGGGGAGATTGAGGAGCTGCCGGTCAGGGCGCAGCGGCAGTTCATTAGTCACCTCTGCATGCGCGTGGCATCAGAGGCCTCCAGCAGCAGCAGCAGGCCAGCAGCCAGCACTGGCAGGTGAGGTGGGATGATTGTGCGCTGGACCACATTACCTTGGACTTGGTGCGTTGCAATTTGCCATGGGTGCTTGACTGTACGCGAATTCGTAAGAGGTTGCGTAGGGTAAGGGCAAGGAAAGTAAGAGGAATGTGACCCTGTTGCTCAGCATGAGCCTGCATGCCTGGTGGTGCTAGGCAATGGCGTTGTTGCTGCAGATGCTGACCCGCACCTGCTGTGTCTGTTGCTCGTACTGTGATGCACTGTATGATGTGTTGCTGGCTGCAGCGCCAGTCAGCCCCTAGGTGTGGAGCAGCTGCTGGGTACTGAGGCCGGCCTGCTGCAGAGGCTAGACGAGCTGGCAGAGGCTGGACCTGCTGCAGCAGCTGCTGCGGCCGAGGGTCAGTCAGCCCTGCACAGCAGTAGTGGCGGCGATGCGGCATCAGCGCAGCAGGACGCTGCTGCCGCTGCAGCAGCCGTCAAGCAGGAGCAGCCGAGCCAGCAGCCGAGCCAGCAGGAGAGCAGCATGTGGCGCCAGCACACGCTGCGCTCGTTTGGTGCATATGCTGACTGGGCCAAGCGCATGCACTTCTCCAGCCAGCCCTGCAATGCAGAGCTGCAGGCCGTGCTGGCAGGGCCCAGTGGGGCTGGGCAGCAGCAGCAGGGTGGGGCAGGGCTGCAGCGGCGCGGCAGCAGCATGGGGCTGCCGCCAGCCAAGCGGCCTAAGCACGAGCCCACTGACCAGCAGGGGCCGCAGCCCAGCAGGGACACAGCAGAGGCGGAGGGCACCGAGGATGGTGCTGATGGGGATGCTGCAGCAGAGTCTGGGAAGGACCGCACAGCAGCACAGCAGCAGCAGGCAGCTGCTGAGCGCCATAGCAGCAGGCTTCAGGCCAAGGGCCGGGCGCCGCTGCACCCGCTGAAAGCGCCGCTCGGCAGCGGGCGTGGCACCTCACCAGAGCCTGCTGCTGCAGCCAAGGCGAAGCTCAGCAAACCTGCCACCAGCACTACCACGTCCGCCACGCCCCCCACCACCCCCCGCACTAAGGCTGTGAAGTCGGGCAGCAGGCTGGTGGGTGCAGCAGCAGGCATGCTGGGCCTGGCAGCAGTGAACCCAGAGTGTGCGGCCAGCATAGATGCTGTGGAGGCAGAGTACTGGCGCCTTGTGGAGCAGCAGCAGCCTGGGCGGTTAGTGGAGGTGCTGGCTGTGCCAGAGATCCGCAGCAGCAGCGGCGGCAGCTTGATACAGGAGCTGCAGGAGCAGCAGGAGTGGGGCTGTGATGAGCAGCTGCAGCACGGACAGCTGCAGCAGCAGCAGGAGTGTGCGGGGAGTGCGTGGGACTTGAGCAGCTTGCCAGCCCGGCGTGAGAACCTGCTGCGCTACTTGCCGCTGCAGCAGGCGATACCGGGTTTGACGGAGCCTGTGCTAGGGCTCAGCAGCTGCCTGAGCAGCTGCTGCTGGCAGGTCACGCGGCAGGGCATGTACGGCATCAGCTGCCTGCACAGCGGGGCACCAAGGGTAGGTGCATGGGCTAGCTGCTGCTGTGTGTTGGTTGTGGTTGCAATTGTTGCTGATGGTGACCGGTGGGCAGTCAGACGGGTGCTCACACAGCATGAACAGGCATGTGTTATGCAGGGCGTGCTTTATTCGAAATCACCTGGTCGCATAGCACTAGTTATTGTGTCACCACAGCTGCAGCAATCAGCTTTGCTTACAGTTGCCTGCTGCTCGCCTTGTTTTGTGTGCTGGTGCCTGCAGGTGTGGTATGCAGTGCCGGAGTCAGCGCACGAGGCGTTTCAGGTGGCAATGCAGGATTGCCTGCCGCACCTGTTTGCCGCCAACCCGGCTCTGCTGCAGCAGGCAGCAACAGCCGTCAGCCCCAATGAGCTGCGAGCCAGGGGAGTGCCTGTGTGCAGGTAAGCACCACACACCACCAACTACACAGCCGTCGCTCACCTGCCACCTGCGCAGCTGCCCGTCCAATGCTATTGGTTGTCTGTGCGGCAGCATGCCGCGCAGTCGAAGGCCTGCAGCAGCAATGCACTGTTGACGCCCACACAGGAGTAGGCCTGCAGCAACACTACACTGCTGATGCCTGCAATTGTGCTATCCTGGATGGGTCTGCTTGACGTTGGGAAACTGGCTGCCAGAGGGGACCATCAGCAGCGATGTGTTTGCCATGCTGCATGCAGGTTGGTGCAGGAGCCCGGCACCTTTGTGGTGCTGCTGCCCAACGCGTACCACAGCTGGCTCAGCACAGGCCTCAGCATCCATGAGTCAGTGGCACTGGCCCCCTGGGACTGCCTGGGGGCCGGCTGTGATGCGGAGCGCAGCTGCAGGGCGCAGGCAGCACCCCCCACAGTCAGCCAGACGGAGCTGCTGGTCACACTGGTGAGTGCAACCACTGTATGGCACACTTTGTGCAGAAGCTGCTGGTGACATTGGTTGGGGCTGTGTCGGTTGCGCTGTTGGTGAAGCCCTTCCCGCCATTCAAGTTGTAGTATCGAAAGTGGGTTTGAAAGAGTTGAGGGGGCATGGGCAGGCTGTCACAAAAGCAATACAGGCTCTCATTGCATGACTTCGGCTTCCCTGCTTGACGGGGTGTGCAGAGCCGCCAGCCTGTCAACCCTTTTGGGGGACTACCGGGTGCTGGCGGCACGGGCGCTTCCTGTGCTGCTGGCTGCACTCACTGACTTGCCCTGTCCGGTGGGGCAGTTTCTCGGTGCTCACGAATGGTACTCATGCTGCTGGGGTCGTGCTGCCGCTGCTCTCGCTGTGCAGGTGTCCTCCTGCAGGTGTGTTGCTGATGCGCATGGTGCTGGTGGGGGTGACATTGAGGCAGAGGCAGACGAGCAGGCAGAGGCAGTGGCATCTGCAGCTCTGGCAGCGCTCAGCAGGGCCAAGGTGCGGGCAGCCAACAAGCCAGCCAAACAGCCCTCCCCTCGCAAGCAGCAGCAGCAGGCTGCCAGCATGCAGCAGGACACAGATGCTGATGATGAGCCAGACCAGCAAGGGGCTTCCAAGCACAAGCAGCGGCGGCAGAGGAGTCCGGGTGCAGGCCGCAAGCGCAAAGCTACATCTGCGGACTCTGACAGCAGCAGCACCTACAGCGACCTGGACGGCAGCGGCAGCGACACAGACAGGGGGTCTGAGCAGGCTCTGACTGTCAGCTACGCCAGCAGCACTGCCGACAGCGACGGCGATGACAGTGGCAGCAGCGGCAGCGCTGATGGCAGCGATTTGGACGCCGAGGAGGCCTCTCAGCCGTGCTGGGGAGCAGCAGCAGGGGCGCAGCAGCTGCTGGAGCCGGGGCTGGCGTGGGCTGGCGGTGCCTGTGCATCTGCTGCGTTGGAGCAGGTGCCGAAGCCCGCTATCCTGGCAGCGGTTGGGGAGCTGGTGCTGCGCGTGGAGGAGGAGCAGCGCAGGCAGGCGGCTGCGAGGCAGTTTGGCGTACAGCAGGTAGGGTGTGTTGAGGACACCGGTGGAGGTGTTGAGGACAGGGCTGTAGGGGCTCCGCCCTGCAGTGTGCTGTACCCCAGTGTCAGGTTTGGAGAGTGGGTACGGTGAAGCAACGGAAATGCTGACATGGCACCCCACTTTGGGCGGCATGGTCCACAGCGGTTGTGCTGCTGTGCACGCCTCACTGGCCGCAGTGCTTGCAAACCACAAGTGCATCAGGGCCATGGCAGGCTGGTACTTTGGCAGGTTGGTGCTGTGGCAGGCTGGACCGCTGGGAGGTGAGCTCAGCGAGGTAGCCCTGTGAAAGGGTGAACTCCAGCTGCGTGAGGATCTCAAGCATGTTGTCAAACGTCCTTTGACGAGATACTTGAGGTCCTCACGCAGCTGGAGTTCACCCTTTCACAGGGGTACCTCCATGACCACTTCCCAGCAGTCCAGCCTACCAAAGTGGAGGTATTGAGGACAGGGCCATAGGGTCAAAGGCTGTCCTGTAGTACTAGACCCACAGTTTCTTAGGTCTGGGAGACTGGGTATGGCGAAGCAACGGAGAGTATGCTGAAAGGTCACCCCGCATGGGGCGGCATGGTCCACAGCGTTTCTGCTGATGTGCACTACTCACTGGCCTCAGTGCTTGAAAGCCACAAGTGCAGCACGGTAACTGCAGCCCTGGTACTCTGGCAGGCTGCTGGGAGGTGAGCTCATGGTGAAGGCTGTGTGCACGGGCGAACTCCAGCTGCGCGTGGCCCTACATTTTCTCGGTGAAGGCCCTTCACCAAGAAAGTGAAGGACCTTGTGCAGCTGGAGTTCACCCTTGCACATGGTTACCTCGATGACCCTACCTCCCAGCGGTCCAGCATGCCAGAGTACCAACTGCGGTGGCCCTGATGCAGCAGGGCACTCACTCTGACCTTGCCTGGTTTCCCTCGTTTGCGGGTGGCACTATCGTGCTTGACGTCTAGCGTCAGCGCTACAAACATGCAGGGAATGCCTTACTGACTTTTCGGATGCGCTGTCCTGCACCGTGCAGGAGCAGCGCATGCACGGGGCTGTCCTGCCAATCAACCACTGCAGCAAATGCAGTGCTGACCTCTGGCTGTCCGCAGTCGTCAGCAGCGCAGCGCCCGGCCAAGCCGTGTGCGCCGAGCACGCCGCCGCGCTCCCCGCACCCCCTGACAGCTGCACGCTGCTGTTCAGGCACAGCATAGAGGAGCTGCAGCGGCTGCTGTTTGAGGCAGCTGCGCTGTTCCCGGGGTGCGCTGACGACGTCCGCGCAGCGCAGCAGCGGGTGCGCACGCGGCCCACCATCCGGGGCCTGAAGTCCCTGGGCCCCCTGCTGCAGCTGCCTCAGAAGCTGCCGGCCCCTCGGGCCCCTGAGCTCAAGCCTGGGGGCAGGGAGCCGCACACGCCCATTGCTGGTGAGCTTGTATCGGGCAGGTCGGACTGCTGCAGTGTAGTGTGCTTTCCAGATTCAGCTGCCGCAGCCTAGAAAGATCCTTTGTGGGTGGGCCGGTCAGGGAACTAAGGCATGTTGTTGAGGTTTCAGTTATGGCGGCACGTGGCGTCATGGGGCCCAAGGTGTGCTGGGGTGGCAGGCCGGCAGCAATTTCATGAAGTGTGTGTCGTCCCTGGTGCATCTGTTTACATGGATGTTTCAAAAGCTGTGCTGACTGGCTGTTCGCCGTCTGCCTGTCCATCTGCACTGTTGCTGCCCCTGTCACTGTCGTATACAGACTGGGTGAAGCACCTCAAGGCCCTGGCAGCAGGACGGCTGCCGCTGGTGGGCAATGGTGCCGCTGCCAGGCTGCCGCACAAGCAGCGGCGCACAGCAGTGGAGGAGGCCCTGCAGGTGGCTGCTGCAGCGTTCGCAGCAGTGCAGGCCGGCGGCAGTGTTGAAGGCATCGACATGGGGCAGAAGCTGCGCGTGCGGCCGCTGAAACACACCGACTCAGCAGTGCGGCTGGTGGTGCAGCAGCTGGTGAAGCACGGGGCTGGCAGGCAGGCACCCAGCAGCAAGCCAGCAGCAGGCAAGGCAGCAGCGGCTGCGGCAAGCAGGGCGGGCAAGGGTAACAAGGAGCGCAGTCAGCAGCAGCAGCAGCGGTCTGCTGACTCAGCGGGCAGCTCTGAGGGAGAGCAGGAGGAGGGGGAGTCCTCATCGGAGGGTGAGGAGCAGCAGGAGGCCCCTTTGCAGCCGCGGCAGCGCAAGCTGCCTGGCTGGCTACAGGCTGAGTGTGTGGTGGACAAGGCCGTTGCGAAACGTGCCAAGTCATCTGCAACGGCAGCCGGCAAGGCGGCGGGTGGCAGCGAGCGGGACGCTGCAGCAGCAGCGGCGGCGATCGCGGCCTCTTTCAGCCTCCCTGAGGTTGTGCGGTTTGCTGAGCAGGCGCTGGAGTCAGTGGCCACCAACAAGGCCCTGGCGCAGCAGGAGAGGCAGCGGCGGCGGCAGCAGCGGGAGCAGCACCGGCAGCAGCAGCAGCAGGAGGCGTTGCAGGAGCAGCGGCGGGTGCGGCAGCAGCAGGAGCAGGATGCGCGGCTGTCGAATGGCATTGCAGCTCTGCCAATTGGGGGAGCGCTGACTGCGCAGCAGCTGGCGGTGCTGCAGCAGCAGCAGCAGCTCCTGGCGCTGCAGCAGCAGTCGCAGCAGCTGCTGCTGGCGGCTGCGCCTGTCACCCAGCATAGGCCGCCTCAGGCCAGGGGCTCCAGGGAGTACCTTGGGAGGGAGAGTGGGTCCTCAGGGGGCCGTGGCAAGGGCCGAGCTGGTAGTAGCGCCAGCGGCAGAGGCTCGTCTGGTGGCAGGGGGGAGCGCCGCACCTCTGGCTCGGGCGGCGGCCGAAAGGGAGCAGCAGCAGCAGTCCTCGGCAGTGAGCAGCAGCAGCAGCTTGCAGCACAGCTGACGCTGCAGCAGCTGCAGCTTCAGGCGCAGTTCCGGGCGGCCGCCCTGGCGGCTGCTGCTGCAGCAGCTGGGCAGGGAGCATCTGCAGCCGCAGCAGTGGCTGGCGGGGCAGCGAACAGTGCCAGCGCTGCAGCGACCGCAGCTGCTGCAGCTGCTGCCGGAGCACAGCTGGCCCAGGCACAGGCGAATGCTGCAGGCGGCTTTGTGGGGTTCCCTGGTCCCCTTATCACCATGCACAACGGTGTGCCCGTGCTCATCTTTGCTGCACCCATGCCTCAGCAGCAGTCCGGCAGTGTAGCAGCCACAGTGCCCGCAGACCCAGCTGCTGCAGCCGCGGTTGCTGCTGCTGCTGCTGCCACACCTGCTGAAGCCGCTGACGTGGTGCAGCAGCAGCAGCTGCTGCAGGCCCAACAGACGCTACAGCAGCAGCAGCAGCAGGTGGAGCCTGTCAATCAAGCAGGTGCTGTGTTGGCGAATGCAGCAGCTCCTGCAGATGCAGCAGCTCCGGCGGCAGCTGCAGCGGCAGCACAGGCAGCAGCGACGGCGGCTGCAGCGGCAGCAGCAGCAGCTACTGCTGCTGGGATAGCAACGGGGGCTGCGAGTGCTGCTACAGGTGTTGCTCCTGCCAGCAGTGAGGCCTTACCCCTCTCAGAGTTGGCAGCCGCGCAGACTGCAGCCCTTGCAGGTACAGATGCTGCTGCCGCTGCCGCTGCTCCTGCTGCTGCACCTGAGGTCACTGCTGCAGAAGCTCCTGCTTCTACCGCCGCTCCAGCAGCACCACCTCCTGCAGCAGCTGGTACTGGTGCTGCTAGCGGGGCAGGGCCTGCTGGTGCAGCAGCAGCAGCAGCAGCTGCCTCACAGGAGCCCCAGCAGGGGGCGGACACCCTGCCTGCCCACAGCAGTGGCCCCCTGGCATCGGCTGCTTCCATGCAGCACAGCAGTGGACAGCTGACAGATGCAGAGGCAGCAGCAGCTGCAGCACATGCTGAGGCTGAGGCTGTCGCTAGCAAGGCGGCAGCGGCAGCAGTGGCAGCTGCAGCAGCAGAGGCCCGCTTGGTGGCAGGCATAGTGGGCAACGGGCACCATCACCAGGCTCCAGCCATGAGCATGCCTCTTGCGCCTGCAGCAACCTTGCCAGCACCAGTGGGTAGCACGGCGGGGATGCAGCAGCAGCTGAGCCTGCCGCATGCACTGCCAGTGGTGACTGCAGGTTCAGCAGCAATGCCGCCAGCGACCATGCCGCTGTCCCTGTCCCTGCAGCAGCCTGCAGCGGACCAATGGCAGCAGCAGCACCAACCTGCTGCTGCTGCTGCTGCTGCTGAGCCGCACCCTGCAGACTGCCTGCTGCAGGTGGAGGAGTTCTTCCACTCGCAGGAGCCTGGGGCTGCTGACTCACCGGTGGCCTGCGCAGCACCGGCATCGGCACCAGCACCAATAGCAGCTCCAGCAGCAGCAGCACCAGCGGCAGCTGTGGCGGAGCCAGCTCACAAAGCTGAGGTGCCCGTCGGGGCAGACGCTGCAGCTGAGCAGGCACCTGTGGAGGGTGGTGCACCGGTGTTGCCTCCAAATGGTGCTTCTGCAGGTGCTGACGCTACAGCAGCTCCTGCAGCCTTTGGGGCAGCTCCGCCTGTTACCAGTGTTAAGGACGGCAGCAAAGGCCTTGAACCAGCACAAGCAGCACAACAGCAGCGAGCAGCCTCGGCAGGGGCAGGTGCAGGCTCAGGGGCAGCCCAAGGTGTGCAGCCCCCGGCCACAGGAGAGGCTCCTGCTGCTGCTGGTGGTGCTGGTGGTGTTCCAGTGCGCAGGGGAGCTGGTGGCAGTGATGATCAGATGGATGAGCTTGAACTTGAACCCCTTGTGGACTTTGGCATGGATGACTTTGACTGGTGACGCAGGCGTGCAGGCTGGATGCAGGCGTGCTGCATATGCTTCTACAATACAGTGACTGTGCATTTCATGTGCAAGGCCCTTGTTGTTTGTCGTGTAAGCATGGATATCTATATCACAATGTCCTTGGTGTCAGCAGTTGGCAGGGGGATCACTTGGCATGGGTTGTGCTTGTGGTGTGCATGGCTCTTACATTGTAACGGTGCTTTGTGTCTTTGCCATGTCAATCTGCCCATCAGAGGGCTGGAACGTTGTCAACGCTTCAGCTTGACTTGTATTGTATTCATTGTACTCATTCAAGGACACATGGCCTTTTGCTGACAGGGTCCAACTGGGCCATGCCACTACTGAATTCCAACACAAATCCATTATGTATCAAGTGGACCATCCTAGCCACCATCAATCCTGCGATGATTCAAGGTTGGCACTATTGCAGTGCGAAGGAGTTCCACGGGCACTTCTGCAGTGCCAGGGGGAACCCCCACATTAGCTTGGAATAGTCCAAGTGTGAGTGATACAACTGTACAAGTAGACGGTGCAAACAGCAGCGCTTGCAAGCAAGCATGCACGCCACAGATGCTGTCGGCAGCCAATAACTGTGGTAGGCCTGCAGTTGAACTGCCAATTCAGCAGAACTACATCACGCACCACTAAGCCCAGAAAGCCCTAGCTATGCCTCCCACCGGCGTCAACTGCCCTTTGGCTGTTTGCGAGCCAACCCCACCCCTTCGAGCGTCATCTGCCTGCTGCCACTACTCGTTTGCCCACGTCCTCCCGGCCCTGCACCCCTGCCTCGCCCACCACCCACCACACCTCCACCTGCTGCTGCGCCCCTGCAGCCGCTGCTGCTCTGCGGCAGCAGCGCTGGGGGCGGCTGTGTGTCGCCCTTGGGTGTCTCACACACGCAGCAGCGCAGCCAGATCTGCTTGTTGCTGCTGTATGTGCAGGCCAGGCAGGTCCAGAAGGCTGGCACACCACTACCACCACTGCCAGGACAGCTCCTGCGGCCCCTGCCCCCCTCGGTGCGACCCTCAGTTGGGGCCTGGCGCCCTGCCTCGGCTGCTGCAGCTGCAACTGAGTGCTTGCCGTCGGTTGCTGCTGCAGCGGCAGGCTCACCAGCTGCATGGGGCTCAAGGTACTGGTGGTGCTGGTGATGATGCTGTACTGCTGGCTGCTGGTTGCTCCAAGGCTGGGAAGGGTGGTCATGCTGTAGCGCCAAGGCTGACGCCTTGTGCCAACAAGAGCCTTGGTCAGCAGGACGGCCAGAGACACCTAACTGGCCTGGTGGTTGCTGCTGCTGGTGCAGCAGCGCGCCCGGCTGCCCTGCATCATCCGCAGCTGTTGCACACAGCTGCTCCCGCTGCAGCCATGACATCTGCGCCTCGCCGCTAGGCAGCTGGTATTCGCACCCTTGGTAATGATGCTGGTGTTGCTGGTGTTGTGGTGGGGGTGCCACCGGCACGGCAGCAGCCAGAGCATGCTGGACACCCTGTAGGGGTGGGCTGAAGCAGCGCCGCTGGCGCTTGCTGGGTTGAACACTGATGCCGGCCCCATCACCCCCTTCCTCCTGGCCACAACCATCCAGCTGCTGCCCCTGTTGCTCCTGTACCCCATCGGGGAGATCCTGCCAGCCTGCCTGCTGCTGCTGGAAGTGCTGCTGTTGTTGGTGCTGCTGCAGTGGTGGCAGCAGCGGCCACTGCTGCTGCTCCGGCGGTTGCAGCTGCTGTGGCCCTCCAACCCAGTCCCACGCTCCTTGGTCCCCATTTCCCCAGGTCCCGCCCTTTGCTGCATCCACCATGTCAGCATCTGCGTCCTCCCCCTGCTGCTGCTGCCTGCACTGCTGCTCGTACCCTGCCTCTAACTCCTCTTGGGTGGGCAGCTGCCAGGACGGCTGAAGCAGTAGCTGCTCTTCACCAGTTACTCCCTCACCCTCACTCCCATTCTCACCCTCACCCACCTGCTGCCGCTCCCTCCCCTCTACATCCTGCACCCACTCCAGCGCACCCTCATCCTGCTGCATGTCTTCCTGCACCACACACCCTGCTACCTCGTGCTGCTGCTGCCCCTGTCCCGCCCTGTGCTGGTCCTGCTGCTGCTGGTCCTGCCTGGCCTGCAGCACCAGCCTCTCTAGTGCGTTGAGCTTCTTCCCCTCTGCTGCCAGCTGGTGCAGTGTGAGTGGGGCCTTGCGCAGGTTTGAGCCCCGCACACCCATCAGCCGCACCTCCACAGGCAGCTCTGCTCGCAGCAGCTTGAGGATGGGGGGCAGCATGGCGGCTGCACTGCTCACAAAGGAGGGCACGGTGACGGCACGGGTGCGGACCTGCAGCACACACATACAGACATGCAAGCAGCTAAGTAGATGGACATGAGAATCCTACAGGAGAAGCCAGTGTTAGTGGTGGAGCATGGAACTGGCACTCCGTCACTGCATCCTGCACAGCATACACACCAACAGGGAACCCGGCTCTTTTTTTTTTAATGATGGGAAGGGAGAAAATGTGCTGAGGTGGGCATGTCCGGCAGAACAACTGGGCTAAGTCTTGTTCTACGTTAATGCTCAATACCAAAACTGACGCATCGGTCAAGGGAACCCGGCTCTTTCTCAGCAACCGGGGCCTGAGGGTGAGCTGGCCATGTACCATGCCTCACCCTCCTTCACATCCAGACCCACAGGTGCCACCGACAAAGGCATCCGCATGCTGTGTGAGTGCCCCTAACTTGATCACCCCCACCCCCACCCCACCCCCACCACACACCACACCTCAAAAGCAGTGGTCTTGAGCTTGAGCGTGAGTGTTTTGGCCTCAATGCCCTCTGACGCCATGTCAGACGCAAGGTGCTGCACCAGAGACTCAGCCTGCAGTAAAACAGCAGCGTCAGGGGCAGGTGTCAGCATGACTGTCAGCCTGCTGCCGCAACTGCTTCTGCACGTGCTGCGCCTACACGCAATCTGTCGTTGCATGATCGGCCAGTGTGGCACCCACAAACCCGTAACACAGCCGCCACAGCACGAAGCCATTATGATCAAGTTGGCAAAAGTCCTGCAAGACACGCTGTGCAAAACCGCGCTGCAGCGCACCGTCAGCACCCACCCTGCGGCTCCACCCGGTTGCAATACTCACCATCTGCTCCATATCTGACGTGCTGCTCATCGCCCCGAAGGTGCGCTCGCAGCTGATGCCCTTACGGCCAGGCTCGCTGCTGCCCGGGCCGCCACCCCTGCTGCTGTGCTCCGTGGCCCCCAGGCCCAGCCCTGCCTCTATGAGGCTGCTGCTGCTGATGTCACTCAGCAGTGCTGTCAGCAGTGCTGCATGGCTGATGAGGTCGCTGCAGGTTGACACACCCAGCTCCTGCAGCGTCTGCTCGGTCACCTTGCCAATGCCAGGGATCTGTGCAGCACAGCAACGGCGATGGCAAGAGTGATGAGTATGATATGGTGTTTGCTTGACCCTGGAGCGGTCAGAGAATCTTCCACTGTAAGTCGACTTTTGGGCCCAGTCGGAAGGGTGTCACTGCATGCGGAGGGGGAGTTACATTGCTGGAGGCTGGCACATGCTCATGCCACTTTGTGTGATGGTAGCGAGAGTGCTGCAAGGAGACCTTGTGTT